>CM071848.1:37835855-38292306 GCA_036507275.1 Sicyos edulis | reverse complement strand
GGGATAGAAAAGCGGGCCGTTACAATACTCTCTCCTTATAAGACTTTCGTCCTCGAAGAGTTCTAAAGGCAACGGCTCTAGGAATACTCCACGATTCCTAGCCAAGCCCCGAACTTCTCGGCTAAGACAACACTAGCCCTCTTTGAGAACCAAACCCTCTTGGGTTCTCAAAGGCTCAAAAAACCTAAAGCTAACTTGATGCACAAAGGCGCAGCATGTAACTTAAAGGCCAGCTGCTCCAATCCGCTCAATGATCTCAAAGGCCTTACAAACCGGGGCTCAATCAAAACCTGCTAAGCCAACACGGAACACTTCTCTCTCGGTGTAACTCTCATCAAACTCGCGGTGAGGCACAAGCTCCAAAACTCAACGCCACGCCTGCTGGGCGTAACTTTACAATTCCCACGGTGTTAACAAGCGGCCTCAACACTACACCATCTTTGGCCAAACAACTTAACCTCTCGGGTTCGGAAACTAAGCGGCCTACTCTTGCTTCACAAGAGACAGAGGAACCACAAAGCTTGCCTAAAGCCTTAACGAACAACAAATCGAACCACCAAGCGGCGATTGATCCAAAAGGCAAACTTTTTCCAACAAGCACAAAGTGAAACTTCAGCTCGGCCAACCTAAATGGCCAAAACCAGGCCTGAGCTCCACTCGGCCAAGCCAACAAGCTGGAGCCTCTCAGCGGCCGAACACAAACTTTTCCATGCAAACCTACTAGCAAGCGGCCGAGAACATTGCGGGCAAGAAACAACCAACGTTTCCTCTCATGGAAAACTTCGGCGGCAAGGACCAAACCCTCACGGGGCTACCCGGCAACTCAGCGGCAGGAGAAACGGCCCAAAGGCTAACCAACCAATGCCATGGCACCTCTGTGCCAACTCACTCCAACGATGCTCGATTAACGCCAGCTGCGAAAGCACAACAACAAAGCAAAGCCCGAGAAAGGCTTGCTCGTGAGAACTCAACTCAAGCTCATAACGAGCAAAGCTCGCCTCAAGCTACCACTCAACTCTTAAGTCCAGCGGGCTACTCAAAGGACTTCCTCTTTTTAGCCAAGGCCCAACTCATCTTGCGACTAGAAACTCCACACTCGAAACATCGCCAAGGAAAGCAGGACCGACGAGGCTATCTCCAAAGATAACACTCGAAATGGCATCCATGGTGCAACTCAACCACCATGGAAACTAGGGGCTCTTCAAACCCCAAAAGAACCAACAACTCACCGCCAAAAACTCAACTCTTAAACCGGTGGCCACCGCTCTTGCGAGGACAAACAACTATTAAACTTGCTAACAACACAAAGGCTGGGACCCTCTCATTTGGGCTAACCAGCTGCGCTACTGCGATCAACTACACAACTCGGGAGCTCTGCAGTGACTCCTCAGCGGGAGCGATTTCCCGGCAAGCAAACTCTGAAGGGCGTGAACATCACACATGCTCGTTGACTAGCTCAAACCCAGGGCAAACAACAACCAACTCTGTTGGAAGCAACACCAAAGGAACCTCAACTAATTGGACCACCAACCGAACTACGAGAACTTACTCAGCTGCAGGGGAGGGTCAACTCCCAAAACTCGACTAGAAACAAGTCCTCGGGGCACGCGCCCTGCAGCTCGAGCAAGGCTAGCTCTTGAAACAATCAAGAGAACCAAAACTTGGTCAACACCAAGCACCAACTAGCCTCAAAACCGGAACCAATCAGGGCTCTACTCCAAACAAGCACTAGCTTGCTTGGATTGCCAAAGCGCAAGCAACTCACCCAGGAACACTTTGCACAGGTCTAGCGAGCTCGGAGGCTCTCCACAACCTAGGGATCCTCAGATCACCCTCCGAAAACACCACGGTCGTCAAGCGATCTAACAGGACAACCGGCCACCACGGGCACAACCCTCTCTAGCATCTCAACTCGCGAGGCCAACTCCAATCCCGAAAACCAAGAGGACCGGATCGCTACATAATCGTCATCCTCCTACTCAAAGCAACAACCACAACATACCTTACGCCCAAGGTAAGGATCCGAGCAGCTCTCTTAGCCATAACGATCGAAAACAACGCGGCTTTGCTACCACCGCTCTTGTTGGTTCCAGCCCCGAACTCGACCGAACTAAGGACCAACAAGCAAAACTTGCTCAAACAACAACACGACTCACGAGCCACGGCATCCTTACAACCAAAGGCGGGGCACTTGCCAGAACCAAAGCCTTGACAACTCCAAGGCGAGCAACGGCTCCTCAACACGAACCCTTCGTGGTTCTCCAAACATAAACCACGGAGCAGGCTACACAAAAGTACACCGGGGTGTCTGACTCCAACTAGATCAATGCCAACAAGGCTCTCACACATGGCAACACTTGCCTCCATGAGCCACTACTAACAAGGGAGCAACAAGAGTCCAAACCCTCTCGGAGTCGACTCACCACGGAAAGCCACATTTGCCAACTCACTTTACAAGAGCATATCCAACCAAGCTAAGATACCTCAAGCCAATGTGCTCACTAAGCGCTCCGATCGACCATCCAACTCATGGCACTAACCTTTGGATCGACCACGCATCCATCGATGCCAAGACTACCCATACTAGGGTAACTTAAAGGGTAGCCGAAACATGCTACCACCAAAGCGGCTCACAAGCTCACAACACGGTAGCGAGAACTAAAGCGCGCTAGCTCTAACGACCTACAAACATCCTTTGGTACCCAACTCTCGGTGATCTTGGAAAGCTCCTACTTTCCCTCGAAAACCTCAAGCGTGTAGTCCTCGACTACCACCAGAGCTAGATCTCCTATGCAACCAAGCAGGTGCAACCTCGGGAAATAGGTACAAGACTAGCGGGGATGCTATACTACTGGCGGCCACGGAACCACACGCACAATAGAGCCAAGCGGCCTCAATCTGAGGCCTCCTCTCAAAGCACAGGTGCCATGAGCACAACATCCTTTACAACACAAATCAGCCTACAGGAGCTTTATGCCCCTCACGAGGAAAGGAAGGTCACACTCCAAGTGTGAGGGGCAAAGGAACTCAACACAAGAGTCCAAACACTCGGCGACCTAATCTCTGGCATCTCGACCAGCAGGACATGCCAAGGCCTACTCCTGCATCCCACTCGATGCTCAACAAAAGCTCAAGCTAACTCTTGCATCCCACTCGATGCTCATGAAGCTCGAGCCAACTCCTCGGGTGGCAACAACTAGTTCCACTGCTTTGGGAACATCCAAATAAAAAGAGTGTTCCACTCTACTAGCCATTGAAATCCACAAATGGATAAAACAGTGGCAAACAAACTCCAAAGCGCACCATGGCTCACGAGGGCACTAAAAGAGCGTTGCTGCAGCGAGCGAGGCTTGCAAGGGGCAAAGATGTCTCTACATCGCCTCAAGCCACTAACACGGCAACTTGCCAATCAATCGGGCGGCCCGGTGGAGACTCTGCTAGTCCACCTCTCTCAAGGGACTACCACCATCAAGCTCTTTGTACCAAGCGGCCACAGAGGCAGCACACCTCGGCCTCTGAGAGCAGTAGGGCATCCCAACACCACGGATGCTAAACTCAAACTGGACAAGCTGCTTTACTACTAGCGGTAGGACTTTCTTAAACAACGAGCTCTCTGAGGCAACCACTTGCCAAGCCCAGCGACTCCATCAACGCCAACAAAATCGTGCAAAAACACTGCTGATCATGCCCTCCAGGGAACCTCAGGGGCTACAAAAAGCTCTTTGGGGAAAATCTTTGAAACAAACTCTATCAATTTGGGCTATCTGTGCCGGGACTCCTCACTATCGCTACAAAGCTGCGCACAGGCCTCCGCTCTCACGATAGCTAAAGACACGCCATCAAATCTCTCATGGTGTGGGCACACTCTGCTCAGGAGTCTCACTCGGGCGTGCTAGCCTCTACCCCCTCCTCTAGGCAACTCAACTACGAGGGCCAACTCTGGCCAACGGGCCTAAACGACCCTGGACGCGGCCTCAACATCAATACAATCGGTGCAACTCCTCGGTCGGACATGCCAAGCGTCCTGCTCCTCAGAGTGCGATCAACATCTTGGCGATGCGCACGAGCACCTCCACCCTCTCACTGGGGAGAACCAACAAGCCCAGGGCCACAAATGGCCTGTAAGTCTAAGCTGCGCCTCCCTGCAGGTGCGATCGACACTGCGGCGATGCACAAAGCATAAATCTTTGGCCCACAGCTGGGGCTCTCACTTTGCTCATCAAATTGCTGCGCCTTTGCGGAAAAGTTGGCATGATGGCTCTCTAAGCCCAAACCAACAACGAGTCAGAACCTTCTCGTCTTCGCTCCACAACTCTACACAAGGCAAAAAAAACTAGATGAAAAGTATTGTAAATTCTTACCCCTTAGCTTAATTGAACTCGGACAAACTGGCGGCGTGGTGGAGTCTTGATGATCACGGGAGCAAACAACCTACAAAGCGAGGTTAGTCTCTGAGAATCTATGACTTTGTGCTCACGATACCAAGCGTGCGAACCCGACCCAAAACACGGTCCTAAACCGTTGTTCTCACTCGACATGCAAGTTAAATATGATAACAAGCGGTTTCTTTGCTCATATTTAAAAACCATTCAAAAAATATGAGAAGAGGAACCCTTAAAACATAATCAACACTTTACATTTAAACAAACCAACTAAGTAAAACAACTTTGGCGGTGTTTATAAAATCATACAATACATTTTAAACAACTTTTTAACCAATGTTCCCCTAGGACTTACTGTCCATCTACATCTTGAATAAACAATGCAATAATAAATGGCCAGTGTCGGCGGCTCCCCATGATCAATCGGCTCCTCAGCTAGCCCTCTGGTGTTGTCCCAAGTTACACAGAAAGATAAATAAGGGTGAGTATAAAGATACTCGGTAAGAATCTAGCAGGGGTACAATACGATACATCAGGTCATCTAGCACCTCAACATGCAAACAAGCGACTATCAACACATATCATAGCTCAACGAGCTCATAAAACAAGATCTGGAGTCATCGGAGTCTCTTACTACTGGCCTAACTTGGATTGGATACAGCGACCAATCTGGTTCATCATCAGGAGTATCTGTCACTCGGGAGATACTGCTGATCCTAAAATGTCCTCAAGGGCCTCCTTGCCCTTGCACTAAAGCTGGACTTACGGGAGAGTACCCGAGAAGTCGGGCTCTACGGAAGGAATGGTGTACTCACGACATTGGCAGAGAGCTCTCCAAACCGGCGACTAGCGGCATGCGAGCACACGCATGCTCTGCAACAGCCGGCGTAAATCACGGGGGCCTAAGGGCAAACTACGGCGGGGCAGTGCACATGCCTATGACTCGGAGGCGGTGTCGCGATCACGATGCTTTGATCCACCGACACGAAGCTAAGCCGGCCAAGGTAGGCTTACACCGTTGGCGGGGTTCGGCTCTAGCGAGCTACAAACTAGGCTATTGCCGAAGTGGGTAGCTAAGTCCACAGCCGGTGGTCGGGGTAGCAAGATCGTTATGCTTCGCACACTTTACTCCCGATCGGTGGGGACAAAATACGTTATGTCCGCTCGGCCTCTAGATGATGACAAACCCTACAACTCTATCTAAAGTCTGAGCAAAATCAATGATTCTGGCTGTAAGCAATGACCGACATAAATCACATTACCTAGCATGATACTACAACTTAGCGGGAATCATAAGCATGCCGTGAGAACAAACCTAGCATGGCACTAACATGTAAAAATCGAGCAAACATGCTAGCAAGAAATCAATCAACGGCTCTATCTCTAACATGCTCATAACGACAAGCAAACAAGCAAGGCATATTGAGATATATCGCGAGGTCCACACAACCACGGTAAGAAATCCTTACGGAACAAGCGAGGAAAACAATAATAATAATAAATGAGCGAGCGATCCTCGAGCCTCTAATCGATCGAACCGCTTTGAACAACAAGTAAAGCACCCAAATCAAATACATAAAACGATTGAATAAATCAATAACCAGGCGACCAACAAATCAGGGCCAAGCGAAGAAAAGACTAAAAATGCCATCAGAAAGCCACAAGGCTCAAGACCAACGACACACAGCAGGCGGGATGGTCACGAGGAAATTGGCGGCCGAGGAGCGCTTGAGCTGCGCGCGGCGGGCGAGGCGAAGCAAAGAGCACTGTGGCGCGAGCTCAAGCTCGGCCCAGGCGACAACGTGCGATGCGGCTCGGCGCGGGGGCGGCGCGCCGCAGCGCGCGGCAAACCTGGCGCTCTGAGGGCGCCTTGCGGCGGCGCGTAACTCGGCGGGCGAGGGCGCTCTGCATGGCATGGCGAGCTCACGGGCCACGGACTCGGCACAATCTGGCGCTCGACCTAAGCGGCGCGAGGCACAGCGGCGGCCTGAGGCGAGCGCGGTGAGGTGAGCTCGGCGTGACTGGGCGAGCTAAGCGGCCCCGGGTCGGGTGTGTGGGCGGCGAGGGCTCGGGTTGGGCGACTAAGAAGTGAGAATTTTGCTCGGGTTGGAGGAGAGAGAAAGGGGAAAAAATGGAATTTTGGGAAAAATGGGAAAAATAAAGGAAAATGGGATTTTTAAATAAAAAAGAAATTTCCTTTTTTTAAACTTTTATCATTATCCAAAATAAATCCAAACTTATCAATTTTCCAATTTTCCAAAAATCGTTAAAATCCTTAAATCCCATTTCAGGCTTCCTCCTTGAGACAGTGAAACAACCTTTCCAAACAACAAATCTCACTTAAATCAACCTCCCAAATCAACACTAAAGGCTCAGACTCGAATCCCAAAGAAACACCCAAACAACCATATCTTTGCCCAAAACCCAAATCTGGCAGAACTCCCCAAGCGAAAAGCCCAAACACCTCGGAACTCGAAGTCCACAACAAACAAGCCTCAAAAAATGCGAGGAGCTACCTCGAAGACTTGAAAAACCACAAATCCTACAGGGAGCAAAAAGACCAAAATGCCCCTAAGGGTCCAAAGCGACTCTAACGGCCCAGCCAACCCACTTTGAATGCAGAGCAGGAGCTCCTCGAGAAGCAGGGATAGAAAAGCTGGGCGTTACAATTTATGTTTTAAATGTCCCTGAATGCATGTAGTTGGGCATGGAGCCTAGGTTGTTTTATTGTATTTAGGATTCTATGCTTTGTTGTAACTATTGGAAAGCTTTGAATGTTTTAAATAAATCTCGATCAGTGAGTTTTGGAAATGTATTTGTCTTGGAGCAGTGCTTGGAAAGCGAGGGCAGTGTCGAGGAATTTTATGTTGACTTTTTAAATGGATGTTTTATGTTTTAGTTTTTACTTAGAATCAAAACACCATTTTGCATATTGGTGTAGTTTTGAATGCATGCATTGAGGTAAAGACCTATTTTAGGGCCCCATTGGGTCGAGTCTTTACAGAAGTGAACGCAAATCACGATGCGACACAATCCTCACGGGCACACCATGGTAGCGAATGATCTGCTCCAAAAACAAGCTGCGCCCACTGTTCCACGGTATAGGTGTCTCTACCGGGAATGAAGTGTGCGCTTTTAGTCAAGCGGTCTACAATCACCCAGATCTGAGAAAACTTCCTCGCAGTCCTCGAAAAACCAGAGATAAAGTCCATGGAGATCTCTTCCCATTTCCACTGAGGCACACTCGGTAGTTTGCAACAAACCGGTGGCCTGCGCCTGGGTGCCTTCACTTGGCGACAAGTGAAGCCTTGAGCTAACAAACTTCTGCAACGTCTCTCTTCATACCCATCCACCAGAACGTCTGCTTAAGATCCTAATACATCTTGGTACCCTCGGGGTGCCAAGCAAACGGTGAACTGTGGGCCTTTGAAAGCAACTCTGCTCGCAATCATGCAACCTCAAGAATACACAACCGGCCTCTGTAAGTCAACCCACTGTCTGGTGAATACACGAAGTCAAAATCTCTGTCAGCATTAACTATGTCAATCAGTCTCTTAAGTGCGGGATCACTCAGCTGGCTATCAATAATCCATTTGTCGATCGAAGGTGAGCCCATCAGCCCCAGCTACTCTAGCGAAAACCTCACCCAACAACACTGCAACCTCAGCCCGCTCGAACTTGTAAGGACCCGACCCAAGAATCGGTCTCTAACCTAGATCCTTACTTAGCATGCATGATTAAGAATGAAGAAAAAAAACATCGTTCGGAGTACCAAATTTAAATCTTTTCAATCAACACATTTAAAACAAACCATAAATCCATTAAAATAAAGATCAACAAATAAGTGACTGATCAGTACTTTCTTAAGAAAACAAAGGAAATGGTTCGAGAACATAAAATAGTTTTTGAGTGCTTTCCTAGGGACTCAAGTCCCACTACATGCTAAATCATAAAACACAATAAAAGAGCGTGCAACTCAGTCGACTATCCATGATCATCCAGCCTCCTCCTAGCCATCCGACCTCTGTCCCAAGTTACACGGTGGAAAACCACGAGAAAATAAGGGTGAGCAACGAGTTACTTAGTAAGAATCCCCAGCAGGAAACAATCAAAAACATCTCATCTAGCGCCTTGACATGCAATCATACAATGACTTAGAAGCGAAAGCGGTTGGTTTAGGCTATGAGCTACCTCTAGAGCGCGAGCCTATTCAAGGATTTCATCTCTGACCTATCAGGTTCTACACAGGATTCCCTTGAGCTTTACACAACCTAGGAATTAGTGATGCCCATTGGAGCCTTACACACCTAGGATGCCCATCAGGGTCTTACACCTCTAGACTCAGTGATGCCCAGTGGGGCCTTACACACCTAGGATGCCCATCAGGGTCTTACACCTCCAAACTCAGTGATGCCCAAGTGGGGCCTTACACACCTAGGATGCCCATCAGAGTCTTACACCTCCAGACTCAGTGATGCCCAGTGGGGCCTTACACACCTAGGATGCCCATCAGGGTCTTACATCTCCAGACTCAGTGATGCCCAGTGGGGCCTTACACACCTAGGATGCCGTCGAGTCTTACACCTCGGACTTCGGTGATGCCTAGTGGGGCCTTACACACCTAGGATGCCCATCAGGGTCTTACACCTCCAGATGTCCATCATCCTTTTAAAACTTAAAGACAATATGCAAGATTGTATGCCAGGTTCTGAATGAAAACTAAAAAACATGAAAACAACCATTTAAAAACAAACACAATTTTCCTGAAACCTGTCCCTATTTCCAAGCACCTGTTCCAAGCCAAATACAATTCCAAAACATACTCTGATTAGAGATTTATTCAAATCATTCAAAAACTCCAAACGGTTTACAATAGTGTCAGAATCCAGAAAACAATCAGAAAACATCTAAAGGCTCCGTGCCCAACTACATGCATTCAGAGGACAACATAAACACAAAGCATAAACATAAGACTCAGAGTTTAAAACAACTGGTTCCATGATCGTGACTCCTCCTTGACCATCCTATCTCGCGCCATGGTTACTTGTGGAAAACCACAAATAAGGGTGAGTAACGAATTACTCAGTAAGAATCCCCAATCGAGAATTTGTCACGATATAACTGGTCATCTAGCAGAATCTATGCAGCTATGAATATAAACACAGAAGAGAGCACATCGCTTTAATCCATACATGAACCTCGGATGCCATCTTACGGTCTTACTCTGGAAAACTACAACGCTTTACGATACTATATGAGAAACTAGTCTCGGCCTCGGCCTTTCTACTATCGTCTGAAAGGTGCCCGAACTCAAGATCCAGGGAGCTCTCGATCGTGTATTTGTAATGGCGTGTCTGGCGCACCGCATCTTCTTTGCAAACGAGAGAAGGTGTTGGGTCTAGGGCATCTTTGCCTTGGTCGATCTGCATGCATAACAAATCTCTAGATCGGTGTCACTTTGAACATAGTGGTGTGAGACCGGGGACACTATGACTATGTCGGCTGTACCACCGCGCTTGAGGCTTAGAAACCGGCGTGGTAGGCTTACACGAGGAGCCGATCCTTGCCTTATCAAGTGGCAATCAAGGCTCTGCTGCCGACCGCGGCGAGGGCGTGTCATTGCCGAGGACAAGGCAATGCCTCGTCATTCTCCCGGCCGTTGGGGCATTTAACGATCTGCCACCCTCACCCAAGATTGCCTTTGGTACGCCATTAGGGTTAGCTAAACCTAACGACGGATCGAGGGGCGAGTATTGCCTCGCCGCGTCTGCGCCCGCGGATGCAAGTTACGTTATGCATCCTCGCCGGATGATGCTATCTAGCGAAATCTAAGCTATAACGAGATAACGACAAACATTCCAATACGTGCTCAACAAAAACATTGAACCTAGCTTGATACTACGAAGCAAAGCGGATAACGAGCATGCGAGCAGAACAACCTAGCATGGGACTAACGCGAGAAACAACACGAGAATCATGCGGTCGAAATTGAAACGAGCACCTATCCACTAACATCTTTGATAAACATAAACAAACATACAAACAACAATCACAAAATATCTGGCGAAGCGACACAACTCGATGAAAATCCTTACCTTGGTGAAAGGCAACAACACACAAAGATCCAATCTGCAAAGCGAACCCGAGCTAGCTATTGGGGACCTAACACACAACAAAAATTATCACAACCTATAGGCCTTAAATATTAATACAAGCGACCTGCGGGGCTAGTCTTGACGAGGGCAGGCTGCCCGGTATTTGGCGCTTCTAGCGGCTTTGATCTGCGGCAGGCTGCGTGAGACGAGAGCACCTACAGCGCAAAGCTGCGCGCGCAGATGGGCTCGCACTGGAGCTTGGAGACGTGCAGCCGGGCGGCATTGGCGAGTTAGGTGCTCGTGATCAAGCGGCGGGGCTGCGGCCGACGACCAGCGTCTGTGCGGCCAGCGGCAGGCAAGCGGCTGCGGCGGCCGGCCCAGGCTCTTGGTGCGGCGGGATCACGCTAGGCGTCGCGGCGTGATCCGATTGCTGGGCGATGAAATTTCTTTGGTGCGGCGCGATCCGGCTTTCTTTGGGCGTCTGACGAAGGCTCTTGGTGCAATCGCTTTGGCGACGACCTGGTGAGTTTGTAGGAGAAGGGCGTGCGACTTAAGGGGCTGGGCGCTCTGGGCAATGGCGGGGCTGCTTCACGGCTAAGGATGGGCGATGGTGGAGTGGAGCGAGGCAAGTGGGAAAGCTAAGGTTTTGAAAATGGGAAGAAGAAAGCCTATTTTAAAATTCAACTCTCTTAGGCCATCGATTTTAAGGTAACACAAAAGCTTGCAAGGTGAGGCACAAAAACACCTAGTGGCTCACTTGGTAAGGCTCTCCTCTAACACACAAGGCCACCCTGGCTCAAACCCCAGCTGCTTCAACTTTTAATCCAAACTCCACTCTAATTTTATTTTGCAACTCCCAACATTCGAACTCAGCAAAATGCAACCACACTCACGAAAACAAACCTCAAGACTAAGCAGCGGTTGAGAAGCGAAAGCAGGCCCAGGCGGCGGCCAAATTACAAAACAAATGCGGAGTGATCTAAAACAAGTAGCGTACACCGCCAGTGGCATCCGTCGCTCGGCCTTACAATCGGTCGTAGCAAACATCCGACCACTATTCTTCTTTGCCTTTGGTGATTACAAAAATGGGCCAGATGCCCCTCCTTACCACAGCGATAACAAAGTCTGGTCCCTGCCTGAAAAACTCCAGTGTGGGCTCTCCCACAAGTAGCACATCTGAGGAATTTGTCTGGGACCGCTACTATGTGCGGCAAGTTGTGAAAGCGAGCAGGAGCTCTCTGGCCCATCCGGTCGATATTGCCCTTTGCGGCGCTGGTCGCCTCCTCTAAAGTCAAACTTCCTCTTCTACCCCGCTGCAGCTGAGACAGGACGTTGAACCGGAGCGGCGACAACCTGCTCAACTGGGTACTTCCCATTATAAATGGTCGCCAACTAAACTGCCTTAGCATAAGTGTCGGGGGCCTGTGCCACGACATCACAGGACACACCACTGCCTCAAACACGAAATAAACTTAGTATCTTCAACTTAGGGGTAGCAATCGGATCACGGAGCAAAATATCCATTCTCCGAGAATTTCCTCTCGTACTCTTCAATCGAATCAGATCCCTACTTCAGGTTCTGGAACAGCTCTACCATCTTTTCCTGGGCCTCATCATTGATATACTTGGCCTTGAACTCAGATTTAAAGAAATCCCAGGTGGCAGGTGGAGACCCATCATTGATATACTCGGGTCTCGAAGGAGGAAGCCGGGAAATGGGATTTTAATGATTTTAAGGGTATTTGAAAATGGATAAGTATGGAAAAAGAGATAAAATCCCTTATTTTCCCTTTTTTCCCATTTTTCCCTTTTCTCTCTCTCTCTCTCTCTCTCTCTCTCTCTCTCTCTCTCTCTCTCTCTCTCTCTCTCTCTCTCCCCGAGCTAGCCCAGCCCGAGCCCCAGTTAGCACAGCTAGGTTGCCAGCCCGAGCCTGCTCGCCCAGCTCGCCTAGCTTGGCCGCCTGATGTCGCCCGAGCCCCGTGTCGCGGTCCGTGTCGCCCGGCCGTGTTGTTCCTTTTATCTTTGAGCGCTCGTCGCACACCCTTGTAGCTCGCCGTCGCGGCGGCGGCGTCCACTATGCGCGTTGTGTCTCCGCGCCCTCTCGCCGTCCTGTCTTGGCCGTGCACGCGCGCCAGCGCCAGTGCCGAGCTCGCGCCCGCGCGCCCTTGCCTCCCTGCAGCTCGCCCGTGCATTTGCTTCAGCGCCCGAGCGCCCTGCTCGCCCAGCCGTGCCCCAGCGTGCCCCAGCACCCGTGCAGCCGGCCCGTTCGCGTGTCAACCGCGCCTCGTGAGTTGCTCCCGAGCCGAGCTCTGTTTATTTTATTATATTTAGGCCTATGGTTTGTGATTTATTGATGTGTTTGTTAGGTTCGCTTTAGGTTGCTCGGGTTCGATCACAGCTTAGGTTTCTTGTGTGTTGTTGCCTTCCGGCCAGGTAAGGATTTCTTACCGGAGTTGTGTGGGCCCTGCGATATATTATGTGATTGCTGATTGTATGCTTGTTTGTGTTTATTGACATGTTTAGTGATAAGTGCTCCATTCTGAATTCCCGACTAGCATGATTTCCTATGTTGTTTCTCATGTTAGTCCATGCTAGGTTGTTCCTTCTGGCATGCTCGTATCTGCTCTTGCTTCGTAATATCATGCTAGGTTCGTTGTATTCTTTATTGAGCACGTATTGGATTATATTAGATTGTTTGTTGATTGCTATGACAGGTTAGAGTTCAGGTAGATAGCATCATCCGGGCCGGGTGCATAACGAACCTTGCATCCACGATAGGGACGTGCGAGATGGTGCCGTCCACGATCCGGTTAAGACTAGCTAACCCTAACGGTGGCCACGCAATCTTGGGTGAGGTGGCGGTGGCCCATAAATGCCCCAGCGGTCGGGATGATGACTTGGCATTGCCTGCGTCGGCGATCGGCACGTCCTCGGCGTGTTCGGCGTAGCCCTTGATTGCCACCTATTAGGGCAGGGCGGCTTCTGGTGTAAGCCTACCACGACCCGTTCCTTAGCCTCGGTGCGGTGGTTGAGCGGACATAGTTCCGCGTGTCGAGTCTCACACCCCTATGTCGGTGACACCGATCCGGAGATTTAGTTAGGCGTGGTGGCCCGGACATGGGCGACTTTGCCACTAGACCCGGCACCCCCATGGTGCGCGGTGCGCGGCGGTGCGCGCGCTTACGCTCATTCTGGCGCCCGGCCAGGAGAGCTCCTCGGGATCTTGAGCTAGTGCACCTTTCATTCGACAGTAGAGAGGTTGTAACCACCCGACCCGAAAGGGGTTCTAAAATAGGCCGTTACCTCAATGCATGCATTCAAATCTACAGAAAATTTGCAATATGGTGTTCGGATTCTAAGTAAAAACTAAAACATAAAACATCAATTTAAAAAGTTAACATAATTTCCTGAAACCTGTCCTCGTTTCCAAGCACCTGTTCCAAGACAAATACATTTACAAAACTTACTCTGATAAGAGATTTATTTAAAACATACAAACTTTACAATAGTTACAACAATGCTAGAATCAGGAAATACATTGAGAAAAAACACCCTAGGGCTCAGTGCCCAACTACATGCATTGAGGAGGACATTTAAATCATAAACATAAAAACTAAGAGTTGAACAACGGGTTTTCCATAATCACAGCTCCTCCTCTAGCCATCTGTCTCACACCATGGTTACATGGAAAAACCACAAAAATAAGGGTGAGTAACAATTACTCGATAAGAATCCCCAGCAGGGTACAATCACGATATAATCAGTCATCTAGTACCAAAGCATGCAAGCAAGCGACTACCAACACGGATCATAGCTCAGCGAGCTTACAAAGAAAGATGCGGAATCATCGGAAGTCTCCTACTTACGGCCTCTGATTTAGTTCTCATAACCAATCCCGAGGACATCAGAGGTATCTTTCACTCGAGGTTGCTCGACTCAAAAAGCGATCCCAAAGATGTCCTCAAGGGCCTCCTTGTCCTTGCTCCAAATCTGGACTTACGGGAGAGTACCGAAGTGCGGCTCTAACCGAAGGAATGGTGTACTCACGACATTGGCAGGGAGCTCTCCAAGCCGATAACTAACTCGTGTGTGCGCGCGCTTTGCATCTTCTTGCAACGGTGTAAATCACGGGGCCTAAGGGCAAACTACTCGGGCGAATGCGCATGCCTAAGACTGGAGCGGTATCACGATCCACGATGGCGCGAGGCCCTCGGCGCTCATCGTGCGGCATGATCCACCGACACGAAGCTAAGAATCGGCCAAAGCGAGGCTTACACGATGGCGGGTTCGCTCTAGCGGGCTACAAACTAGGCATATGCGAAGTGGGTAGCTAAATTCCTAGCCGGCAATCGGGGAAGCAAGATACTTTATCTTTGCGCACACTTTACTCTCGACCGGTGGGGACAAAGTGCGTTATGTCGCTCTCGGCCTCTGGATGATGACAAACCCTACAACTCTATCTAAGAGTCTGAGTAAAATCAATGATTCTGGCTGCAAACAATGGCCAGACATCAATCACATTTACCTAGCATGATACTACGAGCTTAGCGGGAATCATAAGCATCTTGTGAGAACAAACCTAGCATAGCACTAACATGTAAAATCGAGCAAACATGCTGGCAAGAAATCCATCAAAGCTGCTCTATCTCTAACATGCTCCTGTGATCGGCAAACATACAAGGCATATCATGAAAATATCGCGAGGGCCCACACAACTCAGATAAGAAATCCTTACAGTGGGAAGGCAACAACACACAATAAAACTAAGCTGCGATCGAACCCGAGCAACCTATAGCGAGCCAAACAAACACATCAATAATCATAAAATAGGCCTAAATACAATAAAATAAATAGGGCTCGGCTCGGGGAGCAACTCACGGCGCGGTGACTCTGTGAGCAGCCATTTGCCGCAGGCGGCGGCTAAACCCACAGGCTAGATCTTTGGCGCTCTGGCTCT
This sequence comes from Sicyos edulis, assembly GCA_036507275.1. Lineage (NCBI taxonomy): Eukaryota > Viridiplantae > Streptophyta > Magnoliopsida > Cucurbitales > Cucurbitaceae > Sicyos > Sicyos edulis. The sequence continues at coordinate 38,276,872 of CM071848.1, read as the reverse complement.
CGAACACGCGGCGACACAAGGAGGCAGCGGCGCTAGCTCAGGCTGGCGTTAGCGCGCGCGCGTGGCTCGGCACGAGGGCAGCGTCTTGAGCGCGAGCTATAGGGCCAGCGACTTCGGCACAAAGCGGCTTGGATCACAGGCGACACGAGCGCGAGCGGGGCGGCCTTGCGGCCCAGGGACGAGCAACGCGCGGCCTTGTCTTGAGGCGACTTCAGCGCGGGGCGGGGCCAGCGACAACTGTCTTGGCGCGGGCAAGGGAGCTCGAGCTTAGGCGGCCAGCGGCAGCCAGCGGGGGCTAGGGGCTCGGGTGGCGATGGCGCGACCTAAGAATGGCGGGGCTCGGTGGGTGAGGCTCGGGCTAGGTAGGCGACCAAAGGGCCCTCTCGGCTAGGTGGGGGCTAGCTCGAGAAGAGAGAGAGAGAGAGAGAGAAGAAAAGGATTTTGAAAAGAAAAGGAAAAATGGGAAAATAAAAGGAAAATAGGGATTTTATCTCTTTTTCCATCCTTATCCACTTTAAAACCTTAAAATCCCATTTCAGCTTCCTCCTTGAGACTGGTGAAACAACCTTTTCCAATAAATAAAACTCACTTAAATCCAACTCCCAAATCAACACTAAGGGCAGGGCTCGAATCCCAAAGGAAGCACACAACCAACCATCACTTTGCCAAAGCCCAAACCACAGCCAGAGCTTCCAACCAGCTAGCCCAAACACCTCGGGACTCGCGACCAACAACAAACAAGCCTCGACAAAGCGGGAGCTACCTCGAAGCCACGAAAACCACAAATCTGCCGGAGGCCAAAAGACCAAAATACCCCCAAGGGTTCAAACCTCTCTAATGACCCAACCAAACAACTGAATCTTGACCCGAAGGCACCTCGAAAACTGGAATAGGAAACTGGGTTGTTACAATACTCCCTCCTTTTAAGACTTTCGTCCTCGAAAGTCCTAAGGCAACAGACTCGGGGAAAACTCCTTGATCCGATAGCTGAACTTCTCGGCGAACAACACCAACCTTCTTCAGAACCAAACCCTCTTGGGTTCTCAAAGGCTCAAAGCGAGAATGCCATCGGTGCCACAAACTATCTCAACCAAGATTGGGCATACCTTTGAACTCCGAGAGAATGAGCGGCAAACCACGTCCTCAACTCGCACCAACTCTCAAAGGGTGCTACTCTCGATAAACTCGAGGGTGGCCAAAAAGCTCTAAAACTCTACACCACGCCTTTGGCAAAACTCCTCTAGGAGCTCACGGTGTTAACAAACAGCCTCAACCCTACACAAAGTGGCCAAACAAGCTGAACCTTCGGGTTCGAGAAAACCAAGCGGCCTACTCTTAATTCCACGAGAGACTAGCGAACCTCAAACCTTGCCTCGACCTTAACGAAATCCAATCGAATCACCAGCGGCGGCGATAAAAAGGCAAGGGGCACCATCTGGTACACCCAACGACTAACAACACTCACACCAGTGAAACTTGACTCACGGCCACCTCTAAAGACAAGGGCCGAGCCACGAGGCTCCACTCGGCCAAACCAACAAACTAGAACTACTCATCGGCCGAGCGCCAAACTTTTGGAGCAAACCTACCACAACTAGCCAAAGAAAACAACGCTAGGCAAGAAACCACCAAAAATTCCTCTCAAGGAAAACACGGGTGTATGAGACTAAACCATCACGCGACTCTCTCTCTGGCACAACACCTTGAGAAAGCGAGCTCAACGGCTTTACCAGCAAAGCCACGGCACCTCGTGCCGACTCACTCAAGCGGCTCAGCTAAAGCGCCAGCGGCTACTCAAGGACTTCTTCCTTTTAGCTTAAGCCTAACTCATCTTCCAACGAAGCTCCACTCCGAAACCTCCCAAGGAAAGCGGATAACGACAACCTCAAAGATTACGGATCACGAGCCACACGAATCTGCAAGACTACCTCGAGGAGCTAACACTCGGTGACATCCGAGGAGCAATTCAACCACCACCGAGACTAGGGGAAAGGGAAATCTTCAATCCCCAAAGAACCAACAACTTGCGAAAACAACTCTTACTAGTGGCCTCCTCCCTTGCGAGGGACAAACAACTTTGCTTGCTAACAACACAAGCGAGGACCCTCTCATTTGGGGTGACCATTTGCGCTACTCGACCAACTACACAACTCATGAGCTAAGTGACTCACGCCAAGCGGGAAATGACTTTGACAAGCAAACTCGGAAGGCGGCGAACTCACACACGCTCGTGACTTGCTCAAACCCAAGGCAACGACAACCAACTCTCTTGGAAGCAACACCCAGGGAAATCTCAACCAATCGGATCACCAATCCGAAACTAACGACACTTACTCAGCTGCCGAGGAGGGTCAACTCCCAAAACTTCGACTAGGAACAAGACCTCGAGGGCAACGCCCTCCAACTAGAACCAGAACTAGCTCTAGAAACAACAAGAGGACCAAACCTTGGCCCAACACTCACAGAGCGAGAACAACCCTTACTGCGGCCTCTAAAACACCATCAAGAGTCCGCAAGCTGGACAAACAAGCGCTTTCAAGCGACCAACAAACTTTTTCCTTCTAGCTAGCACCTCTACCATCAACTCATGGCTGTGGGAGAAATCGACAACTCCCGGAAGAAGCGGCTCTTACAAGCGGACAACCGAAGGAGAGAGAGCTCCACATCGCTCAGCTGTCTTACTCCACTAGACAACAACATCTAATCTCACGGGGCAACAACGGGGGTCCACCACGGTGAACCTCCAAATGCCAAGCGGGGCAACTCAACATCACGAAAGCGGAAAACAACCAAGCTGAGCACGAACCATTACGCCCCACGAGCAAAACTAATTTCTAGCGGCTCCAAACCACACCTTGGTCAACACCAAGCATCAACTTGCCACACACCAGGAACCAATCGGACTTACTCCAAACAAACAACGGCTTGCTAGTCTACCAAGGCGCCCGACAACTCAGCCAGGCTACAAACTACGGCTCCGACTTGCCAGCTGAAACTCACTAGTGGGGCTGGCCAGCTCTGGAGGCTCTCCACAACCTAGGGTTCTTGGCAGCCCTCGACACACTGCTTGTCGACAAGCGAGGCTAACGACCAAGCTGCACGAGCAGGCACAACTCTCTCGACATCTCAACCATGCTTTGGCCAACTCCAACTCCTTGAGAACCAAGAGGACCCGAAAGCGCTCTGAATCGTCATCCTCCTGCTCAAATATCAGCCACAACAAGGCTTCTACCCAAGGAAAGGATCGAACAACTCTCTTAGGCAAGGCGATCGGAAACTCTGGCGGCTTTGCTACCACGCTCTTGTTCGGTTTCCAAGCGAACTCCAACCGAAGGAACACCAAAAGTTCCTTCTCCACCACGATGCTCAAAGTTGAGGCAACCTTGCTTTACCAAGGCATAACCATGCCACACCGAACTCACTTTATTCCAACCCTCTTCCAAGGGTGCTTACCCATAAGGCATCTAAATCCTCTACGCAGGCATCAACTCATCTCGCCTCATAGGCATCAACTCGCCTAATGTAACTTGGCCCGATTTTCTATTTGATTTACCAGGTGATTTGAGTCATTATTCGGATGTTCGGATGGGCCGTTAGAGCTATTTTAACCCTTAGGGGTATTTTGGTCTTTTGCCCCGGTCGAGTTTTGAGTATTTTCAAGATTTGGGGCCATTCTGCCTTTGTGAAAGCATAATGGTTGTTGGTTGCAAGACCAGAGAGGTTTGGGCAAGTAGTTTGGAAGTTTGGAGGTGTTTTAGAAAATGGCAAAATTAATTGTAATTTTGGTGCTTCCATTGGGTTTTGAGCCCTTGCCTAAATGGTCTTGGGGAGTTAGTAGTAGGAAAGAGAGTTTTAATTTTAAAATAAGTTTGCTTGGTCGGGTTTGGAAAGAGGAAGCTTTGGGAAGGGATTTTAGACCTATTTAATTAGGGAAAAAGGAAAGAAAATCAAGAAAATCCCTTTTCCCCTTGTTTTGCAATCTCTCTCTCTCTCTCTCTCTCTCTCTCTAGCCTACCTCACCAAGAAACCCTAACCGCCCTAGCCGCACCCCGCTCAGCCTGCTCGGCCCGAGCGCACGGCGGCCAGTTTGCTCGGCCCGAGCGCACGAGCGGCCAGGCCGTCCAGCCAGCGCACGAGCAGCCAGCGCTCGCACGAGTGCGAGGCTTGCCGCCCGCACCGACACATCGGGTCGCCCGAGCGCGCCCGCGCCATCCGCACCGAGCCGCCACACCGCGCGCGCCGCCGCGTCGCCCCCCCGCGCGCGCGCGCGCCAGCCACCGTCCGCGTCTGCGTGCCGTGCCGCTTCGTCGCGTCCACCGCCCGGCCAGCGCTGCGCCACTGTCGCGATCCTTGCCGAAAGCCAGCGCCAGCGCCGTCCCCTATACGCGCCCGGCCACGCCCAGTGGCGCCCAAAATTGCCCCTTCTGCGAGACCCCGTGCCTTCTCGGTTGGTTGCTCGGTTTAAACTTTAAAGCTCGAGGTCACTATTTGATTGTGAAAGTTATTCCTACTCGTTTCGGTGGGATTTCTTACCGTGGTTGTGTGGACCTGCGATGCTATCATGATTGTGCCTTGTATGCTTGGTTGTTGTTATGAGTATGTTAGCTATCGAGCGACTTGTGTTTGAAATCTTGCTAGCATGTTGCTTGTTGTTCATGTTAGTGCCATGCTAGGTTTGTTCTTCCGACATGCCATGTCTTGTGATTGTATGAAATTTCCAGTGGGTAGGTTACATGTTTTCTCTTGCTTCCATATCGTGTTGCTCTTGTGTCCCTGATATATTACATTAGTTCCATGCAAGGGGTTTAATTATCTTGGCATACCTTGTTCTATTTTATCTGTTAGTTCCGCGCCGAGGCATAGGCGGTGATGTATAGTGTAGAAGGCGTAGGGGTAACTAGTTTAGGTCCCGCTCGGGTAAGAACCCGATGGGCATCCTAGTTGTGTAAGTCCCCGATGGGCATCAGCGAGTTGGAGGTGTAAGACCACGATGGGCATCCTAGGTGTGTAAGTCCCGATGGGCATCAGCTTGAGTTGGAGGTGTAAGACCACGATGGGCATCCTAGGCATGTAAGTCACGATGGGCATCATCGAGTTGGAGGTGTAAGACCCGATGGGCATCCTAGGCGTGTAAGGCCCCACTTTGGGCATCACGATTACGGAGGTGTAAGGCCCCGATGGGCATCCTAGGCGTGTAAGGCCCACTTTGGGCATCAGCGATTACGAAGGTGTAAGGCCCGATGGGCATCCTAGGCGTGTGTACCTTTGGGCATCACGATTACGAAGGTGTAAGGCCCGATGGGCATCCTAGCTATGTAAGCCCCACTTTGGGCATCAGCGATTACGGAGGTGTAAGGCCCGATGGGCATCCTAGGCGTGTAAGGCCCCAGGGGCATCAGCGATTACGGAGGTGTAAGGCCCGATGGGCATCCTAGGTGTGTAAAGCCCCACTTTGGGCATCAGCGAGTCGTAGGTGTGTAAGGCCCCACTTTGGGCATCACTTTGAGTCCTAGGTTGTGTAAGGCAGAAGGGCATCCAAGTGTAGAACCTAGGATAGGCGGTAGATGAAAGCCCTTGAATAGGCTCGCTCTAGAAGTAGCTCATAGCCTAATTCAACCATTTTGCTCTAAGTCATTGTTTTATTTGCATGTATACTAGGGTGCTAGATGAGTGATGTATCGTATTGTACCCAGGTTGAGGATTCTTCTTGAGTATGTTTATACTCACCCTTATTTCTGTGGTTTTCCACGGGTAACTTGGGACAACACCGGGATGGCTAGCGGAGGGAGGCTGTTTGATCATGGGGGCCACCCGGCACTCATCGTTTATTGTTTGCATTTATTTATTCGACATGTAGATGGACATGAGTCCTAGGGAATGATGTTAAAGTTGTTTAAAGCTGTTTTGAATGTTCTTTTATAAATCTTGGCGGGCTTATTTTACCTTGATTGGATTTGCTTATGAAAATTGTTGGTTATGTTTTAAGTGTTCCCGTTTCCAAATGTTTTGAAAAAGTTTTAAATATGAGCACTAAACCGCTTGTTGAAATATTTAACTTGCATCTTTGAGTGAGGACCTAGGTTTAGGGACCGTATTCAGTCGGGTCCTTACGGTTGGTATTAGAGCACGAGTCATAGATTCGTAGACTAACTTTGCTGCGAGTTGTTGTCCCCATGATCATCGGCCTCTCATGGCCGTCGGGTTTTATGCGAGTTCATTAAGCTAAGGGTTTTATTTTACAATCTGCATCTAGTATACATGTGTTACCCTTGTTTGGCGGTGAGAGCCCAGCGTGGGCTAGCTTTTATGCTTGTGTGGATCGCTAGTAGGTTGATTGCACTTAGAGGCGGGGGGCGATTGGTATTTCCAGCCGAGGAGTTGGGTGTTCATGTTGATCATGAGACCACGTCTAGGGTTGTCTAGACCCGTAGGCCACCTTTGGCCTGGCGATTGAGTTGCCAAGAGAAGAGGTTAGAGGCTAGCATGCCTTAGAGTGAGACTCCTTGAGCGGGGTGTGTGCTCGACCATGAGAGAGTTGATGGCGAGTCTTTTAGCTAACGAGGCGGAGACCAGGCGCAATTTGTAGCCTTGAAGTGAGAGTCTTGGGCATAGATAGCCCGGTGGTAGAGTTTGTTTAGGAGACACCCCTAGTAGCTCAGGTAGCCGGAGGTTTCGGAAGGAGCTTGATCAGCGAGTTTATGTTGATGAGTTAGTTAGCATTGATGGAGCCGCCGAGTTTGGCAAGTGGAAGCTTTGAGGAGCTTGATGCTTTAGAGAACTTCTTTGGTAGCGGCAAGGTGGTTGACGAGTTCGAGTTTATCATCCAAGTGTTGGGATGACACAGTGTTCGAGGCCGATGACTTTGATGTTTAGAGGTCGGCGTGCCGTTCTGTCTCTTTGTTTGATCACGGCGGTGTGGTGGTGGAAGTCCTGTGAGAGCGGACCAGTAGAGTCTCCACCGACCACGGGGCCCGAATGGCCATTTGCCAAGTTAGTAGCTTTTGAGAAAGATGTAGAGACATCTTGTCCTCCTGCAAATCTGCGATCGTTTTGCGGCCAGTTCTTTTAGTACCCTCGTAGCGGGGTATTGTGGAGTTGCTTGTCGGGACCTAATCCGTCCAGTGGTTTCCAGTGGCTATTAGTGAGAAGCACCTTACATTAGCATGTTCAGTGTGGAGCTAGGTCTTGCCCACGAGGGTTGGCTGAGTATTCGTTGAGCATCGAGTGGGATGCGAGAGTGGGCCTTTGCTTATGCATTGGGCGTGATGTCGAGAGAGTAGTCTACTCGAGTGTTGAGACTCTTGTGTTGGCGCCATTGCCTGTCACAGGTGTGACCTTCCTAGCCCTAGAGGAACTTAAAGCTCGTAAAGGGATGATTGTGTTGTAAAGGATGTAGTGCTGTTGGCACCAAGCTTTGGAAGGAGGCCTAGTTTGGGCCGGTTGGCACTTTTAGTGCGAGGTGGTTCCATGCCCGGGAGTATATAGCATCCCCACTAGCCTTGTACCCATTTTTACGAGGTTGCACTGTTTAAGTTGCATAAGAGATCTAGCTCGGTGGTAGTCGGAGGACTACAAGTGTGAGTCGTTCGAGGAAAGCAAGAGCTTTCAAGGTCACCAAGAGTTGGGTACAAAGGATGTTGTAGGTTGTTAAGGGCTAGCGCATTCGAGTTCTCGCGCTTGTGTTGTGGCCTTGTGAGCGGGTTTGTTGGTAGGGTGATTCGACTACCCTTGAGTTTCCTTGAGTGCAGTAGAGTTGGCATCGATGATGCGTGGTTGGTCAGCGTGGGAGCCATGTGTTGGATGGATTGTGCGGAGCACATTTGAGTGAACACATTGGTATGTGGTTGTTAGCTTGGTGTGGTTATGCTCTTGTAGAGTGAGTTGGCCAATGGGGCGTTTCGTGATGAGTTGACCCAGAGTGGGTTTGAACTCTTGTTGCTCCCTTGCTAGTTGTGGCTCTTTTTGGAGGCAAAGGTTACCTTGTGTTAGAGTTCGTGTTGGATCTTAAGGAATCAAGTTGGGTGTGCACGCGATGTACTCTTGTGTAGCTCGTTCCTTGGGGTATGTTTTGGGAACCACGAAAGGTTAGTGTTGAGAAACCGAGTGCTCGATCCTTTTGGTGTTAGGGCTTTAGTTCTTGGCAAGTGCCTAATTTTGATAAATGAGGATACCGTGCTTGTAGCGGGTTGTTGCTTAGGCAAGTTATGCTAGTTGGCCTTTGACACAGGTAGAGGAATTTCTTGTTGATCGATGGTTGGAGTTGATTGGAACTAATCAAGGGCGGTGGTAGCAAAGCGCGTAGTTTTTGTCCGTCATTGCTAAGAGTGTTGGCCAGGATCCCTACCAGGTAGAAGCTATGATGTGGTCGATGCTTGAGTTGGAGGCGACACATTATGTAGTATTTACTGGTCTTCTTGGTCTTTCGAGGAGTTGGAGCACGCCCGGCATAGTCGAGATCTTTGGAGAGAGAAGTTGTGCCCGTGTAGCCGGTTATGCATTAGACCCGTTTGGCCAGTGTGTGTGTCGAGAGGTGATCGGAGGAACCCTAGGTTGTGGAAACCTCATCGAGCTCGGCCAGGACCAGCGGTGTTCCTCGGTTGAGTTCTTTGAAAGCTTGTAGTCGGTTGGCGAGCTAATGTTGTTTTAGTACCTCGCGTTGGCTTCAAAGCTGTTATCTGTTGGTGCTTGTAGTTGGCCAAGGGTTGGTTCCCATGTTGTTGTAAGAGCTAGCTTGGTTGGAGCAAGCGGGCGTGGCCACGAGACTTGCTCTTGTTTGGAAGGTTTCAAAAGTTGGCACCTCCTTCGGTGTTTGGATAGATCTTTGCTAGTTCTAAGTTGGTGGTTCAATCGATTGTGGAGTTTAGGTTTGGAAGATGAGTTAGGCCTAAGCTAAAAGGAGGAAGTCATTCGTTTGCTTGATTGGACTTGAGAGTTGCATGTCCTTGGAGGCGAGCTTAGCTAGTTGTAAGCTTGAGTTGAGTTACTGCGAGCAAGCCTTTCTCGAGCTTTGCTCCTAGTTATTCTTGCGCGTTCGTGGTTGGCATTTAGTTGAGCCAAAGTTGAGGGGTTGGCATAGGCGTGTCGTGGCATTGGTTGGTTAAACCTTTGAGTTGTTATCCTCGAGGTGTTGTGTTGCAAGTAGCGCGTGTTGTTTTATTCTTTCTTTGCTCGAGATTTCGGGAGAGGTATGTTATTTGTTTTCTGTCTGGCGATAATCTCCTAGGCGATGGTGATCAGTTGCATTGGAAAGTTTATTGTCGGCCGTTGAGGGCTTGATTTATTAGTTTGGCGAGTGGAGCACATGCACGGACCTTGTCTTCTAAAGGTGGCGTGGTGAAGTTTAATTGGTGTGTTAGTGGTAGCCGTTTGGTGAACGAGAAAAAGTGCCCCTTGGCTTTGGTGCTTCGATTTCTCGTAAGATGGTTGCTTTAGTGTTGTGGGCGCATGCTAGTTGGAGAAGGTTGCCTAGGGATCGATCACGGTTGGTGGTTCGAATTGGATTTCGTTAAGGATTGTAGGCAACCGGTGGTGTTCGCGGTCTCTTGCGAAGTAAGAGTAGACCGTTTTGTTTACGAAACACAGGAGGTTCGGTTGTATGGTCGACATGGTGAAGGGCCGAGAAATTTGTTTGATAACGACTATGAGCATTCGAGAAGTTCTGCGGGTATGGCGTAGAGTTTTAGAGCCTATGACCCGTCCACGAGTTTCTTTGAGAGTAGCGCCATAGAGAGCGTTCGAGTTGGGTTAGCGAGGGAAAAGTGAACCCTAGAGTCGTGAGACCGTTTGAGAGTTGGTGCGAGTCGGAGGTGTGACTCACCGACTAGCTATCGCATGATTTCTTGAAGCTCAATGTTAGTTCGATTTTGGTTGAGATAGTTTGTGGCGGACTCGGTGTCTTTTGGGCTTGGAGACTTTGGGAAACCAAGAGGTTCGGTTTGAAGAAGGATTTGTGTTGTCTTAGCAGGGAGCTTGGTTGGTTAAGAATCGGTGGAGTTTTCTAGAGTCGTTTTCGTCTTAGGACTTTCGAGGACGAAAGTCTTAAAAGGAGGAGTATTATAGCGGCCCGATTTTCTATTTGGTTACCCAGGTGATTTGGGTCATTATTCGGATGTTCGGATGGGCCGTTAGAGCTATTTTAACCCTTAGGGGTATTTTGGTCTTTTGCCCCGGTCGAGTTTTGAGATTTTCAAGATTTGGGGCCATTCCTGCCTTTGTGAAGCTTAATGGTTGTTGGTTGCAAGACCCGAGAGGTTTGGGCAAGTTGTTTGGAAGTTTGGAGGTGTTTTAGAAAATGGCAAAATTAATTGTAATTTTGGTGCTTCCATTGGGTTTTGAGTCCTTGCCTAAATGGTCTTGGGGAGTTCGTAGGAAAAGAGAGTTTTATTTTTAAAATAAGTTTGCTTAGTAGGGTTTGGAAAGAGGAAGCTTTGGGAAGGGATTTTAGACCTATTTAATTAGGGAAAAAGGAAAGAAAATCAAGAAAATCCATTTTCCCCTTGTTTTGCAATCTCTCTCTCTCTCTCTCTCTCTCTCTCCTAGCCGACCTCACCAAGAAACCCTAGCCGCCCTAGCCGCACCCCGCTCAGCCACTGCTCGGCCCGAGCGCACAGGCGGCCAGTTTGCTCGGCCCGAGCGCGCAGGCGGCCAATAAATCAGGCCAGCGCACGAGACAGCCAGGCCGCTCCACACGGGCGGCCAGCGCGCGCCGCCGACTGCATCGGGTCGCCCGAGCAGCGCCGCGCCATCCGCACCGAGCCGCCACGAACCGCGCCGCCGCGTCGCCCTGCCGCGCGCCGCGCCGCCAGCCACCGTCGCGTCTGCGTGCCGTGCCGCTTCGTCGCGTCCACTTGCCCGGTAGCGCTGCGCCCTGCGCGATCCGCGCGCGAAGCCAGCGCCAGGCGCCGTCCCTGCGCGCCCGCGCCACGCCAGTGCGCCAAAAAATTGCCCCCTTCTTGCGAGACCCGTGCCTTCTCGGTTGGTTGCTCGGTTTCGCTTTAAAGCTCGAGGTCACTATTTGATTGTGAAAGTTATTCCTACTCGTTTCGGGTAAGGATTTCTTACCGTGGTTGTGTGGACCTGCGATGCTATCATGATTGTGCCTTGTATTTATGGTTGTTGTTATGAGTATGTTAGCTATCGAGACGACTTGTGTTTGAAATCTTGCTAGCATGTTGCTTGTTGTTCATGTTAGTGCCATGCTAGGTTTGTTCTTCCAACATGCCATGTCTTGTGATTGTATGAAATTTCCGATTGGGTAGGTTACATGTTTTCTCTTGCTTCCATATCGTGTTGCTCTTGTGTCCCTGATATATTACATTTAGTTCCATGCAAGGGGTTTAATTATCTTGGCATACCTTGTTCTATTTTATCTGTTAGTTCCGCGCGGGCATAGGCGGTGATGTATAGTGTAGAAGGCGTGTAGGGGTAACTAGTTTAGGTCCCGCTCGGGTAAGACCCGATGGACATCGGGAGGTGTAAGACCCGATGGGCATCCTAGGTGTGTAAGTCCCGATGGGCATCAGCGAGTTGGAGGTGTAAGACCACGATGGGCATCCTAGGTGTGTAAGTCCCCGATGGGCATCAGCGAGTTGGAGGTGTAAGACCACGATGGGCATCCTAGGTGTGTAAGTCACGATGGGCATCAGAGTTGGAGCGTAAGGCCCCGATGGGCATCCTAGGCGTGTAAGGCCCCAGGGCATCACTTGATTACGGAGGTGTAAGGCCCCAATGGGCATCCTAGGCATGTAAGGCCCCACTTTGGGCATCACTTGTCTACGAGGTGTAAGGCCCCGATGGGGATCCTAGGCGTGTAAGGCCCCACTTTGGGCATCAGCGATTCTGAAGGTGTAAGGCCACGATGGGCATCCTAGGCTGTGTAAGGCCCCAGGGGCATCATCAGCGATTACGGAGGTGTAAGGCCCCGATGGGCATCCTAGGCGTGTAAGGCCCCACTTTGGGCATCAGCGATTACGGAGGTGTAAGGCCCAGATGGGCATCCTAGGCGTGTAAGGCCCCACTTTGGGCATCAGCGAGTCGTAGGTGTGTAAGGCCCCACTTTGGGCATCACTTGAGTCTAGGTTGTGTAAGGCCAGAAGGGCATCCAAGTGTAGAACCTAGGATGGGCGGTAGATGAAAGCCCTTGAATAGGCTCGCTCTAGAAGTAGCTCATACCTAATTCAACCGTTTTGCTCTAAGTCATTGTTTTATTTGCATGTATACTAGGGTGCTAGATGAGTGATGTATCGTGTTGTACCCGGTTGGGGATTCTTCTTGAGTATGTTTATACTCACCCTTATTTACTGTGGTTTTCCACGGGTAACTTGGGACAACACCGGGATGGCTAGCGGAGGGAGCTGTTTGATCATGGGGGCCACCCGCCTCTGTCGTTTATTGTTTGCATTTATTTATTCGGCATGTAGATGGACATGAGTCCTAGGGAATGATGTTAAAGTTGTTTAAAAAGCTGTTTTGAATGTTCTTTTATAAATCTTGCCGGGCTTATTTTACCTTGATTGGATTTGCTTATGAAAATTGTTGGTTATGTTTTAAGTGTTCCCCGTTTCCAAATGTTTTGAAAACGTTTTAAATATGAGCACTAAACCGCTTGTTGAAATATTTAACTTGCATGCTGAGTGAGGACCTAGGTTTGGGACGATATTCAGTCGGGTCCTTACACCTCATAAGCATCAACTCATCTCATGAGCATCCAACTCATCTCATAGGCATCCAACTCGCCTCATAGGCATCCAACTCAGGGTCCCTCTGCTGGACCGAACTCGCATCTACGATGCTCAACTCTCCTCAGATTAAGGCACTCGAAGGTAGTTGACCGGACTACCAACCACAAGGAATCTCTTGGCCTTAACACTAGCGCGAGGCTCACGCGCGCGCACCAACACTTGGCAGCCGGCAACTTGCTGGACTTACTCAACCTCCGGCAACATTGGGAAGAGGCTCAGACTCCTCTCGAGCATCCTTTAAACTTGTAGTCCATCGACTACCAGCCCAGACTAGCCCTGCAGCACGACCAGCAGTGCAAGCGCCATAAACGGATCCAAGGCTAAAGGTCTGCGAACTCGGACGGCATAGAACCATCTGCTATGCCCATGCCAAACTCAAGCTGAACAAGACTTAATGCCAAAGTGGCACACCAGCAATGCACCTCAAGTGCCACTACTACCAAATCCACATCTTACTACGGATGGGGCCGGCAAAGTCACTACCTCAAGTGACAACAACTGCAGCTAGGCATACAAGGGCTCAACTCAAACAACCATGCCTATGGCATCTCATCAAACCGAAGGCTCACAACCTACTCTTGCATCTCCACATGATGCTCAACAAAGCTCTAGCCAGGCTCTCTCAACATGCAGCGACTAGCCCTACTCTAGGGGCTCACCAAAGGAGAGTGCTCAACTCTACCAAACATCTGAGAAACCACCAGCGGATCGGTCAGAAGGAACAACTGCTCATTGCACCCTTAACCCACGGGGTTCCAGCTTACTTGGCTGCAACAACAACACTTTATGGGAGCACAAAGATGCCTCAACAATCTCTCTCGAAAGGCTGCCAACTCTGCGGCTACTCAGCTTGGGCAATCAACAATCTGCTAAGGCTCAAGATCAACACTTGAGCTACCGGGCTAGTCCACACGGGGACTGCTCCACAAGCATCCTCATCGGCATAAACCTGCTGATCATGCCCTCCCGGAACCTCAGGGGCTACAAAAACTCTTGGGGAAATCTTTGAAACAAACTCTGTCATTTGGGCTATCTCTGCCGGGACTCCTCACTCGTGCTACAAGCTGCGCTGGGTCTCCGCTCTCGATAGCTAAAGACACGCCATCAAATCTCTCATGGCTGGAGCACACTCTGCTCAAGGAGTCTCACTCGAGGCGTGCTAGCCTCTACCCCCTCCACTAGGCAACTCAAGCGCGGGGGGCCAAATCGGCTGCGGGCCTAACAACCACAGGGGCGCGGCCTCAACATCAACACGATCGGTCCAACTCTTGATCGGACATGCTAAGCGTCTGCTCCTGCGAGTGCGATCAACATGCGGTGATCTGCACAAAGCACCTCCACCCTCTCACTGGGGAAAAGCAACAAGCCCGGGGCCACACGTGGCCTCACGGGAGTCTAAGCTCTGCCTCCCTCGGGGCGATGTCCCGGGGGCATCGAATCTATCTGGATACCTCAACAATTTGCTACATAATGCTCGCCTTTGCGAAAGTTGGCATGATGGCTCTCTAAGCCCAAACCAACAACGAGTCGAGAACACCTTCGTCTCAGCTCCACAACTATACACAAGGCAAACACTAGATGAAAAGTATTGTAAATTCTTACCCCTTTCTTTAAAAACGATAAACTTAGGCGTGCACATGGTATCGAAGTCTTGATGATCATGGAAAAACGACCTACAACAAAGGTCGAGTCTCTGAGAATCTATGACTCACGAGCTCACGATATCAAGCTGTAACGACCCGACCCGAAAGGGGTTCAAAATTAGGCCGTTACCTCAATGCATGCATTCAAATCTATAGAAAATTTGCAATATGGTGTTCGGATTCTAAGTAAAAACTAAAACATAAAACATCCATTTAAAAAGTTAACATAATTTCCTGATACCTGTCCCCGTTTCCAAGCACCTGTTCCAAGACAAATACATTTACAAAACTTACTCTGATCAAAGATTTATTTAAAACATACAAACTTTACAATAGTTACAACAATGCTAGAATCCGGAAATACATTCAGAAAACACCCTAGGGCTCCGTGCCCAACTACATGCATTCAGAGGACATTTAAATCATAAACATAAAAACTCAGAGTTGAACAACGGGTTTTGCATAATCACAGCTCCTCCTCGGCCATCTGTCTCGCACCATGGTTACACATGGAAAAACCACAAAAATAAGGGTGAGTAACAGAATTACTCGATGAAGAATCCCCAGCAGGGTACAATACGATATAATCAGTCATCTAGTACCAAAGCATGCAAGCAAACAGCTACCAACACAGATCATAGCTCAACGAGCTTACAAAGAAAGATCTGGAATCATCGGAAGTCTCCTACTTCTGGCCTACTGATTGGTTATCATAACCAATCCCGGGACATCACTGAGGTATCTTTCACTCGGGGGATTGCTCAGCTCAAAAACTGATCCCAAAGATGTCCTCAAGGGCCTCCTTGCCCTTGCTGCAAATCTGGACTTACGGGAGAGTACCCGAAGTCTGGCTCTAACGGAAGGAATGGTGTACTCACGACATTAGCCCGGGGGAGCTCTCGAATCGACAACTAACTTTCGTGTGCGCGCACACCGCATCTTCTTTGCAACCGGCGTAAATCACGGGGCCTAAGGGCAAACTACACAAGCCAGTGCATGCCTAAGACTCGGAAGTGGTGTCGCGATCACGATGGCGCGAGGCCCTCGGCGCTCATCATGCGGCATGATCCACCGACACGAAGCTAAGAACCGTCGAGGCGAGCTTACACCGATGGCGGGGTTTACGCTCTGGCGAGCTACAAACTAGGCATATGCCGAAGTGGGTAGCTAAATTCCTAACCGGCGATCGGGGAAAGCAAGATACTTTATGATCGCACACTTTACTCCCGACCGGTGGGGACAAAGTGCGTTATGTTCGCTCTCGACCTGCGGATGATGACAAACCCTACAACTCTATCTAAGAGTCTGAGTAAAATCAATGATTCTGGCTGGCAAACAATGGCCAGACATCAATCACATTTACCTAGCATGATACTACGAGCTTAGCGGGAATCATAAGCATCTTTGTGAGAACAAACCTAGCATGTCACTAACATGTAAATCGAGCAAACATGCTAGCAAGAAATCAATCTAAGCGCTCTATCTCTAACATGCTCATAACAGATCGGCAAACATACAAGGCATATCATGAAAATATCGCGGGGCCACACAACTCAGGTAAGAAATCCTTACAGTGTGGAAACAACAACACACAATAAAACTAACTGCGATCGAACCCGAGCAACCTCTAGTGAGCCAAACAAACAGATCAATAATCATAAAATAGGCCTAAATACAATAAAATAAACAGGGCTCGGCTCGGGAGCAACTCACGGCGCGGTGACTCTGTGAACAGCGCAGCTACTACAGGCGAGCAGCTAAAGAAATTTGGCTGGGCGCGCTGAGCGCCCAGGCTGAGGCCAGTGAACAGTGTGCGGGTGACTGAGGCCGCGCGGCGCGTCGCTACTTCTCGTTTGGCGCCCAGCCTTGCCTTGGCGGGCTTCGGCATAGGGACAGCGCTCGGGCGCGAGCAACACGACACGTCTGGCTACATGACGTGTGACTCGACACAAGGCAGCTCGGATCTGGGCGACACGGGGAAGCGAGACAGGATGGCTTTGTGAGGGCGAGCAACGCGGCCTTGTCTTGAGGAGTAACTCAAGCGCGGACGGGACGCGACAACATGTCTGTGGCGAGCGAGGAGGCTCGAGGCTTGGCGAGGCCGGCACTCACAGGGCTAGGGGCTCGGGCTGGCGATGGCGCGACCTGGGCAGGGCAGGGCTCGGCTGGGCGAGGCTCGGGCTAGCTGGGCGACCAAAGGGGCTGGCTCGGCTAGGTGGGGGCTAGCTCGGGGAGAGAGAGAGAGAGAGAGAGAGAGAGAAAAGGGATTTTGTAAAGAAAAGGGAAAAATGGGAAAATAAAAGGAAAATAGGGATTTTATCTCTTTTTTCCATCCTTATCCACTTTAAAACCTTAAAATCCCATTTCCCAGCTTCCTCCTTCGAGACCTTACTGAAGCAACCTTTTCCAATAAATAAAACTCACTTAAATCCAACTCCCAAATCAACACTAAGGGCCCGGGCTCGAATCCCAAAGGAAGCACACAACCAACCATCACTTTGCCAAAGGCCAAACCACAACCGAGCTTCCAACCGACTATCCCAAACACCTCGGGACTCGCAGCCAACAACAAACAAGCCTCGACAATGGCAGGAGCTACCTCAAAGCCCTGAAAACCACAAATCCTGCCCGGAGAGCCAAAAGAACAAAATACCCCCAAGGGTCCAAACTGCTCTAATGACCCAACCAAACAACTGAATCTTGACCCGAAGGCACCTCGAAAATTGGAATAGGAAACTGGGTTGTTACACAGGCTGAAGCCGGGACTTGTTTCTCGTATAGGGCGTATTGTGTGGTGATATTATTTTCGGATTAAGACAGTGAGTTGGCATCAGAGGCCCAAGTGTGGGCTAAGGCTGTATTCTCTATTACGTGTTTATATTCATAGCTTGCATATCTTTACGCTAGATGACCATGTATATCGTATTGTACCCGGTTGGGGATTCTTCTTGAGTAATTCGTTACTCACCCTTATTATGTGGTTTTCCACAGGTAACCATGGTGCGAGACAGGTTGGCTGGAGGAGGAGCTGTGATCATGGAAACCCGTTGTTCAACTCTGAGTCTTGTGTTTATGTTTATGTTTTAAATGTCCTCTGAATGCATGTAGTTGGGCATGGAGCCCTAGGGTGTTTTCTGAATGTATTTCCGGATTCTAGCATTGTTGTAACTATTGTAAAGCTTGTATGTTTTAAATAAATCTCTGATCAGAGTAAGTTTTAGAAATGTATTTGTCTTGAAATAGGTGCTTGGAAACAGGGACAGGTTTCAGGAATTTTATGTTGACTTTTTAAATGGATGTTTTATGTTTTAGTTTTTACTTAGAATCCGAACACCATATTGCAAATTTTCTGTAGATTTGAATGCATGCATTGAGGTAACGGCCTATTTTAGAACCCTTTCGGGTCGGGTCGTTACAAAGGGCTCCGTGCCCAACTACATGCATTCAGAGGACAACAAAACATTAACTTAAAACATAAACTCAGAGTTTTCAAAGCAATTTGGTTTCCATGATCAGCAACACCTATCCACTAACATGATGATAAACATAAACATGCACACAATCAACAATCATAGATTATATCGCAGGGCCCACACAACTCCGGTAAGAAATCCTTACGTTGGTCGAAAGGCAACAACACACAAAGATCCTGTGCTGCAATCGAACCCGAGCTAGCTATAGGGAACCTAACAAATAACAACAAATATCACAACCTATAGGCCTTAAATAAAAATACAAACAGGGCTCGGCTCGATCGGGAGCAACTCACATGGCACGGGGCTAGCGCGCGGGATGGACCAGTGCTGCCGGCGGGCTTTGGGGCGTTCTTTGGCGTCTTTGGCACGATAGAAGCTGCTGCCTTGTGGACGGACAGGCCATGCACGGCGCTAGCTGTAAAGACCCGACCCGAAAGGGGCTCTAAATGGGCCTTTACCCCAATGCATGCATTCAAAGTAAGGACAATATACAAATATGATTTCGGATTCATATTAAAATTAAAACATTCAGCATTCAATCGAAAAATCAAAAGCAGTTTCACGAAACACATCCTGTCTCCAAGCACCTGTTTCAAGACAAATACTTTTCCAAAAGTTTACTCTGATCAGAGATTTATTAAAAAAATGATTCAAAACCTTCTCAGATACAACAATGCTGGAATCCACAAAACATTGAGAAAACATCCTAGGGCTCAGTGCCCGACTACATGCATTCGGGAAATAAAAAAGACAAGAGTCATTATATAAAAAATCGAGAGGCAGCAATGAGTTCCCATGATCACGGCTCCTCCTTGACCATCATGTCTACACCTTGGTTACTGTGGAAAACCACAAAATAAGGGTGAGTAACGAATTACTCGATAAGAATCCCCAACCGGGGTACAATCGATATACACGGTCATCTAGCCAGAAAGATATGCAAGCTATGAATATAAACACGAATAGAGCACATAGCTTAAATCCACATATAATCCTCGGGCGCCAACTCGGGGTCTTAGTCACGAAAATCCACCACACAATCGCCCTATCACGAGAAACAAGTCCCGGCCTCGGCGACTCACTGTCGTCTGAAAGGTGCACTAGCTCAAGATCCGAGGAGCTCTCGGTCGTGTTGTAATGGCGTAAGCGTGCACCGCATGCTCTTTGCAAACTCTGGGGTGTCGGGTCTGGTGGCAAGCTGCCCGAGTCAAGTCACCATGCCTAACTAAATCTGCTGGATCGGTGTAACTAACATAGGGGTGTGAGACACGGACACGTGAACTATGTCGGCTGAACCACCGCTTTGAGGCTAAGGAATCGGTCGTGGTAGGCTTACACCGAAGCCGTCCTTGCCCTATCGGTGGCAATCAAGGGCTCTTGCCAAACACGGCGAGGGCGTCGTGCGGCTGCGGGGATGAGGCAATGTCAAGTCATCATCCGGACCGTTGGGGGCATTTAACGATCTGCCACCCTCACCCAAGATTGCGGGGCCTCTGGGTTGGGTTAGCTAAACCCTAACGGGGTCGAGGATGGAGTACTACCTCAAATGCGTCCTGCCATGGATGCAAGATACTTTATGCATTCGGGCCGGATGATGCTACCTACCTACACTCTAACCTATCATATCAATAACATACAATCCAATACGTGCTCCATGGATACAACGAACCTAGCATGATACTACGAAACAAGAACGAATCTGAACATGCGAGCGGAACAACCTAGCATGGACTAACATGAGAAACAACATAAGGAATCATGCGATCGAGGAATTGAAGCAGAACACCTATCGCTAAACATGCTTTGATAAACACAAACAAACATACAAGCGGCAATCACACATAATATCGCGGGGCCCACACAACACCGGTAAGAAATCCTTACAGGCGGGGAGGCAACTACACACAAAATCCTAAGGCTGCGGCGAACAGGCTAGCTACACGAGAACCTAACAAACACAATAATAATCACAATCCATAGGCCTAAATATAATAAAATAAATAAGGCTCGGCTCAAGGAGCAACTCACGCGCGCGCGGCTGACCATGACGAGCAGAGGCAACGGCAAAGCAAAGGCTCTTCTTTGAGAGCGCGATGGGCGATGATGGGCGGTAGGGCGCACGCTGGCCGCGTACGGCGCTGAAGCGCGGCAGCGGCGAGCGCGCTGCGCGCAGTGGGGCCAGCTGGCTGGCGCGCGGTGCCGCAGCAGGACAAGCGCGAGACAGGCGCGCGCGGCGCTAGAGCTGCGGCCAGACGCGGACGACAGTGGCGGCAGCGGAGCGCGCCAGCCTGCGTGTGCAATCTGGCGGCTTTGAGGCTGCGACACAGGCGGCTGGGCGTCTGGCGCAGTGGCTGTCAGGCGTCTGGCGACCTCTTCTTTGGGTGATCCGGTGGGGCTGCTCGGTTGAAATTGCTCGGTGGGGGTTGTTCGGAGTCTCTCGGGAGAAGGCTCATGCAAGGCTTGAGAGACAATGGTGGGGCGGCAAGGAGGCTTGGGAGATGAGGTTGGGCGGCCAAGTGTGTTTTGGAGAAGAAAGAACAAAAACCTAATTTCCTTTCATTTAACCAAATGCACCAAAACTCCAAAGATCCAAGGTTAACCAAGACATCTTTGCGGAAGAGAAACAAGATCACTGGTGGCTCAACCGGCCACACCACCCACTGACTTCCTAGCACCCCGGGTTCGAATCCCAGTTGCAACACAAATTCCTCTATTTTTACTTTTGCATCTAACCATGCTCAAACCCATCCACAAAGCCTAAAAAACCTACATAAACCCATCCAATAATTTTAGCAACTGGAAAAAGATATAAACGGCCCTGACGACCCGACCAAATTACCAAAATACCCCTAGGGCATACCTGAAAGATCGGGATGAAGACCTGGGCCGTTACAGCTGCTGGCGCGGCAATGGGGTGGGCACGCTTGCGGCTGGGCGTGCAGATGCGACGGGGCGCTGGGCTATGCGCGGATGGGCAATGCGACGCGAACGATCGGGCTACTCGCGTGCAGCTAGGCGTGAGGGCAAACAGACTGCTGCTGCTCGTGGACGGGATCGAGTGACGGGCAGGAGGCGCGACGCTATGGGGCTGTTGTGACTCTGTGTTGGGCGATGGGGCGCTGCAGGCTGGGCGACGTCTGCTGCTGTAATGCGATCCGGCTGGGGCTGCTCGGCTGGGCTTCTCGGCTGGCTGCACAAACACAACTCTCAATTCTCTTCTCTCGGCTAGCAAGAACAACACCAAAATGGAAGAGAGAAAGAGAGATCGAGGGACGCTTACCCGGGACGAGCGAGACGATGAAGCTCTTGGGAGAAGGCGCACGGCAAGGAGGGCTTGGAAGAAGAGGATTGGACGGCAATGGGGATTTGGGAAGAAAATGATGCAAAAACCTACTTTCTTTTCTTTTAATCAAACTCCCTAAATCCCAAAAACCAAGGCAAACCAAAGCATACTACAGAATTAGCAACAAGAACAACCTGTGGCCCAACTTGCAAGACCACACCTTTGACTCCTTGGCCACCCGGGTTCGAATCCCAACTGAAGCATATTTAACCAAACTCTTCCAAAAAGCAACCAAACCCTACATTTGACCATCTAAGAAAATTAACAGCTGAGAAAGACAAAAACGGCCCTAACGGCCTGTAACGGCCCAGTTTTCTATTCTGGTTACCCAGGTGATTTCGGGTCATTATTCGGATGTTCGGATGGGCCGTTAGAGCTATTTTAACCCTTAGGGGCATTTTGGTCTTTTGCCCCCGGTCAGGGTTTTGTGGATTTTCAGGATTCCAGGGTCATTCCTGCCTTTGTCGAAGCTTAATGGTTGTTGGTTGCAAGACCCAAGATGTTCGGGCTAGTTGGTTGGAAGTTTGGACGTGATTTGGTAATTAACAAAATTATTGTTAATTTAAGTGCTTCCATTGGGATTTGAACCCTTGCCCTTGATGGTGATTTGGGAGCTTGGTTTAAATGAGTTTTAATAAGGAGAAAAGGTTGCTTCAGCCGGGACTCGAAGGAGGAAGCCCGGGGAAGAGATTTAGGTCACCAAGACCTATTTAAATTAGGAAAAGGAAAGAAAATCAAGAAAATCTCATTCCCCTTGTTTTACCTCTCTCTCTCTCTCTCTCTCTCTCTCTCTTTCTCTCTCTCTCCCCTTGCCGATCTCACCAAGAAACCCAACCGAGTGTCGCCGAGCGCCGAGCCCGAGCCACCACCACATCGCCATCAGCCACATCGCCCGGGTAAAGCGGCCAGAGCGCTATCCTGGCCGGCGACCCGTCGCCCGACGCGCGAGCGCCAGCCAGCGCGTCGCCACGACCACTCGCCCAGCGCCAGCGCGCCCGCGTCGGGCGTCTCCGTCTGCTTCTTCGCGCCAGCGCGCCCGCGCCTGCACGACTGTGTCGCCAGAGCCCGTCCGCGCGCCTGTCCCCTGCCGCGCCAGCGCCGGTCCCCTGCCGCGCCAGCGTGCCAGCCAGCGCCCGATCTGCTTTCGCGCCCGGTACCGTCTGCACTGCCCACTTGCCGCCAGGCCTGTTTTGCCAAAATTGTTGTGGCCGAGACCTTGTACCTTCTCGGTTGGTAATTCCCGAGCCTCCACTCTTTTGGACCCTAAGTTGATTGGCTGTTGTTATTTAATTAGGATATTTTTATTAAATGCTTAGGTTGCTCGGGTTCACTTAGAAGCTCGGGAGTCGCTTGGTTGGCTTATGGTAGTTATTTTCTACTTGTTTCCAGGTAAGGATTTCTTACCGTGGTTGTGTGGACCCTGCGATGCTTTCTTGATTGTGCCTTATATGCATGTTTACTTGTATGAACATGATTAGTGTATAGGACAGCTTGTGATTGCATTCTTGCTAGCATGTTTGCTGTTTGTACATGTTAGTGCCATGCTAGGATTGTTCTTCCGGCATGCTTGAGATTCTGCTTTAAGTTCATAGTATCATGCTAGGTTATGTGTGATTGATGTTGATATGTATGTTTAGCCGAGAATCGATTATTTTGTACTCTAGCTAGTATAGTAGGGTTTGTCATCATCCAGAGTGAGCGGACATAACGTACTTTGTCCCCACCGGTCGGGTGTAGAGCGAAGCATAACGTACAATGCTTCCCCGGCGGCCGATGTGGATTTAGCTACCACTTGGCATAAGCCTAGTTTGTAGCTGCTAGAGCGGAACCACGCCAATGGTGGAAGCTTTGCCTTGGCGGTTCTTAGCTTCAGTCGGTGGTGCAGTGCTGCCGCAGATGAGTCTTGAGGGCCTCGCCTCTCGTGTTCGGTGACACCATTTCCGAGTCTATAGGCATGCGTGCACAGCTCGCGTAGTTTGTACTTAGGCCCCCACATTTACGCCGGTTGCAGCAGCATGCGGTGTGCACGCACACGCGTTAGTCGCCGGTTCGGAGAGCTCCCCTGGGCTAATGTTCGTGAGTACACCCGTTCTTTCCGTTTAGAGCCGGACTTGGGTACTCTCCGATAGTCCGTGTTTGTTAGCTAGGGTAAGAGGCCCTTGAGGACACCCATTGGGATTGGCTTTTGAGTGATCATATGGTCGAGGAGAAAGACCCTCGAGGGTGTCGGACATCTTTGGGATCAATTTTTGAGTGATCAATTGGCGAGGAGAAAGACCCTCGGAGATGTCCCGGATTGGTTATGAGAGCCAATCATTAGGCGGAAGTAGGAGACTTACGAGGATTCAGATCTGCCTTGTAAGCTCGTTGAGGTATGATACGTGTTGGTAACTTGATTTGCATGTATACTAGGGTGCGGATGATTGATGTATCGTATTGTACCCCAGTTGGAGATTCTTCACGAGTATGTTTATACTCACCCTTATTTCTGTGGTTTTCCACGAGTAACTTGGGACAACACCGGGGCGGCTAGCGGAGGAGGCGATTGATCATGGGAGCACCAGGCACTCTGTCTCTTTATTGTTTGCATATTTGTTCGACATGTAGATGGACATGAGTCCTAGAAACATTATTAAAAGTTGTTTGAAGCTGTTTTGAATGTTTTTATATATCTTGGCGAGCTTGTTTTACTTCGTTGGTTTTCTTAAACAAAATTGTTGATTATGTTTTAAGCATTCCCCGTTCTAAATGTTTTGGAAGGTTTTAAATATGAGCACTAAACCGCTCGGTGAAATATTTAACTTGCATGCTGAGTGAGAACCTAGGTTTAGGACCGTATTCTGGGTCGGGTTCTTACACGGCCCGACCAAATTACCAAAATACCCTTAGGACATACCTCGAAGACCGGGATGAAAACCTGGGCCGTTACACACTCGGTCTAATGAATCCTCTGTCAAGCATCTCTTGCAACTGCTCCTTTAGCTCTTTCAATTCAGCTGGCGTCATACGGTAAGGAGCTTTCGAGATAGGGAGGGTTCCTGGCTCAAGCTCTATTATGAAATCCACCTCTCTCTTTGGTGGCAATCCAGGCAATTCTTCAGGAAACACGTCTGCAAACTCTTGCACAATGGGCACTTGCTCAACAGATAACTGATCCCAGCTCTCTCCAGACAACTTGGCTAAAAAGTCCCACGCTCATCAAGCTAACAACCGCTGGGCCTTGACTGTAGAAATTATTGGCAAACACACTCCGCCCTGGACACCTCGGAACTTAAAACTAGGCCTGCTCGGCGGGCTGAACACTACCTCCTTTCGGCGACAATCAATCATCACGTGGTTATCAACTAACCACTCCATGCCGAGAATCACATTAAAGCCTCTCATAGCCAACACTATGAGGGTAACCCAGAGAGACTCGTCGAATATCTGTATCCGACCGTCCTTTACTTTTTGACTAACTAGTATACTAACTCCCGAAGGAGTTGCAACAGATAACTCAAATCCTAGAGGCTCTAAATTCATACAAGCATGCTCAACAAACACAGTAGAAACGAAAGAATGGGTGGAACCCGAATCAAACAACACAAAAGCAAGATGATCGAGAACTAGGAGCGTACCTGCTACTGCGGCATCGGTTCGCTCATCCTCCTGGCGAGTCGTAGCATACACTCGCCCCTGCTACTAAACTGGCTGCGCTACTACTACTTTCTGCTGGCAAAACCGGGCCTGATGCCCCTTCTTTCCACATTTATAACACGCCCGAGGGTTACCTCCACAGGGACCCCAATGCGGCTTCCCACATGGGTTATAGAATGGAGGCGGCTTCCATCCGCCCTGCTGGCGAGGCTGATCTCGGTTCCAGTTTCTGTGTTGGTCCTTCCCCTGATAGGAACCCTGGCGGTGTTGTCCGTCCGCTCGGTTAACACTCCTCGAGGCAAACTTCATTTTCTGGCCCGAATATACTAGGGCCTTCTGCACAGGAGCACTAACAATCTGCTCTGGTGGATACTTCCCATCGTAAATCATTGCCAACTGCACTGCCTTGGCAATAGTCTCTAGGGCTTGTGCCATAACATCCTGAGACACCCCCTGTCTCGAACCGGCAATAAACTTCCTAATTTTTCAGCTCAGGAGTAGCGATCAGCCGAGGAGCGAAATATCCGTACTCCAAAACTTCCTCTCATAAACCTCAATCGTATCAGATCCCTGCTTTAAGTTCGAGAACAGTTCAATCATCTTCTCTTGGGCCTCCTCACTGATATACTTTGTCTTGAACTCAGCCTTGAAGAAATCCCAAGTGGCAGGTGGAGACCCAGCCGGTCTCTCACTCAAAACGCACTCCTACCACCATTTAGTTGTACCAGCTAAAACATGAGTTTCACAACGGGCTCATTGCACCTCAGGACATGTCATCACCTTGAAGGTGTACTCCAGCTCGGTAACCCACCTGGCTGCTGTTAACGGATCTCCAGGAGCACTGAATTTCTCGGCTTCCACTTGAAAAAATCTTTCAGCCATTTGCCCAGATCCTCTGCACCTTCCGCCTCATCAGTCTCAATCACAATCGGCTCTTGTGGAGCCGGTGGTGCTGGCGGTACTGCAATCATCTACTGAACCAGCTGTGTCAGCTGCTCCATCTGAAGACGGGACTCTTCCCTCTGCACAGCTAGCAAAGCCTGCGTCTCAGCTCTCTGATTAGCAAACAGACCCACCATCAGAGCCCTCATGGACTCGGCAAATGCTGCTCCAGGAGTAGTCTCTTGAGGCTCAGTCGCCTCCGCTCCCTCTCTAGGAAAATCAGCAGTAGGGTCCACATGTGGCCTGTCACCAGCCTCAGCTTGGGACGATGTCCCTCTTGTGTCAGACACAATGCGAATGCCCTGGTTGGTCGCCCCCGAGCCCTCTCGTCCTCTACGAGTAACTAGCATGCTGGTGATCTACACCCAAACCAACAATGAGTCAGAACCTGCTCGTACCCGCTCTACAAACAACAAGACATGTACATGCTAGATGAAAACAATATTATAATTCCTAACCCTTAAACATTAAACTTATGGACGTACCTGATGGTTGTAGGAGCGCTGATGATCATGGAAATACAACCTACAACTGTAGGTCAGTCTACATAAGCTATGACTCTGAGCTCTGATACCAACTGTAAAGACCCGACCCAAATAAGGTCCTAAACCTAGGTTTTAAACCCTTATGCATGTAAATAGACTCGAAATCGAAAATTCAGAATTATAAAAAACTTTAAAACCATAAAACATTCAGAGGAATTCAGTTAATTGGACTTGTCCCTGTTTCCAAGCACCTGCCTAAAACATTTATCAAAAACCAACCCTGGCCAGAGTTTCTTTTATTTGCAAGTAAACACATTCAGAACAAATCCCACAAACGAAGCAAATACTTTAATATCCAGAAATACATCAAGTTAACCTAAGAGCTCCGTGCCCTGTCTACATGCATAAACAGTTAAAAAGAAGACTCAACAAGACTCAAAGTAATATTATCCATGATCATCCAGCAGCCTCCTCCTAGCCATCCAGTCTCGGTCCTAAGTTACCTGGTGGAAAACCATAGAAAAGTAAGGGTGAGCAACGAGTCGCTCAGTAAGAATCCCCAACCGGGGTACAATACGAAAACAAATCATCTAGCACACAGATATATGTAACCAATCACGAGCACAGAGAAATAAACTTGGTTCTAGCCAATCGTCATTCCTAGAACTTGCCTAATCAAGGACTTACCGAGCTGCCCTACGGGACTTACGATTACAACCTACATTCGATTTCACACATGGATGCCCATCGGGGTCTTATACCAGCTAGAACACCTGGATGCCCATCGGGGTCTTATACCTGATGATGCCCATCGGGGTCTTACTCAATTTAGGGAGCGATGATGCCCTACGGGGTCTTACTAAATCAGCACTCACGGTTGCCCATCGGGGTCTTACACCTGCTTAAGCTCAAGGATGCCCATCGAGGTCTTACACCTACTCAAACACAAGGAAGCCCATCGGAGTCTTATACCTACTTAAGCACAAGGAAGCCCATCGGGGACTTACTCCTGCTAGGATCACAAAGCTACCCTACAGGGTCTTACACTCCCTAGCTGCACTATGATGCCCATCGGAGACTTACACATACTGCAACAGTGTGAGGCCCATCGGGGACTTACTTACACTGATAACGCATTGGTGCCTATCGGGGTCTTACCCATGTGAGACCTAAACTAGTAACTCCTAACAGTCTCTTGAGTACATAATACAAGCTAACACATCGACTAGGCAATATTCAATAGCAACACAATCCTAACATGGCTCTCTGAAAAATGAGCAGAAACATGGATATGCCAGAGTATGAAAATCCCTAGCATGGAGCTAACATGAACAAGACAACAGCATGCCAGCAAGTCAGAAACAAGAATCCTATCCACTAGAATGCTCATAAACAGATCACAAGATATCAATGTGCTATTAAAGTAAACGCAGGGTCCACACAACCCCGATAAGAAATCCTTACCTGATATTAGAAACGGATAGAGGACAACAAATCGAACTTCCCGAGCTACGAAACAATCACAAAACCTAATGATGACAGAGACGTATCAATTAATCATCTACACAACACAACACAATAGAACAAACTCCCGAGATTAGGGCTTTACCTAAAACCGAGAGCACTCCAACACGGCAGCTCAACAGTCTCGGCAGGTATGTGTGCGGCAACTCTCGACGAAGTGCATGCAGCTAGCGAACAGGTGCAGCAGGCGTAGGCGTGCGGTGCTGTAGCAGCTCGGTGACAAGGCTGCGTGGGACTTCGCTGCTGCGAGACTCGCGTGGAGGATGCGAACAGATGCGGGATCGCATACATGTGGCAGCAGCGAGGCAAAGGGAGGCGATGCGGGTCGCGCGGGCGAGCGGGCTCGAAGGCGGTTGTGCTGCAGCTTCGTTGGTGTTGGCGATCGACAGTGCTACGATCGCTGCTGTGCGGCTGCGTGTGGACGGCTGCGATCGACAAGGCTCAGGCGAGCGATGGGGCTGCGACGGCGATTGGATGCGTGTGACTCGAAGAGCTCGGATGCGCTGGGCGTGGGAGAACGATGGCCTGTGATGGAGCTTCTCGGAAGGCAAAAAAAAACATGATTAGGCTGCTCTCCAAAAGGAATGGGATCGATTAAGAGGAAGGAAGAAGAAGAACCATACCTTCCCGGGCTTGATAGATCGACAAAGGGGAGACGTGGAGGTGCTATGCAAATGGGGAGAGAACCTTGCCAACGGGAGAGGAAGAACAAGAAGCAGCTGTCTTTCTTTTTCTTCTATATGAACCACAAAACAGAAAAACCATTTTAATTCCAATTAGCTCTTAACTCCGCGTAACCACGGGACAAGCACAACACAAACAAACAAGAGCACAACTTACCCTCTTGGCTCAACTGGAACTAAACAAGAGCACAAACAAACAAACAAGAGCACAACTCCTTTTCCTTTTAATTTTCTTTTAAACTACACCACCTCCTCGTACGAGATCTTGGGTTTGAAACCCACCAAGGCCTCAATAAACTCCTCTTTTATTTTTTTATTTACAAGACAAACTTCCAAGCCTCACAAACCAACCGGGACAATTCCTGCCAAGCTTAACGAATCAATTAGTAATTCCAACTAGAATTTCCAAACCTAACCAAGAATTAATAACAGGAATAACGGCCAACCGACCTGAAACTGAACTCTAAAAATCAAGCCATTACAGGTAATGATGTTGGGTTTCTCTCTACTTTGGTCTCTTATCTGAATCAACAATTCGTGCTAAAAGATCTTCGTAAACTTAGTTATTTCCTTAGTATTAAAGTATCGATACTCTCGTCTGGCCTGTTGCTCACCCAAAAAAAAATGTATTGCTGATTGATGATTTACTCACCAAACTGCAAATGAAGAATATTAAGTATGTTCCTTCGCCTTCTACAGTTGGCAAATCCTTGTCCCTGACTACCGAAAAACCTCTTTCTGACCCTTTTATCTACCGCAACACTTTTGGCCCCTACAATATCTCATGAACACAAGACCTAACATCTCTTATAGCATTAACCTCCTCAGCCAATTTCTTAAGTGCCCGAATGACCTTCATTGGCATGCTATTATATGTGTCTCGTGGTATTTGTCTGAAACTAAGCACCTTGGCCTTCTCCTTCAACCAGTTAACAATTGGACTCTTTCTGCCTTTTATGATGTTGACTGGCATTCAATGTTGATGATTTCAAATCTGTTGCTACCTATTGTGTGTTTTTTGGGTACAGTTTAGTCTCTTGGTCATCAAAGAAGCAAACTTCAGTTGCCCATTCCAGTATTGAGTCTGAATATCATGTTCTTGCCCATGTTGCTGCAGAAATGTAAAGGCCCAAAATTCTATTCTAGTTCTCCAGATATGTTCAGTTAGTTTTTGGGTTGTTCGGTTGGGCCGTTGGGGTAGTTTGACCCTTTAGGGGCATTTTGGTCTTTTTGCCCTCAAGGCCAGTTTTGCAATTAACCAAGGTTTCAGGGCTATTTTTGTCATTCATTGAGTTCAGTTATTCTTCGATTTCAGGTCCCAGGGTTAAAGGTGTCATTCTGTGAAGTTTGGAGGTTGTTTAGTTAAAAGAGAAAATAAGACATTTAATTGTATGTTTGTTGGGACTCGAAGGGTGGTGGATTTGGGAGTTTGGTTTTTAATTAAAAAGAAAAACAAAAGTGTGTTTGCTGGGACTCGAAGGGGTGATTAGTAAGGCTTTTGGAAACTTGTTCTTAAAAAGAAGAAAAATAAGAAAAAAGGTGTTGTTGCTGGGATTCGATGTCGGGTGGCCAGGGACACATGGCGCATGGGCAAATTATTCTACAATTAGGAAGAGGAATCACACGTTTTGGTCGACTTAACCGCACAAATTTCTTGCTCTTCTCCTCTCTTGCTGCTGATTCATCTTCTCCCCTTCCTCCTCCATCTAGTTGAGACCTTCAAGCACTCCATCTTCCTTTTGTTGTTGCCGAATCTTCAAGCACCATCACCATCTCCTTCTTGGTCACACATCCTAGCCTAACCGAGACACCTCTCTTCTTCTTCTCCATCACCTTGCCGAGAGAACACTTTTCCATCTCCATTGGCGATCTCTTCTCCTCACCTTGTTCTGGTTCTTGCCGCAAAAACCAAGCCCTAGCCGAAAGTTCTTGTGGCCGAACCTCAAACCCTAGTCGAGACCCCTTGGATTGTCGCACAACTCTAAGCAAACAGCCCCTTGTTGCAGCAAACAACCCTACCAGCAATGTAAGAACCCGACCCAAAATACGGTCCTAAACCTGGGTTCTCACTCAGCATGCAAGTTAAATATGATAACAAGCGGTTTAGTGCTCATATTTAAAAACTCTTCAAAACATATGAGAAGGGGGAACCCTTAAAACATAACCAACAATTTTCATTTAAACAAAAACAGCAAAATAAAACAAGCCTGGCCAGTGTTTATAAAAACATACAATACAATTTAAACAACTTTTTAACAATGTTCCCCTAGGACTCCTGTCCATCTACATGCTGAATAAACAATGTGTAACGGCCCAGTTTTCTATTCCGGTTCTCGAGGTGCTTCCGGTTCAGATTCAGTGGTTCGGTTGGGCCGTTAGAGCTTATTTGACCCTTAGGGGTATTTTGGTCTTTTTGCTCCCCGGGCAGGATTTGTGGATTTTCAGGGCTTCGAGGCAGCTCCTGCCTTTGTTGAGGCTTGTTTGTTAGTGGCTGCGAGTCCCGAGATGTTTGGGCTATTCGTTTGGGAGTTCGGTTGTGATTTGGGTTTTGGGCAAAGTTATGGTTGTTTGGGTGTTTCCTTTGGGATTCGAGCCCGGGCCCTTAGTGTTGATTTGGGAGTTGGATTTAAGTGAGGTTTATTGATTGAAAATGGTTGCTTCAGTCGGGTCTCGAAGGAGGAAGCCGGGAAATGGGATTTTAAGGATTTTTAGAAATTGGATAAAAATGGATAAGATTGGATATATTTGGATAAGGATGGGAAAATAATAAAAGAGAAAAAGAAAAAGAAAAATCCCATTTTCCCCATTTTTCCTTTTTTTTCCCATTTTCCCTTTTTTCTCTTTTTTTTCCTCTTTCTCTCTCCTCGGCCCGACCCGACCCCGCCTCACCTCCCACCTCGAGCAGCGAGCTTTGGTCGCCCAACCTTGGCCGCCCAGCTCGCCCACGCTCGAGCCAGCCCGAGCCCTAGCCGCCCACGTCGTGCCGAGCCCAGCCCCTGCTCGCCCAAGCCCGCGTCGCCCAGGTCCCGCCTCACCCAGATCCGCCTCGCCCAGGCCGTCCCCGAGCCAGCTCGCCCTGGTCCGTGTCGCCGCCAGCAAGCCTGATCTTGCGTCGCCGCCCGACTTCGCAAATCGATGTCGTGCCACCCGGCGCCACCAGCTGTCGCGTCGCGTCGCCCGCGAGCGTCCCTGCTGCTTGCCGAGCTCGCGCTCGCGCGCCGCCCTCATCTTGCCGAAGCCACGCCGCGCCGCCGCCGCTTGGTGAGTCGAGCCCGCGCCCTTGCCTCGCCCGGCTCGCCGCAGCCTCCTCTGCACCCCAGCGCACGCGCCTGCGCCAAGCCCGGCCAAGCCCTGCGCGCGAGAGCACGCTGTTGTGTGTTGGTTGGCCCGAGCCTTGTGGCTTCTCGTATGGTATTTCCCGAGTCTTTTCTTTGTTGGGCCCTGATTTGTTGGCTGCTGGTTATTGTATTTATTGGGGTGTTTTATTTGATTGTTTAGGTTGTTCGGGTTCGATTAGAGGCTTAGTATAAAGTATACATAGTTGACTAAGAGATTAGAGGTTTGAGTCTTCCACCTCACATATTATTTAAAAACCAATAGACCTAGGATTTTGTTTTTTGATATGTTTATAATAAAATATGTTATTAGATATAAATGTAGTATTAACATTACTTATAAGAAGAAGAAAAAACCATGATAGATAAACATCCCAATTGGTGCGAAATATTTTGGGAAAATTTTAAAAACGTGGTGAATCCAATCTAACGTGTTTGATATCATAATCGAATGTCAAAAATAATAATACCCGCATGTCATTTAAAACCTAATTAGGATCCTGGTCTATTGCTTTGCTTTGTATTGAGCATGTTTCTCATTGTAATAGACTTAGTAATTAGCTGATTTGTTAGCCAAGAAAGGTTTTTTTTATAGTTGTGGTTGAAAGGCTCTTTGCTTCGATGTTGAGGCCGAGCTCCTTTTGGAGGGGGAATCTCCCTCCCCGTCGATATTTACTCTGCTTTGGAGAACGATTGTTTGGTTGTGGGTTGTTTATGAATACTCTATGTTTCTCAAAAAAAAAAAAAAAAAAAACTGGTCATACACTCCAAAGAATAAGCTTTTCAAATTGATATAAAAAAGCGTAAGATGGACAGAATATTAAAGCAAATGGTTAATTCAGTCAAAGAAAGAAAGCCATAAGGGTATAGGTGTAACGACCCAGGTTTTTCTTCCCGGTCTTCCAGGTATGCCCTAGGGGTAATTTGGTAATTTGGTCGGGCCGTCATGGTCGTTTGTGTCTTTTCCAAATACTAAAATTATTGGATGGTTTTTGTAGGTTTTGGAGGGGTTTGTGGTTTGGTTTGAGCAAGGTTGGTTGCAAAAGTAAAAATAAAGGAAATTGTCTTTGCAGCAAATGGGGTTTGAACCCGGGTCTCCTGGGAAGCTTGTAGAGAGGTGTGCCAAATGAGCCATTAGGTGCTCTTGTTGCTCTTTCTGCATCACATCTTAGTTAACCTTGGATTTTGGAGTTTTGGTGCATTTGGTTAAATGAAATAGAAATAGGTTATTTCATCTCCTTCTCCAAAACATCTCTTGGCCGCCCAAGCTCTCCATCTCCATAGCCTTGCCGAGTTCTTCATCCTTGCATCTCCTTGGGTTCGATCATCATCATTCCGGGTAAGTCTTCGTCTTCTTCATCTTCTCATTTGGGTGTTTGTTGGCCGAATGTAAGAAAAAGGGGTTGTGTGTGTGTGTGTTGTGCGGCCGGCCAGGAGAGGAGCAACCATCAACCCCCACCCAGCTCGCCACGCCCAGATCGGTCGAGCGGCTCACGCGCGACGCCCAGATCGGTCGAGCCACCACATGCGACGCGCCAGATCGGCCGAGCCACCTGCCGCCATGACGCCTGCACTGTTCCGCAGCGGCCTCGCTGCCGTTCGCCCGAAAGAGATCGCCCAGATCGGTCGAGCCACCCGCCGCGACGCCCGGACTGTTCCGCAGCCTAGCCTCGCTCGCCGCGCGCCGCTGCTTTCGCCGACGCGCCACGCGCCTTCGCCAGACGCCAGCGCCCGCGCGCCGCTTCCGTCAGACGCTCGCCGCGCGCGTAGCGCGCGTGTCCACTGCTGCCATGCCAGTAGCGCGCACCAGTAGCGTGTCCGTCCGTGTACGGTAGCGCACAACCAGTAGCGTGTCCTCGCCGTGCCCGGTAGCGCAGCCAGCGCCCGACCTTGCCGAGCCGGCTTGCGGCATCCCCAAGCTCGTGTCGTCGCGCGCGTGAGTTCCCGAGCCGAGCTTGCTGTTCTATTGTTGTTTAGATATTTTAGATGCCGATTATTGTTGGTTTGCTAGGTTCTCGCCGCTAGCTCTGGGATTGTTCCGCAGCTTAGGATTTGTGTGTAAAAGTCTTCCGACCAAGGTAAGGATTTCTTACCGGGTTGTGTGGACCTCGCGGTATATTTGTGATTGTTGTTTTGTATGCTGTGTATGATTACTAGCATGTTTATCTCTAGGTGCTCTGTTCAATTCTCGATCGCATGATCTCTTGTATTGTTTCTCATGTTAGCCCATGCTAGGTTGTTCTCGTTCTAGCATGTTCGATATCTGTTCTTGCTTCGTAGTATCATGCTAGGTTCTTTGTATCCGATGAGCACGTCTTCGGATCGCATTGATTGAATCGTTATTATTGTTAAGGTTTAGAATTCGGGTAGATAGCATCATCCGGGCCCGATGCATAAAGTATCTTGCATCTATGGCAAGGACGATTGAGACGAGCCTCGCCCTTGGACCCCGTGAGGGATTAGCTATCCCAACCGGTAGGCCCCGCAATCTTGGGTGAGGGTGGTAGTCTAAGCGATGCCCCAATGGTCGGGATGATGACTTGGCAATGCCTAGTCCCCGGCAGCCGCGACGTCGGCGTGTTCGGCAAGAGCCCTGATTGCCACCGATAAGGTAAGGACGGCTTCTGGTGTAAGCCTACCATGACCCGTTCCTTAGCCTCGAAGTGCGGTGGTACAGCCGACATAGTTCACGTGTCCGTGTCTCACACCCCTATGTCGCTGACACCGATCCGGAGATTTAGTTAGGCGTGGTATCCGGATATGGGCGACTTGCCACTAGACCCGCACCCCCATAGTCAGTAGAAGCACGCGGTGCATGCTTACGCTCATTACAATACCGACCGGAGAGCTCCTCGGGATCTTGAGCGATGCACCTTTCGTATCGTCGTGAGGCGGTGAGGCCGGACTTGTTCCCGTATAGTGCGTTTAGTGTGTTGTGGTATTTTCCGACTAAGACCACGAGATGGCATCCGAGGTCCAAGTGTGGACTTAGCTATGTGCTCCGCTCTGTGTTTGTACTCATAGCTTGCATACATTCTTCTAGATGATCATGTATATCGTATTGTACCCCTGTTGGGGATTCTTCTTTGGGTAATTCGTTACTCACCCTTATTCTGTGGTTTTCCACGTAATCAAGGCGGGAGACAGGATGGTGAAGGAGGAGCTATGATCATGGAACCTCTTTGTCATCTCTCGATTATTTATTTTAATTATCATGACTCTTCACTTTTTATTATTTCCCTGAATGCATGTAGACGGGCACAGAGCCCCGGGATGTTTTCTTACGTTTATGGATTCCAACATATCGGTACTTGTGGATTGTTTTAATGTTTTAAATAAATCTCCGATCGAGTGTGCTTTTATAAATGTATGTTTTGGTTGTTGAATGTTTCTGTTTTACTTGGAATCCGAAATGTATTTCTTGTAATGTCTTTTATTTTCACTACATGCATTGGGGTAAAGGCCCATTTAGAGCCCCTTTTGGGTTGGGTCTTTACTGCTTGGTATCGAGCTCTCAGTCATAGATTCTGTAGGCCTGACCTTTGTTGTAGGTCGTTTTCCATGATCATCAAGACTCAAGCACGACTCATCAGTGCGCCTAGATTTATTGTTTTAGAAAGGAAAAGGGTTAAGAATTTACAATACCTATCATCTAGTGTATGCCTTGTTTGGTGTTGTGGAATGGTGACAGTGCGTGTTTTGATTCGTTGTTGGTTTGGATGTAGATCGCCAAAGATGCCATCACCCGTATCGTGAGAGGAGGTTCGAGAGCGGTCGAGGTATCGGGATCGGATCGACATCGCAGGGACATCGCCCCAAGCCGACATCGATGGCATTCCACCAAAGAGCTCCTCCTTACGCGCCTAGAGCGGGCGTTGAGGCGATCGAAGGCCGTGAGATCGCTCCCGGAGCAGAGTTTGCCGAGTCTATGAGGGCTTTTATGGTCGGCATGTTGAGTGACCAGAGGGCGAGACCGAGTGCCTTGTTGGCGTGCGCAGCGGGAAGAGTCCCGAGCCCAGACGAGCAAATGACTCGATTGGTTCAAAGTGAGCTCGCGAGCACCTCCAGGCTCCGCAGAGCAAGTAGTAGCCCAGAGGCGGATATGGCGAGGGTGCCGAGGAATTGGGTAGGTGGTCAAGGATTTTGTGAAGTGGAAGCCCGAGAAGTTTGATGCCACCGGTGATGCGTTAGCGGCAGCCAGTGGATTGCCCATTTGGAGTACACCTTCCGATCATGGTGTGCCCCGATATTCGTGAGGCCGAGATGTGCGGCTCATGTCTTTGGGAGGCACAATGAGATGGTGGTGGGAGTCCACCTTGAGCGAGAGACCACCGGGTCTCCACCCGCTACTTGGGAGTTCTTCAAGGCCGAGTTCAAGGTAAAGTTCATCGCTGATGAGGCTCAAGAGAAGATGGTGGAGCTCTTCCGAAACCTCGGCGGTGGTTCTCGATTCCATTGAGGATTATGAGCGCAAGTTCTCGAGTATGGATATTTTGCTCCTCGCCTTGATTGCCACCCCGAGTCAAGATTCGGAAGTTCATATCTGGATTGAGGCGGTGTGTTCCCAGATGATGTGGGCTCGTGCCCCGACACTTATGCTAGGGCATCCCGCTTAGCCACGATCTATAATGGGAAGTATCCTGCTTGCGCGGGTTGTTGCCGCTCTGTTCGGGTCCCGTCCCAGCAAATGTGGGGCGTAAGAGGAAGTTTGACTTTCGGGTGGCGCCGCCGTCGCCAAGGGCGCCTCGAACCGGGATCAGCAGAGGGCCCTGCCTGTTTTCACCTCGCCAGCGGGCGGTCCCGAGCGAGTTCCTCGCTTGTGCTTCTTGCGGGAGGACCCACGTTGGAGCTTGCGATGCAGGGCCCGAGTGTGTTTTCGTTGTGGTAAAGAGGGTCATATGATCCGTTTCTCGTCTCGGCCACTATGGCGGCTCGGCCAGCACAGCAAGAAATAGGTCGAGTGTTTGCTACGACCGTCAGAGGCCGAGCGTCACGGATGCGATGCCGCTGGCGGCGGTGTACGCTTCTTGTTTTAGATCACCGCGCATTTGTCTTGTTTGATTCTGGTTCTACGCATTCATTTGTATCTGTGTTGTTTGGCTTTGAGCATGCTAAGTTGAGACTAGAGCCTCTAGGTTTTGAGTTATCTGTTGCAACTCCTTCGGGAGTTAGTATGTTAGCTAGGGATAAGATTAAGGATGGCCGGATCGAGATATCCGGAGAGTTGCTAGTGGCTACGCTCATAGTTCCGCCTATGAGCGGTTTTGATGTGATTCTTGGTATGGAGTGGTTAGTCGCTAACCACGCGTTGATTGATCGCCACCGGAAAGAAGTAGTGTTCAGCCGCCAGTCGGCCTAGCTTTAAGTTTCGTGGAGTCCAGGGTGGAGTTTGCCCGCCGATGGTGTCACCGTGAAAGCTCGCCGTTTGCTAGCTCATGGAGCTTGGGGCTATCTAGCCAAGCCGTGCGGGAAGAGCCGCCCCTCGCTCTGCTGATCGTGTGCGGCCGTGCGAGAGTTTGCGGACGTGTTTCTGAGGAGTTACTGGGGTTGCCCCGAAGAGAGAGGTTGACTTCATTATTGAGCTCGAGCCGGGACCCTCCCCTATCTCGAAGGCTCCGTGACGCATGGCGCCAGTGAGTTAAAGGAATCAAGATTCAGATTCAGGAGATGAGATGTTAGACCGAGGGTTCATCCGTCCAAGTGTGTCCCCGTGGGGAGCACCCGCCTCTTTGTGAAAAAGAAGGATGGTTCTATGCGCTTGTGTATTGATTACCGCGAGCTTAATAAGGTGACAATGAAGAATAAGTATCCGTTGCCCGTGATCGATGATTTGTTCGATCGGCCTTCGTGGGAGCTTCAAAGTTCTCCAAGATAGATCTCGAGATCCGGTTACCATCGATTCTTGGATCGGGGATGCCGACATTCCTAAGACAACTTTTCGTGTCCGATATATGGTCACTATGAGTTTGTGGTTATGTCGTTTGGATTGACCAATGCCCCACCGCGTTCATGGACATGATGGATAGGGTGTTCAAATCATTTTTGGACAAATTTCGTCATCGTGTTCATTGACGATATTCCCGATTTATTCGAGGTCTAAAGAAGACCATGCAGCATTTGAGACGCAGTATTGGCGGCTTTGAGGAAAACCACTTTTTATGCGAAGTTTTCCAAATGTGATTTCTCGATGGAGCGGTGGCCTTCCTAGGCCACGTGGTTTCGAGAGATGGTATAGCCGTGGACCCCGCGAAGATTGAGGCCGTGAGTTCATGGGCCAAGCCGACTTCGATTCTGCCGAGATTCGCGGCTTTACGGTTTGGCGTGTTACTACCGTCGGTTCGTCAGGACTTCTTCTATAGCCTCGCCCCTCACTCGTCCGACGAGGAAGGGTGTCGAGTTTGTTTGGGACAAAGCAGGTGTGATGAGAGCTTTGCCAGTGCCAAGCGCAGCTTTGACTTCAAAGACCGCATTTGGCGCCCGGAGGGGACAGTGGTTTCGTGGTCTACATGATGCTTCCAAGTTTGGATTAGGTTGTGTGTTGATGCAAAGACGGAAGGTCATTGCCTATGCTTCCGTCACCAAGCCGTATGAGCGAACTACCCGACTCATGATATGGAGTTGGCGTGATGGTGTTTGCACTAAAGATTTGGAGGCATTACCGCATGCGGTGGCGGATTCGGATGTTTACCGATCACCGAGCCTCAAGTATCTGCTTTACTCGTAAGGAGTTGAATATGAGGCAGAGGAGATGGTTAGAGTTGGTAAAGGATTATGATCGAGATTTTGTACCATCCGGTAAAGCCAACGTAGTGGCCGATGCTTTGAGCGAAAGACGTCGCACTCTGCGGCGTTGTTGAGTTCCCACCAGTTTGCGAGAGAGAGTTCGAGCGGGCCGAGGTTGCGAGTGTTGTTGGGAGAGGTTACCGCTGTGGTAGCTCGATTGGATCGCTCACCGTCGATTCGGCGTGGATTATAGACGTACCAGGGCTTGGGTGACCCGCACTTAAGAGATTGGTTGACAGTCGATCTTGACGGTGACTTTGACTTTGTGTATTCACCGCATGGTGGGTTGACTTATAGAGGCCGTTGTGTGTTCCCGGACATTGCGGTTTCATGGCGAGTTGCTCTCGGAGGCCCATGTTCCCCTTTTGCTTGGCACCCCGGGTACCAAGATGTATCGAGACCTTAAGCGCACTTTCTCGGTGGATGGGGATGAAGAGAGATGTGGCAGAGTTTGTCACCCCTGTGTCTCACTTGTCGCCAAGTGAAGGCACCCAGCAGAGGCCAAAGAGGTTTGTTGC
This sequence comes from Sicyos edulis, assembly GCA_036507275.1. Taxonomy (NCBI): domain Eukaryota; kingdom Viridiplantae; phylum Streptophyta; class Magnoliopsida; order Cucurbitales; family Cucurbitaceae; genus Sicyos; species Sicyos edulis. The sequence continues at coordinate 38,237,764 of CM071848.1, read as the reverse complement.
AAAACCATCGAGTGTACCCTGCAGTGGAAATGGGAAGAGATCTCTATGGACTTTATATCCGGTTTGCCAAGGACTCAGGAAGTTCTCTCGATTTGGGTGATAGTCGACCGCTTTGACCAAGAGCGCACACTTCATTCCTGTAGGGACACTTATACCGTGTGGAACAGTGGGGCACTGCTTTTTGGAGCGCATCATCCGTTATCATGGTGTGCCGGTGAGGATTGTGTCGATCGTGACTCGCGGTTCACTTCGTTTCGAGAGCGCTCCGTAAGGGTTTGGGCACGAGTGCGATTCAAAGACAAGACTTTTCACCCTCGAGACGGATGGTCGATCGAGAGAGTGAATCGATTCTCGAGGATATGTTGAGGGCTTGTGTGTTGGATTTCCCGTGCGATTGGGACCAAATCTCAGACTTGATGGAGTTTGCCTATAACAATAGTTACCAATCGATTTATCTGGATGGCTCCATTCGAGGCATTGTATGGTAAGCGTTATCGGTCCCCGTGTTCGGGAAGAGGTTGGTGATAGACGTGTTTTGGGTCCCGAGTTACTGCAGCTTGACCAATGGTGCAAAGTCACGTAAGATTAGAGCTCGTATGTTGACAACTTCAGAGCAGAGCGAAGAGTTACGCCGATGTTCGGCGCCGAGATTTGGAGTTTGAGGTTGGTCAACATGTGTTCCTTAAGGTTGCTCCGATGCGAGGTGTTCCGAGGTTTGGTAAGCGTGGGAAGTTGAGTCCCCGCTTTGTTGGTCCATTTGAGATCCTAGAGAGGATTGGCGAGTTGCTTACCTGCTTAGCCCTACCTCCGTCACTATCGCAGCATATAGTGTTTTCCATGTATCGATGTTGAGGCAAGATGTGCCGGACCCGTCGCACATTGTGGACTTTGAGCCTTTGCAAATGAATGAGGATTTGAACTTCGAGGAAAAGCCGGTGAGGATCCTTGCCTTTGAGACCAAGACGTTGCGTAATCGCGAGATTCGTTTGGTAAAGGTTCGATGGAGGAGTGGGATTTCGAGGAGGCCACTTGGGAGCGGGAAGACGAGATGAGGTTGCATTACCCCCTGAGTGTTTTGTCTTAAGGACTTTCGAGGACGAAAGTCATAAAAAGGAGGGAATATTGTAACGACCTGTGTTTTTCTTCCCGGTCTTCCGTATGCCCTAGGGGTAATTTGGTAATTTGGTCGGGCCGTCATGGTCGTTTGTGTCTTTTCCAAATACTAAAATTATTGGATGGTTTTTGTAGGTTTTTGGAGGGGTTTGTGGTTTGGTTTGAGCAAGGTTGGTTGCAAAAGTAAAAATAAAGGAAATTGTGCCACAAATGGGTTTGAACCCGGTCTCTGAGAAGCTTGTAGAGAGGTGTGCCAAATGAGCCATTAGGTGCTCTTGTTGCTCTTTCTCGCATCACATCTTAGTTAACCTTGGATTTTGGAGTTTTGGTGCATTTGGTTAAATGAAATAGAAATAGGTTATTTCATCTCCTTCTCCAAAACATCTCTTGGCCGCCCAAGCTCTCCATCTCCATAGCCTTGCCGAGTTCTTCATCCTTGCATCTCCTTGGGTTCGATCATCATCATTCCGGTAAGTCTTCGCCTTCTTCATCTTCTCATTTGGGTGTTTGTTGGCCGAATGTAAGAAAAAGGGGTTGTGTGTGTGTGTGTGTTGTGCGGCCAATGGTAGAGGAGCAACCATCAACCCCAAATTTCTCACTCGCCAGACGCCCGGATCGGTCGAGCTACTCTGTCGCCGCGCCCAGATCGGTCGAGCCACCACCGCCGCCGCGCCCGATCGGCCGAGCCACCCGTCGCACGCCTGGACTGCTTCAGCGCGGCCTCGCCGTTCGCCCGGCAGAAGAGATCGCCCAGATCGGTCGAGCCAGCCACTGCCGCACGCCCGCACTGCTCCGCGGCCTCCTCGCTGCTTCGTCGCCCGCGCGCCGCCCCAGACGCCAGCATACCGCGCGCCTTCGCCGCGAACGCCCGCGCGCCGCGCCAAGACGTCGCGCCGCCGCCGTGCCAGTCCTCGCTGCCGCTTAAATGCGGCGCGCCAAATCAGTCGTCCCGTCCGTGCGCGCGCAACAACCACGTGTCCTCTGCCGTGCCACAAGCCAGCGGCAGCGCCAAACTTTGCCGAGCCACTGTTGCAAGATCCCCAAGCTCGTGTCGTCGCTACGCGCGAGTTCCCGAGCCGAGCTTGCGTTCTATTGTTGTTTAGATATTTTAGATGCCGATTATTGTTGGTTTGCTAGGTTCCCGCCGCTAGCTCGGGATTGTTCCGCGCCTTAGGATTTGTGTGTAAAAGTCTTCCGACCAAGGTAAGGATTTCTTACCGGGTTGTGTGGACCTCGCGGTATATTTGTGATTGTTGTTTTGTATGCCCGTGTATGATTACTAGCATGTTTATCTCTAGGTGCTCTGCTCAATTCTGATCGCATGATCTCTTGTATTGTTTCTCATGTTAGCCCATGCTAGGTTGTTCTGTTTCTAGCATGTTCGATATCTGCTTTGCTTCGTAGTATCATGCTAGGTTCTTTGTATCCGATGAGCACGTCATCGGATCGCATTGATTGAATCGTTATTATTGTTAAGGTTTAGAATTCGTAGATAGCATCATCCGCCCGATGCATAAAGTATCTTGCATCTATGGCAAGGACGATTGAGACAGCCTCCGCCCTTGGACCCCGTGAGGGATTAGCTATCCCAACCGGTAGGCCCCGCAATCTTGGGTGAGGGTGGTAGTCTGCGATGCCCCAATGGTCGGGATGATGACTTGGCAATGCCTAGTCCCCTGGCAGCCGACGCGTCCTCGCCGTGTTCGGCAAGAGCCCTTGATTGCCACCGATAAGGTAAGGACGGCTTCTGTGTGTAAGCCTACCATGACCCGCTCCTTAGCCTCAAAGTGCGGTGAGTACAGCCGACATAGTTCACGTGTCCGTGTCTCACACCCCTATGTCGCTGACACCGATCCGAGAGATTTAGTTAGGCGTGGTATCCGGATATGGGCGCTTTGCCACTGGACCCGCACTTCATAGTCTGTAGAAGCACGCGGTGCATGCTTACGCTCATTACAACACCGACCGAGAGCTCTCGGGATCTTGAGCGATGCACCTTTCGTATCGTCAGCAGGCAGGTGAGGCCGGACTTGTTCCCGTATAGTGCGTTTAGTGTGTTGTGGTATTTTCCGGACTAAGACCACGAGATGGCATCCGAGGTCCAAGTGTGGACTTAGCTATGTGCTCCGCTCTGTGTTTGTACTCATAGCTTGCATACATTCTTCTAGATGATCATGTATATCGTATTGTACCCCTGGTTGGGGATTCTTACTGGGTAATTCGTTACTCACCCTTATTCTCGTGGTTTTCCACAGTGTAATCAAGGCGAGACAGGATGGTCAAGGAGGAGCTATGATCATGGAACTCCTTGTCATCTCTCGATTATTTATTTTAATTATCATGACTCTTCACTTTTTATTATTTCCCACGAATGCATGTAGACGGGACACAGAGCCCGGTGATGTTTTCTTACGTTTTATGGATTCCAGCATATCGGTACTTGTGGATTGTTTTAATGTTTTAAATAAATCTCTGATCAGAGTGTGCTTTTATAAATGTATGTTTTGGTTGTTGAATGTTTCTGTTTTTACTTGGAATCCGAAATGTATTTCTTGTAATGTCTTTTATTTTCACTACATGCATTGGGGTAAAGGCCCATTTAGAGCCCCTTTTGGGTTGGGTCTTTACAATAGGGTACCCTACAAAGTTGTAACCAAACTAGTCAATTTAGAGGACAATTTTCTAAAACCATGACATGAATAATGGGTCTTGTCATTTTTCCATTTTTGAAAAGAAAAGTAAAGAGAGTACAGGCTTACAGCTTAAAAATGAGTCAGAAACTATGGACATGTCTGGTTTTGCACATGGGTTTGGATGAAGAAGAAAGAAAATGTGAGATTTAATTAGGATTTGCTAAAACATCAAAATCAAACAGCTCAGCTTGAGGAGAAATGAAAGAAGGGATTTTGGGTCTTAAAAACAAAGGCTTTTAAAACCATCTTCTGTCTTTAATTTTTTTTATTATTAATGTAATAACATTTGTGACGGTTGGTTTTCAACCGGTACCCTTTTAATAATTAAGACTCGTTTGATAACTATTTTATATTTATATTTTTTATTTTTAAATTTAAGTCTACAACTACTATATTCATATATATTTTTTCTTACTTGAATATTTACATCTTACCTATATTTTTAGAAACAAAACTAAAAAGAAAAGTAACTTCCAAAAATTTATTTTTGTTTTTAACATTCGGTTAATATTCATATACTTTCTTAAAGAAAAAGTTGAACACATTGTAGTAAAAATAAACTTAAATTTCAAAAAGCAAACACAAAAAACCAAATGGTTATGGGACTAAGTTATACAAAATGTTCATTTTGACTTGTTTGTTTCAATTTAAAATTTAGGATAGAGTAGAATTTACTCCAATAGTTGATTTTCTTCTCTAAAATATTCTTACCTAGCCTTCATCACTCCATTGTAAATAGGAAGCTTTGGGGGCTTCCATTCTCATCCCACTCATTTCAGAGTAACATTTCTCATAAGTTGAAAAACCTCTCTGAGAGTTGAAATCTTTTTTCTCCTCCATAGTCATACTATTCTGACAAAGTTTATAGCTCCTTTCTCTAAAGGCTTCCCACCAAGCACTCAGTGGTAGCAAAGAAGTCATAGCCTGGAAGAGCGGAGGAGATTGTTCAAGTTTTTCCACGGGAATAGTCGATCCTACTCAACATAAAGACCCGTCATTTTAGATCAGAGGCGACAATCAATATAAGTATTCTTTTTACAATAACATGTCAATCATCTAGGATATTGTATTTAGATTAATTAGACTAATCAAAGATAATTAATTGAATTAGTTATTGTGAAATTTTTATTATTCACGCTAAATGCATGCTACTACCCAATATTCTCAACACATCAATCTCTGTCGAATCGATAATTTATATACTTGCTCGTTGCAATTCAACTGTGTATAAGTCACACTTAACCACAAGTCTCTCTGAATTAGTTATTGTACAGTTATATTAACACTCGAGTCGCATCAGCTGCTCAGTAGTAGCACGCCCGATCATAGAACTTACCCAAAACTGGAACTGATCAAACCTTACACGAGGCTGGGCACACAGACTCAACGAAGAAGATGTGAGACCCTCGATCGCAGAAACGTTGCTGCTGCAACACATGGCTGCTTGGGTGGTCGAAAGGGTTGAGGCGTGCACTGACGTTGTTGCGTGGTCGCGGTTCGAGCGTGTGGCTGGAGCAGAGCAGACAACGATGAAGGTTGCACGTGCCTTGCGCGGCGTGCGTGCGGGATGGCGAGGGTCGCATGCGCGAGGAAACTTGAACACGCAGGGGTTGCAACACGTCTGGGGTTCGATGGGGTCTGGTGGTTCAGATGTGTGATGCGGACGTGGCACAACGACGGACGGCAGCGGAGAAGGGGCGGCCGCAAGACTTGGCGCTAGGGTTTTTTAGAAGAAGAAGATGAAGAAGACTCTTTTTTTCTTTTTTTTTTTAATTTCAAAATGACTTAAAATGAACCTTTCCCTTTTTTTCTATTCTCTTTAAAATTAAAATTTCCTTTTTCATTTCTTTTATAAAATTAAAATATATTTCCCTTTTTCTTTAAATCTATAAATGTGGTTTTTTTTCCTTTAATGCTTCTAAATGAAAACCTCTTTACAAATCCCCATTTTCCTATTTAATTAAAAACCAAAACTCAATTCTTTTTTTTTAAACAAAATAAAAACTTTTAATTAAATTATTTTCTTTAACAAATCCAACCAAACTAATTCCATAGTGTCCAATTTCTTGAATTACAAAACTAACCCCAAAATCAGATATCATTTACAAAATAGTCCCTATGGATAAAATTACCAAATTACCCATAAAGGTCATAACTAACTAGAAATACACAAAAAAAATCTGGAAAAAGAGAAAATCACACCTTGAGGGTCTTAACTATAATTTTGGGGCGTTACATTCTGTTTCTTTTTTCCTTCAAGTAAAAATTATTTAACTTTTAAATTTACTATAAACAAAAGTCAATCATTATGGCCTACAAGTCAATAAGTCTAACTATGAACATAAGTCAATTATTTAACATTACAAGTCAATTAGGTTAACGAAGCCAATCAAATATTACTCCAATATAAGTTCAATCAGTTTAACAATTGATAGAAGTCAATCAAACATTACAAGTTCAACCGATAGCAACTACAACTACATAACCTAAATCAAGACTACAATTTGCAAATTAGTCAATCATATTTACTTTTATCAGTTAAACTTATAGAATTTGAACAGAAAAACCGATATACAACTTAAACTACATAAATCAGTGATAGAATTCAATCATTTGTAAGTGATAGAAGTCAATGTGATTACTTCTATCACTAAACAGGTTGATTTCTATTAGTGATAGAATTCAATCATTTGTATATGATAGAATTCAATCAGAGAATTCTATCATTTTTTTTTTGTGATAGTATCATTTTTTTTTTTTGTGATAGAATCAGAGAACTCAATTGGATAGAATTCAATAAACAGACATTGTCTCAATCCTTTTGCATAAATAAAATTTACCTTTAAAATTTCAAGTTCATCTTCCTCTTATAACACTCAGTATATTTTATAGAAGAACAAATGCAACAGAAGACTCATTCATAAGACAAAAACTAGAAGCAGAACAAGAAACTAAATCATTCAATCTTAAAACACTTTTTTTTTTTTTTATAGAAGTCAAAAACTAACAACAAACACTTATTCAATCTTATAACAATATACAATCTTCTAACACTCATTCAATATAGAAATCTAAAGAAACCAATTAGTACATTTAAACGCATTCAATGAAACTAATAGAAGGATACTTTATAAAAATAAAAACTAACAACAAACACTCAGTCAATCATGCAGCAAAATCAATAAGTACATTTAAACTAAAAACTATCACTCAACCAATCATGCAACAAAATGAATTAGTACATTGAGTAAGAAAACATTCTACCGTTGAGGTTAAGTAAAAAAACGTACTAATAGAAAGGGATGAAAATCGAGTGCTTGAAATCAAATTAAAGTTGGAAGTCGGTGGTGCAACCAGTGTTTTCCTTCGATCTCTGGTTTGGTTCGTGAAGAAGATGATAGATGGAAAAGAAAATGTTGCGTTCAGTTCGAGATAAATGGTGAAGAATGGCGAACATGAACAAAAATAAATGGGATAGAGAGAGTGAAAACGTGAAGGAGATGATCGTGAAGAACAGTGAAAGAGAACATGTAGCAAATGAGTGTGAACTGGAGAAAGTGAGGCTTCGTGAAATAAAAATCGAAAGGGAAGAAAGTTTGTTTGATAGAAGGGGGAACATGTTTGATAGAAAGTATTTTGATAAATAAGGGGGAAGGCCCAATCCTGAAAACGAAAAGAAGCCCATTCCCAGCAGATGGGTTAAACGCACCTAGACCGGATCGTGGGCTTTTTGGTCTTTTTAATAAGGTTGTTTCCATTTTCTGCTATGAATGAAATTCTTTCATTATTGTGCTATATATGTAATATTTTAGCCTTTCTTCTTATATACATGCAAAATCCCCCTCTTTATTAGATATTTGTTTGAAGTAAATTATTTAATAAAATGGGAATTTGCACTATATAGCAATTTTTTTACCACAGTTTACAATTATAGCAACTTTTTAAAATAATTCGTTTATAGCAAATTCTGCTTATTTTTTAAAAAATCTCTATTTATCCTTTTTTATCGAACACTTTGATAGAATCTATCATTCTCTAGTGATTGAGGTCTATCAATTTTATCAGTAATTGATTCTATCAGCCCTTATTGATAGAATCTAATGGAAGTCTATCAATTTACTTTATTTATTAGTAATTGATTCTATCAACCTCTATCGATAGAATCTATCAATATGGAAGTCAATCAATTTATATTTTTTGCCATATGTACAAATATTTTCATTATTGTGCTATTCATAAAATATTTTAGCTCTTTTGTAATATACATTCAAAAGTCCCTAATAAAATTGTAGAAAAGTAATTATTATAAAATATTTATAATACTTCAATTAGTTGGTTGTTTCATGGTTTTGTGATAAATCACGTTTTTTTTTTTTTGAAATCAAATAAATCACGTTTTGGTACCATCATAAATTTTAAGAAATACCTAAACATTCTAGTTTTTCATTAATTTTGCACAAATATATATAGTACATAAATTAAAATTACCAAAAAAATTCTAATAAATCCTAGATAATATCTAGTAAATATCCTAATAAATTCCTAAAGAATATATAATACGATTCAAATACTAAATCTAACTAATCCTAGAAAATATCTTAACATATTTGTTTCTAACACTCTTCCACAAGTTACAACAGGTAAATACAGCAATTTGAAAACAAAGTCATAGCATGTCACACACACAAATACAACATCTACGATCGATCCTATCATCCAATTGAATATATGCAAGTAAGATACCAAACTTATTGCACCACCAGAATCACACATATTTCATGAATTGTCAAATTGTCGCCGATCTCGCAGCCAAACATAATATACGACTAATAGAACATGTTATTGCACAACACGATTCGCATAGATTTTACGAATCGGCTAACTGTCGTCAATCACAACTCCAAATAGAATAGACCGCTAATCTTTTGGTTTATTGCACTACATGAATTGTGTAGATTTCAAGAATCGTCAAATTGTCGTTCATCACATTGAACAGAATATACCGCTAATACAATAAATTATTGCACCACACAAATCACATGGATTTCACAAACTGTCAAACTGTCGCTATCATGTCATCGACTATAATGTATCGCAAATAAAATGTTAAATGTACACAATACAAATCTGGTGGATTTCACGAATCATTAAGCCATAGAGTCAACACACATCGTTAGGTATATACGATAACCATTTTGAATTAAGAGACTCTAATATCATCATAAATTTTAAGAAGTCATTAAGGGTGTGTTTGGGGCAAGGGGAATGGTAATTGTTAAGGGGGAAATGGTAATGAGCAAGAGAACAAGGAGGAGAATGATTATGAGGGTAATTGTTATTTGTGTTTGTGGTAAAGGTAATGATTATGGGGAGAATGATTATTTTATTTGAGATAAAGGTAATGATTATGGGAAATATAAAATAATGAAAATGATGTGAATTTAAAATAGTGATGTGATGTATGAAAAGTTGTTGGAGAAAGAATAAAAAGTAGTTAGGGAGAGAATAAATTTTTTTTTTTTTGGAAAACGTGATTATAGGAGAAATGATTCCTGATGGCCCAAACGCGAGCAATCATTCTCATTCACATTCTCATTCTCATCCTCTCCCTTATTCTTGGTGGCCCAAACACCCCTAACTCTATCCTATATTAAATGGAGAGAAATCATGTCACAAAAACTAATAAACTTTGAAAAAGGTTAAACTTTATGATTTTCTATTAATTTTACCGAAATATTCATAATACATAAAATATTAAATCTGAAAATATTTCTTAATAACTCTTAAATAATATATAACAAATATCCTGATAAATTGTAGAGGATATAGAATAATATTAAAATGCTAAATTTAACAAAAGAATATATTAAGGATATACATTCATTACCGCGTTTGGATCCTTTTCCATCTGTTACATTTTTCTTTTATTTAAATTGCCCTTCCATTTAAATCTCGCACTTTCGATTTTCGTTTTGCGAAAACCTATCAAACCATCGAGATTGAGAATTGTTGATAGCAAAAGGTTATCGAAATATTCAATCATTTATCGTTTCATTAAAAAAAAAAGGACACTTATTTGTTTAAGTCGCCAATCATGCAGGGGAACAAAAACAAAACCCATACTTTTGATATATTTTACTTCAAATGACAATGAACTTCAAAAAACAACAAAGAAAAACAATTATTGGAGGTTATACCAAGAGTTTTGTAAGGATGTGGCAAAATGAAGGAATAATAATAGAGAAATCTTCAATGTCTTTTAAGAAAAATAAAGGTAAATGTGGAAATTTCATTTAGGATAACATTGGTAAAGTTATTGTAGTAAGTGTTCAATTTATAACTATTGAGTACTTATTTAAAAATTACTTTTATACTAGTTTTCTTTACCAATAAATGATATAGAGTAAATAAGAGTCTAAAAAGAATGGTATGAGAAGAAAAGTTGATTCCAAAAATAAAAATTACCCATTTTAAAAAAATGAAAAATACATACGAATATAAAAAAATAGATTATTTTATTACTTGAGCTACTAATAGTAATAGACAAAAGCTATTCATTTAATTCAAAAAGAAAATGAATAAAAGGAATTGAACTTGTATATGACCAAAAAATTGTTATTTATAGGTAGTTTTAATGAATAACTAATCACTGGCTAAGTTGTTAATAAATACTAAACTTAACTGCATCATGTATAATTTAAAAGTGTGAAATTAAAACTCTATTTGATACATTTTGTTTTTAATTTTTGGGTTTTGAAATTTAAACTTACAACTACTATTTTATCATATCGTCTTACTTTTATTTCTAAAAATCAATTCAAAATTTAAAAACAAAAAAAAAAAACTTTCAAAAACTTGTTTTTTATTTTTGAAATTTGGTTGGCATTCATCTACTTTATTATAAAAAATATAAATTAAAATATATGTTAAAAAAATTTAAATTGAAGTAAGCTTAAATTTAAAAAATCAAAAACAAAAAATAAAAAAGTTATTAAGTGGGATCTAACGATTTGAACTTTAACTCTAAATATCATTGAATTCTTTTCATTATTATTTTTTGAAAGTCACTAGCTACACTTTATATTGGAGTAGGTGAATTTCAATTTACATATAGGTTTGTTACATCAACTTTAGAAAATTTTATTTTAGTTTATTGTATGAATTTTTAAAAATGTTTGTTTCTTAAATTAATTTAAGAAGTAATAATTTTTTTTATTCTTATTACTATTTTTTAGTTACAATAATCGAAGACAAAGAGAATTGAATCCATGACTAATCATTAAATGGATGTTAATATAGCTTGACTGCTTTGTTAGCTTATTGATTTTACTTTACTCTCACTAAATAGATAAAGTGGTCTTGAGTAAGTTTATTGTGTGATTAATTTAGACATGTGTTAGAACCAATTGGATTGGACAAAAGATAAGAGTGCAAGTGCAATTAATAATTCGATAGAGATATTCAAACCTCCAACCTAGTAATTAATAGAAATTTGGAGAATAAAAAGTGGGTAAAATAGAATTTAATATATCTCTATGATTTTATATTTAAAATGTAGTGTCTGTGGCTTGATAAAATTTAAAAATAATTGTAATTTCTAATCATTAGCAAATTAAGTTCTTGAAAGTTATTTATATGTCAATGATAAAATCATGAGTTAAGTGATTGATATAACAAAAAAAAAATCATTTATGCATGAATAATGAACGTTCATGTATTTAATAGGTTAGTGATAAATACTATATTTAAGTATTATAAAATCATAGGTACTAAATTCTAATTTTTAAAATCACATGAGTTAAATTCTAAATGTTCTTCAAACTATGATTAAATTTTAACTTTTTTAATGATTAAATTTTAACTTTTTTAAAAATCATATTTGACTAAACTTTAATTTTTGAAATCACAAGTATTAAACTCTAACTTTCTTGAAATCATGATAACCAAACTTATATTTTACCCATCAAAATATTATAAATTCAATTATAGTGAATATAATTAATTTTTTACGATTTTTTTTAACTTTTGAATATTGTAAAGTCAAATAAAAATTGTGAAATACCGGATGATAGCTATTTTGTTTTTAGTTTTCATTTTTTAAATTTAAGGCTATAACAACTACTTTATCATAGATATTTTCTTACTTAAATATCTACCTCTTAACTATATTTTAAGAAATCAAACCAAAATTTGGAAAAAAAAAGCTTCAAAAAATTTGTTTTTGTTTTTGAAATCTGGTTAACATTTACTTACTTTCTTAAAGAAAGATGGACACATTGTAGGAAAAATGGAGTATCTCGTAGAATGTTTAATTATAAATAAGCCTAAGTAAAAAAAAAAAAAAAACCAAATGGTTATAAACGGGGCCTAAGAAAGTTGTTACACTTAGGATAAGTCAATTAGTGAGACGATGTACTTCACTTCGATTTAATACAATAGTATTTAAACTAGAGATGTCCTAACGGGCGGGGAGGGGACGAGGATGGCTTTACCGTCCCCATCCCCACTACTCATTTCAATCTCCATCCCTGCAAAATTCACCATAAAATTTTGCGGGGAACAGGGTGGGGATTCACCACTGGTAAATTACGGGGATCGGGTTCCCCACAGGGAATTATTTTCCATTTAACTCTTTTTCTTTTTCTTTTTTATTCTTAATTTTTTACAAAATTTCTCTATTGTTAACCCAATTCACTAAATCTTAGATAATTTTTTCAATATTAAAAAAAATGTTTATTGATTTTTATTTAAATTATTAATTAGGTAAAGAAAATATTAATCCAAATAAGTATTTTTACTACTTTATATATATGAATGTATTTAGAAAAATTTAAAAATACATATATAAAATATGAACGGGGCGGGGAACGGGGATGGGGAATTTTTCATCCCACTCACTCCCCCATTCACCACATATTCGGGGATTCATCGCCCCTATAGGGGCGGGTCCCCACGAGGCCTCGGCCCCATGGGAAAATGGACATCTCTAATTTAAACCAATATTAAGGTACCGAAAGGATTAGTGGTGTAATAAATTTATTGTTTGATAAAAATACACTTCAACACCATGATAAAGATTCTATCATTGTAATCCATATTTGGTTTTCATTCATTTGAAATTAGTAACAACCTCTATGAAGGGTTTGTGGTCCATTATCCCCAATTTGTACAAAAAATAAACGACAATATTTATCATAAAATATGTTCACTCAATTTATATTTTATCTAATCCTATTTAGGAAGGAGGTTCGAATTTTAAATCTTATAGTTACTAGATTATACAAGATGTAAGGACCCGACCCAAGAAACGGTCTCTAACCTAAAGTCCTTACTTAACATGCATGATTAAGAATGTAAAACGTCATTCAGAGCTTGAAATTTAAAACTTTGCAGTAGGCATATTTAAAACAAATCCATAATTCCAATTAAATAAAACAAGTAAATGACTGATCAAGATTTCTTAAAACAAATCAAGGGAAACGATGACGAGAATCATAAAATAGTTTTTGAGTGTTTTTCCTAGGGACCCAAGTCCCACTACATGCTAAATCATAAAGAAACCAAAGAAAAGAAACGTGCAACTCGTAGTCACTATCCATGATCATCCAAAGAGAGCCTCCTCCTAGCCATCCAAATCTGTCCCAAGTTACCCGATGGAAAACCACAGAGAATAAGGGTGAGCAACGAAATACTCAAGAAGAATCCCCAACCGGGTACAATACTGAAACAACTCATCTAGCACACCTGACATGCAACCATACAATGACTTAGAGCGGAAACGGTTGGTTTAGGCTATGAGCTACTTCAAGGGCGAGCCTACTCAAGGGCGAGCCTACTCAAGGGCTTCCGTCTACAGCCTCTCCTAAGTCCTACATTTGGATGCCCTTCGGGCCTTACACAACCTAGGACACAGTGATGCCCAAAGGGGGCCTTACACACTTAGGTTTCAAAGTGATACCCAAAGGGGGCCTTACACCCTAGGATGCCCATCGGCCTTACACCTCCGAGAATCGGTGATGCCCAAAGGGGGCCTTACACACCTAGGATGCCCATCGGGCCTTACACTTCCAGAATCAGTGATGCCCAGTGGGGCCTTACACACCTAGGATGCCCATCGGGGTCTTACCCGAGCGGGACCTACACTAGACCCTTCTACTATCTTCTATACTAAACCTAACATGTCAAAACCTAACACGGAACTAACGGAATACAAACTTCACTCGAACATGAATCAGAAGCAAACATGAAGCCTATCCACTAGAAACTCATACACTTATGAAAAATCAATATGCTAACAAGTATTCGCAGGTCCACACAACCCCGTAAGAAATCCTTACCGAAACAAGTGGAAAGTAACTATCACGAATCTACAACCGACCCTCGAGCTTTTAAGCGAACCCGAGCGACCTAAGCAAGTAATAAAATATCCTATTTAAATAAACAAAGAACTAAAATCACGAAGTCCAAAGGGTGGAGGCTCGAAATTTACCAACCGAAAGGCACCGGCCGGGCAAGGCAGTACCGGTGAGGCGTGCAGAGCGCGGTCAAAGTCTTTGGCGCGTGGTCGAGCTCGAGCATCGGCGCTTCTTCTGGTGATGGTGATCGTGCAAAGAGGCGCTGGCGCGGCGCGCGGGGGCAAGGGCGAGGCGCGTGGCCTCTGCAAAGACGGCAGTGTGGCGTGGCGGGCGGCGGGCGGGCGTGCGAGACGCGGCCGGAGCGCTGCGCGCGCGGCGCGCGGACGGACGAGCGACGCGGCTGGTGCGCGCTGTGCGTGGTCGTGCGGATGCGGCCGAACGGAGCGGTGCAAGCGGGGCGCTGGGGCGCACGGTGTAGCGACGGCGGCGGGGCGTCGGCGGTGCGGCGATGGGCCGGGCCGGCTCTGGTGGGCCGGCTGCTCGCGGCGGGCTGGGTGTGTGCGGCTTGGGGCGACGGCGGCGTGGGCGCGGCTGGGTGCGACGGCGGCGTGGACGCGGCTGGGTGCGACGGCGGCGTGGGCGAGGGTGTTAGGGTTTTGCTAGAGAGAGAGAGACTTTTCTTCTTTTTTCTTTTTTCTTTTCCTTCCTTCCCTAAGTTAAAATAGACTTGGGAATCTCAAATGTCCTTCCCCAAGGCTTCCCCACTTCGAGCCCTAGCCAACGCATTTATTATTATTATTATTTATTTATTATTTTTTTTTTTTTAAACTGCTTCCATTTAACTGAAATCCGGGCTGTTACACAAGATGTCATTAAAAGTCTAACCATATTTAGATAAAAGGAGAATCGTGTATATACTTTCCTAATTGTTTTAAATTAGCATCAGTGCCCTATGCTGAAATGAAATGGGATGATAAAATTAAACATAGTTTATATCTTTTTTAATGAAGTTACGAATTTTGGATTAGTAAAAGGCAAAAGCATGTTGACTTTGATGTTCTTGTTGCCTCAGCTTCCTATCCACAGGGTGACCGGCTAATCCGGTTGCCCCGTTCCCATTATCTCCACCGTCGAGTCTCTGATTCCATTCCCAGTCTCGTAACCCCACACTCCAAATAGAAGAACCACTTCCATATCCATTCCTCTAATTCCTTTAAAATTCTCCCCGCCGGCCATGATTTCTCACTTTCCGATCGCCGCCTCCGCCGCCGGAACCCTAATCGGAGCCAACCACACCTCCTCCCGATTCTGCTCCCGCTAAATCTATCGTTTCCGTGTCCTCCTTTTTCTGTACTGGAAGCTTTATGGGATCCATGTCCGGTAAGTTCGCTTCCCTTAGGAACCTTCTGGTTCGACTGCTTCTCTTCTCTATTCTCCTCATTCTTGGTCGATTCGCCTATATTGTAACCATTGCCGGAGAATCCTGTAGCATCGGCGACTTCTGTTTCTTCTCTCTGCCGGATAATTTCAATTTCATGATCCCCGGCGCCGGCGCCCGTGCTGGCAGTGCCGCTCTCTTCACGGACAACGCCGATCCCCGCCTCATCGCTCCTCCTCGCCCGGATCTGTACTCGAGCGAAGACTGGATCAAGACCGTCCAATTTTACTCCTCCATTTTTCAAGATCTGATTGCCGAGGGGTACTTATCGCCTGATTCGAAATCCTTGTGCGTCGAAACCCCCGCCGGAGCGGACGTGTCGGCGTTGAAGGAGATCGGGGTTTCTGACTCCGTCGGGATTTTCAAGAAGGCGTTGAAGCCTTTAGTGGTTAAGGGCGAGGCTCATCGGATTCCGTTCGAGGATAACACATTCGATTTCGTGTTCTCCGGCGGCGGCCGATTGGATGTTTCTCGTCGGGCATATGATTTTGCATCGGAGATTGCTCGGATACTGAAACCCCAAGGGTTTGCGGTGGTCCATGTGAGTTCTAAAGATACTTATAGTTTTAATTCATTTGTTGATTTATTCAATTGCTGCAAGATAGTTAAATCGAAAGATATAGATGTTGTTCTTCCATCAATTCCTTTTATTCGTGAATATGTATTGAAAAAAGAGTATAGGGTTCTTCAAAATGGATTAAAGAAACTGGGTGAAGATTCTGATAAGAAGAATTGTTCTGTTCCTGGGTTTAAGCTATCTCTGGTCCGAAATGCTGAGCCTCTGATTTTGGAGGAGCCATTGAAGCCATGGTTAACTTTAAAGAGGAATATACAGAACATTAAGTATTTGCCATCAATGGCTGAAATAAGCTTTAAAAAGAGGTATGTTTATGTGGATGTTGGAGCTAGGAGTTATGGCTCCAGCATTGGGAGTTGGTTTAAAAAGCAATATCCAAAGCAGAACAAAACCTTTGAAGTTTATGCCATTGAAGCTGATCAAACATTCCATGAACAGTATAGTTCAAAGAAAGGGGTGACACTGTTGCCTTATGCTGCTTGGGTGAGGAATGAGACATTGGCTTTTGAAATCAACAAAGACCCAGGTCAGGAAAAGAAAGAGAAAGGCAGCAGAGGGATGGGAAGGATTCAACCCGTCCAATCCTCGGGCCGTTCGGATGGGGAGGTGAATCAGATTCAAGGATTTGATTTTGCCAACTGGTTGAAGAACACGGTAACGGAGAAGGATTTCGTTGTGTTGAAGATGGACGTGGAAGGAACCGAATTCGAATTGATTCCAAGGCTATTCGAGACGGGAGCGATCTGTTTGATAGATGAGATGTTTCTTGAATGCCATTACAATAGGTGGCAGAAGTGTTGCCCAGGGCAAAGGAGTGCAAAGTATGAGAAAACATATTCTCAATGCATAGACTTGTTTGCCTCTCTTAGACAAAGTGGAATTCTGGTTCATCAATGGTGGTAAAAACAGACACAATATATTCTTTTGAATTGTATCTCATTTTACATGATTTTTTTTTACCTCACAAAAGAAAAGCTGTTAACTTCATTATTGCAAAGAATCACATTGTTTTGGTTATTAAAGATTAAACTGCAAATGTAAAGTTGTCCTGATTTTATACATTCTGTGTGTCTCCTGTGAAACTGAAAGTCATATATTCTTCTGTCATGGTCTTCTCCTTCAGCTGTGGCCATGGAAGTACCTTATTTGTAGGTTGTACAACTCTGTCCTTTTGAATTATAAAGTTTGGCAGAGTATCAACAGCTTGGATTAGTCCAATTCCAGCCAGGAATGATAGGATAGATAGTGCTTGGCCTGCATATTTAATATTTCAAATGGGCAAATCTGGAAGGATATTTGGTTATTTGATTTGAGAAATACTTCCTTCCTTGTTCATAAGGAGGGCTCTCCCCTTAAGGAGGGTATGATGCCACAAAAGTTTTACTTTTTCTTTAAAATTGATTAAAAAAAAAAATTTGTGTCACCGAATGGTCTCATATATATCCTTAAGGAGGGAGCCCTCCTTATGAATAAAGAGGAAAATATTTCTCATTTGATTTATCAACTAACAACTGAGATTACAGGTAAGTTTTCTCAATAAAAAGAAAGAAAAAAAGTTTACAGGTTAGCATTCTCAAATGCCAGAGGGGACCTTTTTTTTTTTTTTGTATGGAAAAAAGTACATTCTGTAGTTTCTTAAATTCAAAATGGAACACTTTTACTTTAGTTCAACTATACATAGTTTCTAGTTTTTGAAATTTAATTGCTTTGCCCTTATGTTTTTTGTACCGAGTATTTATCTCTTATTTTTATTTTTAGAAATCAAATCAAAATTTAGAAGAAAAAAAATGCTTCTAAAAAGTTTTTTTTTTTTTTGAAATTTAGTTAGTATTTACATGCTTTTGTAAATAAAGATGAATACATCGTAGAAAAGTAAGAACACAACATAGAAAATTTGAATAAAAATAGATTTAAATTAAAAAAAATGAAAATAATCAATTTATTAATATATTAAAATTTAAAATTTGTCTAGTTATTTATGTATTTAACATTTCATTTATAACTAACTGAAGTATAGGATTAAATAGAAAGTTCGTCTCATACACAAAAACTAAGAAAATATTTTTTTCATGAATACTTTCTTTATTTTATTTTTATTTTTTTGAATTTAAACAACCATGAAGGAGAAGGTAAATCTAGCTAGTAACACTACTTTTAAATAAAGTGAAGGTCAAATATCGAAACCGCTTTTATATTATGAAAGTTCGGAGTACAACGATGCCGCTTGAGCTATTGCTCTATTGGCTTATATTATGAATAGTTAATCATATATATATATATATATATATATATATATATATATATATATATTTTAAAAAATTAGGGATAAATTATAAAAAAAAGTTATGAAAATAAATAAGAGATAAATGTGCGAAGAAAAGATTTCAAAAAAAAAATGTGCGAAGAAAATTGAATTTAGTTTTTATAATTTAATCCTAATAAATAAATAATATATATACATATATACCATATGGGGGTGTTTGTTTGACATATTTAGGTAGTTTTTAGGTTAAGAAGTTATATTGATGAGTTATATTGAGTAGTTAAAAATTGAGAGTTGTGCCAAAAACTCGTTTAGATGTAGTTTTTGTGTAGAGGGGTTATAGTCCAAATCTTGTTTGGATGTAAATTTAAAATGAGTAGTTATTTTTAGTAGTTAAAAAAGAAATGATTAAAAATGAGTGGTTAAAAATAAGTTATTTTGATTGATTTGAAAGAAATGATTAAAAATGAGTGGTTAGAAATGATTAAGTAGTTATAAATGAATAATTAAAAATGAGAGTTATTTTCAAAATGTAAAATTGATGAGGAGTTAGTAAAAATTCGTTTGAATGTAGGTTTTTGAAGAGGGGTTAATAAATCCTAAACCTAACTCCTAACTAAAACGTCAAACAAAGAGCCTCTACTAGACTAAACAAAAATGATTAGAAACTATCACTTGAAAATCCCAAAAGAAAAAAGAAAAAAACAAAGTAATCACTTGAAATTTAACTTATCTATAACGTAACAGTTTGGACCCTTTTTTATTACGAAAAAGTTGCTTTGAAAATTCGCACATTTTAGTTGGAATCAAATTCTTGCAAGATATTGATCTTGTAGAGGAAGCCAATTATGACCCTGTTCTGTAGAAATTCTCTAATCTATAATCATAATATAGGGGATTTTATCATCTATTTTTATTGGCTTGTCGTATTGTAAATTGAGATTGTTGGATCAAATTTTAGGTCATGATTGAGCCTCCCTTTCTTAAGCCACTGTGTCAATGGGAAGACCATGGAACCATAATTAGCCACAAAGCGCTGATAGTACCCCGCCAGTCCGAGGAAACCACGAAGGTCCTTAATATTTTAAGGACTGAGCCAATGAACCATCGCCTCAATTTTTACTAGGTCAGCGGACACGCCTTCAGCTGATATAAAGTGCCCGAATACTTAATGCTGTGCAACCTAAACTGGCATTTCTTGGCATTCGCTACAAAAGCATGAGTTTGTAATACTTTGAAAACCTGAGCCAAATGCTCCTTGTGCTACTAGATGGTCCAGCTATAAATAAGGATGTCGTCAAAGAACACAAGCACAAACGTACGTAGATACAACCTCAATATCTCATTCATAACTGATTGAAAGGTTGCATGAGCATTCCGTAATCCAAACGGCATGTCTACAAACTCGTAATGGCCTCGTGAGTTCTGAAAGCCGTTTTACGAATGCCCGTTGGCTTAATGCGGATCTTATGGTATCCCGCATTTAAGTCAATTTTTGAAAATCACGTCGCGCTATGAAGTTCATCAAGTAACTCATCAACAAGCGGTAACAGATATTTATCAGGCACAGTTGCTTAATTCAAAGCCCTACGGTCGACACAAAAACGCCAACTCCCATCTTTGTTTCTCACAAAAAAAATCTTTGTTTCTCACAAAAAAAATCAGGCTCGAAAATGAGCTCGTGCTAGGTCTAATAATTTCGGCCAATAGCATTTCCCGCACCAGTTTTTCAATTTCATTCTTTTGGTATTGTGGGTACCGATACGACCCCACATTCATTGATTCCTTCCCTACAAACAGCTCGATAGCATGATCATAATTTCGTTGCAGTGGTAAATCTGCCAGAGATTAAAAAACAGGTGAAAAAGTCTGAAATAGAGAGTGTAGTTCTCGGGGTACCTGAGTTAATCATATTCATCTCAACGAGGAGTCCCTGATCTTCTGGTTGTAAGGAATTTATCATGGATTTCAGTGACACTTGAGGTTTTACCAACTGCGGACCCCCTAAAGCTCAACCTTCAAGGAACCCAAAACAAATTGCATTTGCAAGGAGCGATAATTAAATTCAATTTTCCCCAATGTCTCTAGCCATACAATGCCCAGTATAACATCACCACTACCCAGTAGTAAGGGTAAAAAATCATGGACGATTCTCAACTCAGCCAACTATAGTTTCACATTTTTACAAATCCCAACTGTCCTTACTGAATCTCCGGTTCCAAACATGATGTCATAATCGTTCGAAAGCCCAATAGGTAATTTCAACTTCGCTACAATCATATCTGATATAAAATTGTGTGTGGCTCCACTATCTATAAGAACAATTACTTCCAGACCCTAAATCGAGCTTGTGACTTTAAGTGTCTTCGCGGAGCTCAACCCGCCATCGAATTCAAGGACAATGTTGCCATGTCCAGTGTTTCTTTAGTGTCATAAATATGCTAATCCTCGATCGTATAATCATGTAGGTAGTTGGTTTCATCGGATTCCAGATATTTTTTCTCATCTTGTACTAGTAATATGTAAAAACCCAACTCTAAAACAGTCCCTAAAACTGTTCTTACTCAGCATGCGTGAAATTTAAACCATTAACCAAAAGTAAAACTGGAAGGAATTTAAACATTTTCCAACAGTAAATATGTAACAGCCCAGTTTCCTATTCCAGTTTTCGAGGTGCCTTCAGGTCAAGATTCGGTTGTTTGGTTGGGTCATTAGAGCGGTTTGGAGCATTGGGGGTATTTTGGTCTTTTGGCTCCCCGGGCAGGATTTGTGGTTTTCAGGGCTTCGAGGTAGCTCCTGCCTTTGTCGAGGCTTGTTTGTTGTTGGCTGCGAGTCCCGAGGTGTTTGGGCTAGTCGGTTGGAAGCTCGGTTGTGGTTTGGGCTTTGGGAAAGTGATGGTTGGTTGAGTGCTTCCTTTGGGATTCGAGCCCGGGCCCTTAGTGTTGTTTTGGGAGTTGGATTTAAGTGAGTTTTATTTATTGGAAAAGATTGCTTCGATCGGGTCTCGAAGGAGGAAGCCGGGAAATGGGATTTTAACGTTTTAATTTGGATAAGGATGGAAAATAGGATTAAAAATCCCATTTTTCCTTTTATTTTCCCATTTTTCCCTTTTCTCTCTCTCTCTCTCTCTCTCTCTCTCTCTCCCTGAGCCCCCACCCTAGCCCGAGCAAGCCCCCTTGGTGGCCCAGCCTGCTCGCCCAAGCCCCAGCCCGAGCTAGCCCAGCCCTAGCTCGCCCAGCCCGAGCCCTGCTCGCCCAGGTCGCCAGCCCGAGCCTCTCGCCCGCGTCGCACAGTGTCGCCCAGATCCGAGCGCCCTGCACTGTGTCGTGTCGCGCGCCCTCGTCCCTGTAGCTCGCCATGCCAGCCCGTGCGCCTTGTAGCTTGTCGAGTCGCTGGTCCCTGCTCGCGTGCCCTGTAGCCGTCGCGTCGCGTCGCCCCACGCACCGTCCTTGTGCCGAGCCACGCTGCGCGCCAGCGCCCAGCCAAGCTAGCGCCCGCGCCCGCGCGCCCGTCCACACGCAGCCCAGCGCCCGAGCCAGCGCGCCATCGCCCAGCCCTGCGCCCTTCTGTGCCCCTCAGCGCCCAACTACTGCCTCGCCCGTGCAGCCGGCTCGTTCGTGTGTCAGCCGTGCCTCGTTGCTCGGGTTCGATCACAGTTAGTTTTATTGTGTGTTGTTGCCTTCCGACCAGGTAAGGATTTCTTACCGGAGTTGTGTGGGCCCTGCAATATTTTCATGATATGCCTTGTATGTTTGCTGACTGATATGAGCATGTTAGAGATAAAGTAGTTTGATTGATTTCTTGCTAGCATGTTTGCCTGATTTTACATGTTAGTGCCATGCTAGGTTTGTTTTGCTAGCATGCTTGTGATTCCTGCTTAAGTTCGTAGTATCATGCTAGGTAAATGTGATTGATGTCGGTCATTGCTTGCTAGCCAGGAATCATTTTTTTGCTCTGTACACTTAGATAGAGTTGTAGGGTTTGTCATCATCCAGAGGCGAGAGCGGACATAACGTAGTTTGTCCCCACTGGTCGGGAGTAAAGTGTTCACAACATAAAGTATCTTGCTTCCCCCCCGATCGCCGGTTGTGGATTTAGCTACCCACTTCGGCATATGCCTAGTTTGTAGCCTGCTAGAGCGGAACCCAGCCATCGGTGTAAGCCTGCCCTGGCCGGTTCTTAGCTTCAGGTCAGTGGATCATGCCGCATGATGAGCACCGAGGGCCTCGCGCTCTCGTGATCGCGACACCGCATCCGAAGTCTTTGGCATGCGTACCTGGCCCGCGTAGTTTGCCCTTAGGCCCCCGCATTTACGTCGGTTGCAGCAGCATGCGGTGTGCGCGCACACGCGTTAGTTGCCAGTTCGGAGAGCTCCCCCGGGCTAATGTCGTGAGTACACCATTCCTTCTAGTTAGAACCAGACTTCGGGTACTCTCCCGTAAGTCCAGATTAGTAGCAAGGGCAAGGAGGCCCTTGAGGACATCTTTGGGATCAGTTTTTGAGCTGAACAATCCCCCGAGTGAAAGATACCTCGGTGATGTCCCAGGATTGGTCAGGATAACCAATCATTAGTCCGGAAGTAGGAGACTTCCGATGATTCCAGATCTTTCCTTGTAAGCTCGTTGAGCTATGATCTGTGTTGGTAGCTGTTTACTTGCATGCTTTGGTACTAGATGACTGATTATATCGTATTGTACCCCGGTTGGGGATTCTTACTGAGTAATTCGTTACTCACCCTTATTTTTGTGGTTTTTCCACAGGTAACCATGGTGCGAGACAGGATGGCTGGAGGAGGAGCTGTGATCATGGAAAACCCGTTGTTCAACTCTGAGTCTTATGTTTATGTTTATGATTTAAATGTCCTCTGAATGCATGTAGTTGGGCACGGAGCCCTAGTTGTAACTATTGGAAAGCTTGTATGTTTTAAATAAATCTCTGATCAGAGTAAGTTTTGGAAATGTATTTGTCTTGGAACAGGTGCTTGGAAACAGGGACAGGTTTCAGGAATTGATGTTGATTTTTAAATGGATGTTTTATGTTTTAGTTTTTACTTAGAATCCGAACACCATCTTGCAAATTTTCTGTAGATTTGAATGCATGCATTGAGGTAACGTGTGACGAACCCGACCCAAAACATGGCCCTAAACCGGGGTTCTCACTCAACATGCAAGTTAAATATGATATCAAGCGGTTTAGTGCTCATATTTAAAAACCATTCAAAACATATGAGAAGGGGGAACCCTTAAAACATAATCATCCATTTACATTTAAACATCCAACGAAGTAAAACATCCTGGCCAGTGTTTATAAAAATATACAATACATTTAAACAACGTTTAAAACAATGTTCCCCTAGGACTCCTGTCCATCTACATGCTGAATAAACAATGCAATAATAAATGACAGAGTGCCGGCGGCTCCCCATGATCAATCAGCCCCCTCCGCTAGCCCTCCTGGTGTTGTCCCAAGTTACCTGAAAGATAAATAAGGGTGAGTATAAACATACTCGGTAAGAATCTCAACCGGGTACAATACGATACATCGAGTCATCTAGCACCTCAACATGCAAGCAAACGACTATCAACACAGATCATAGCTCAACGAGCTCAATAAAACACGATCCGAGCCATCGTAGTCTCTTACTTCCGGCCTAATGGATTGGATACATCGACCAATCACGGGACATCACCGAGGTATCTGTCACTCTCGGGAATACACCGATCCCTAGAATGTCCTCAAGGGCCTCCTTGCCCTTGCACTAATCTGGACTTACGGAGAGTACCCAAGTCGCTCTAACGGAAAGAATGGTCTACTCACGACATTAGCCCGGGAGCTCTCCGAACCGGCAACTAACGCGTGTGCGCGCACACCGCATGCTCTCTGCAACCCGCGTAAATGCGGGGGGCCTAAGAGCAAACTACGCGGGCTAGGTGCACATGCCTATGACTCGGAAGCGGTGTCACTCGATCACGATAGCGCGAGGCCCTCGGCGCTCATCCATGCGACACTGATCCACCGACACGAAGCTAAGAACCGCCAAGGTAGGCTTACACCGCTGGCGGGGTTCCGCTCTAGCAGGCTACAAACTAGGCTATTGCCGAAGTGGGTAGCTAAGTCCACAACCGGCGGGTTGGGGGGGGGGTAGCAAGATACGTTATGCTTCACACACTTTACTCCCGACCTGAGCTAAATCCACCTTGGTGACCGGGGGTAGCAAGATACGTTATGCTTCGCACACTTTACTTCCGATCAGTGGGGACAAAGTACGTTATGTACGCTCAGCCTCTGGATGATGACAAACCCTACAACTCTATCTAAGTGTACAAAGCAAAATCAATGATTCCTGGCTAGCAAGCAATGACCGACATAAATCACATTACCTAGCATGATACTACAACTTAAGCAGGAATCAAAAGCATCATGTCGAGAACAAACCTAGCATGGCACTAACATGTAAAATCAGGCAAACATGCTAGCAAGAAATCAATCAACTGCTCTATCTCTAACATGCTCATAACAGCAAGCAAACAAGCAAGGCATATCGAGATATATCGCAGGGTCCACACAACCACGGTAAGAAATCCTTTCCTGGGACAAGCAGAAAACAATAATAATAAATCACAAATCAAAGAGCGATCCTCGAGCCTCTAATCGATCCCGAACTGTAACGACCCGACCCGAATGGGGTTCTAAATAGGCCGTTACCTCAATGCATGCATACAAATCTACAGAAAATTTGCAAGATGGTGTTCAGATTCTAAGTAAAAACTAAAACATAAAACATCCATTTAAAATCAACATAAATTCCTGAAACCTGTCCCTATTTCCAAGCACCTGTTCCAAGACAAATACATTTACAAAGCTTACTCTGATCAGAGATTTATTTAAGACATACAAACTTTACAACAATGCTAGAATCCGGAAATACATTCAGAAAACACCCTAGGGCTCCGTGCCCAACTACATGCATTCAGAGAACATTTAAATCATAACATAAACATAAGACTCTGAGTTAACAACGGGTTTTCCATGATCACAGCTCCTCCTCCAGCCATCCTGTCTCGCACCATGGTTACCTGTGGAAAAACCATAGAAATAAGGGTGAGTAACGAATTACTCAGTAAGAATCCCCAACCGGGGTACAATACGATATAATCAGTCATCTAGTACCAAAGCATGCAAGCAAACAGCTACCAACACAGATCATGGCTCAACGAACTCATAAAACAAGATCTGGAGTCATCGAAAGTCTCTTTCTTCCGGCCTAGGGATTGGATACACTGACCAATCCATAACATCACCGAGGTATCTGTCACTCGGGGGGAATACACTGATCCCTAGAATGTCCTCAAGGGCCTCCTTGCCCTTGCACTAATCTGGACTTACGGGAGAGTACCCGAAGTCAGGCTCTAACGGAAGGAATGGTGTACTCACGACATTAGCCCGGGGGAGCTCTCCAAACCGGCAACTAACGTGTAACGGCCCAGTTTTCTATCTCGATTCTCGAGGAGCTTCCGGTTCAGATTCAGTGGTTTGGTTGGGCCGTTAGAGCTGTTTGGACCCTTAGGGGCATTTTGGTCCTTTTTCTCCCCGGGCAGGATTTGTGGATTTTCAGGGCTTCGAGGCAGCTCCTGCCTTTGTTGAGGCTTGTTTGTTGTGGGCTGTGAGTCCCGAGATGTTTGGGCTTTTCGTTTGGGATTCCGGTTGTGATTTGGGTTTTGGGCAAAGATATGGTTGTTTGGGTGTTTCCTTTGGGATTCGAGCCCGGGCCTTCAGTGTTGATTTGGGAGGTTGATTTCAGTGAGATTTGTTGTTTGGAAAGGTTGCTTCAGTTGGGTCTCGAAGGAGGAAGCCGGGAAATGGGATTTAAGAATTTTAAAGATTTTTGGAAAATTGGAAAATGGATAAAATTGGATTTATTTGGATAAGGATGAAAATGAAGATAAAATCCCATTTTTCCTTTTTATTTCCCATTTTCTCTTTTTTTCCTAAATTCCCTTTTTTCTCTTTTTTTTCCCCTTTCTCTCTCCTCCAACCCGAGCACCCCAGCCCCCTTGGTCGCCCATGCCCGAGCCAGCCCGATCCCCCTGGCCGCCCAGCTCGCTCGACCCCAGCGCCCAGCTCGCCCAGCCCAGCTCGCCCAGCTCGCGCCGAGCCCAGCCCCAGCTCGCCCTTCCCTGTGCAGCGTCGCCCAGGCCGTCCCCTCGTCGCCCAGCCTCGCCCAGTCCTCGCGTCGCCTAGGTTCGAGAGCCTCGCACTGTGCCGAGTCCATGCGCCCTGTAGCTCGTCGTGCCATCCCGAGCATCCCTCAGCCGTCGCGTTGCGTCACCCGCACGCGTGTCCCTGTAGCGCTTCGTGTCGCTCGCGCCCGCGCGCGCCTTCCCCTTTGCCGAGCCGTGCTACACGTCGCCGCCAGGTAGCCGAAGCTCGAGCTCGCGCTGCAAGCGCCCCCTGCCTCGCCCGCTCGCCGCGCAGCGTAGCCTCTGCGCCCGAAGACTGCGCGAGCCCAGCGCCCCACCTGCTGCGTCCACCCAACCCGGCCCTGCGCCCGGCCCTGCCTGTTGTGTCTTTGGTTGGCCCGAGCCTTGTGGCTTCTCGGATGGTATTTCCTGAGTCTTTTCTTCGTTGGGCCTGGATTTATTGGCTGCTGGTTATGGATTTATTGGGCTATTTTATGTATTTGATTTGGGTGCTTTATTCGATGTTCAGGCTGTTCGGGATCGATTAGAGGCTCGACGATTTGCTCGTTGATTTTTGATTTATTATTATTGTTTTTTTGCTTGTCCCAGGTAAGGATTTCTTACCGTGGTTGTGTGGACCCTGCGATATGTCACAATTGCGCTTTGTATGCTTGCTGACTGTTATGAGCATGTTAGAGATAGAGCAGTTGATTGACCTCTTGCTAGCATGTTTGCCTGATTTTACATGTTAGTGCCATGCTAGGTTTGTTATGCCGGCATGCTTATGATTCCTGCTTAAGTTGTAGTACCATGCTAGGTAATGTGATTGTTGTCGGTCATTGCTTGCTAGCCAGGAATCATTGATTTTGCTCTGTACTCTTAGATAGAGTTGTAGGGTTTGTCATCATCCAGAGGCTGAGCGGACATAACGTACTTTGTCCCCACTGATCGGGAGTAAAGTGTGCGAAGCATAACGTATCTTGCTACCCCCCCCGGTCGCCAAGGTGGATTTAGCTCAGGTCGGGAGTAAAGTGTGCGAAGCATAACGTATCTTGCTACCCCCCCCCCGACCTGCCGGTTGTAGACTTAGCTACCCACTTCGGCAATAGCCTAGTTTGTAGCCTGCTAGAGCGGAACTCTGCCAACGGTGTAAGCCTACCTTGGCCGGTTCTTAGCTTCAGGTCGGTGGATCAGGCTGCACAGATGAGCGCCGAGGGCCTCGTGCATCGCGTGATCGCGACACCGCTTCCGAGTCATAGGCATGTGCACTGCCCGCGTGAGTTTGCCCCAGGCTCTCGCATTTATGCCGGTTCTGCAGAGAGCATGCGGTGTGCGCGCGCACACGCGTTAGTCGCCGGTTTCGGAGAGCTCCCCTGGCTAATGTCGTGAGTACACCATTCTTTCCTTTAGAGCTCGACTTGTACTCTCCGTAAGTCCAGCTTTAGTGCAAGGGCAAGGAGGCCCTTGAGGACATTTTAGGGATCAGTGTATTCCCCCCGAGTGACAGATACCTCGGTGATGTCCCAGGATTGGTTAGTGTATCCAATCCCAGTTAGGCCGGAAGTAAGAGACTTCCGATGGCTCCAGATCTTGTTTTATGAGCTCGTTGAGCTATGATCTCATGTTGATAGTCGCTTGCTTGCATGTTGAGGTGCTAGATGACTGATGTATCGTATTGTACCCCGGTTGGGGATTCTTACTGAGTATCTTTATACTCACCCTTATTTATCTTTCAGGTAACTTGGGACAACACCAGGAGGGCTAGCGGAGGGAGATGATTGATCATGGGGAGCCGCCGGCACTCTGTCATTTATTATTGCATTGTTTATTCAGCATGTAGATGGACAGGAGTCCTAGGGGAACATTGTTTAAAAAGTTGTTTAAAATGTATTGTATGATTTTATAAACACTGGCCAGGTTGTTTTACTTTGTTGATTATGTTTAAATGAAAACTGTTGGTTATGTTTTAAGGGTTCCCCCTTCTCATATATGTTTTGAAATGATTTTTAAATATGAGTACTAAACCGCTTGTTATCATATTTAACTTGCAGGCTTAGTGAGAACCCCGGTTTAGGACCATGTTTTGGGTCGGGTTCGTCACAGTTGGTATCAGAGCACAGAGTCATAGATTCTGTTGACTAACCTGCTTTGTAGGTTGTTTGCTCCCATGATCATCAGCACTCCACGGCCGCCAGGTTTGTTTGAGTTCAATTAAGCTAACGGGTAAGAATTTACAATACTTTTCATCTAGCTTTTATGCCTTGTGTAGAGTCGTGGAGTGGAGACGAGCAGGTTCTGACTCGTTGTTGGTTTGGGCTTAGAGAGCCATCATGCCAACTTTCATGATCTGGCAGCTTTAATGAGTAGTGAGAGCCCCAGTGTGGGCCAGCATTTATGCTTTGTGCAGATCGCCAGTGTGTCGATCGCACCCAGAGGGAGGCAGAGCTTAGACTCCCGTAGGCCATTTGTGGCCCAGTTGTTGGTTTTCCCCTAGTGAGAGGGTGGAGGTGCTCGTGCAGATCGCCAGTATGTTGATCGCACTCTGAGGAGCAGGACGCTTGGCATGTCCGACCGAGGAGTTGGACTGATTGTATTGATGTTGAGGCCGCGTCCCAGGGTCGTTTAGGCCCGTTGGCTAGAGTTGGCCCTGGCAGTTGAGTTGCCTAGAGGAGGGGGTAGAGGCTAGCACGCCTTAGAGTGAGACTCCTTGAGCAAAGTGTGCTCTAGCCATGAGAGGTTTGATGGCAGGTCTTTAGCTATCAGAGAGCGGAGACCCAGGCGCAGTTTGTGGCGCGTAGTGAGGAGTCTCGGGCACAGATAGCCCAGCTGACAGAGTTTGTTTCAGCATTTCCCCCCAGTAGCTCTTGTAGCCCCGGAGGTTCCCGGGAGGGCATGATCAGCAGGTTTTGCCATGAGTTTGTTGGCGTTGATGGAGCCGCCTAGTTTGGCAAGTGGATGCCTGTAGAGCTCCATGTTTGAGAAAGTCCAGCTGCTAGTAGTAAAGCAGTTGGCCAAGTTTGAGTTTAGCATCCGTGTGTTGGGATGCCCTGCTGTTCAGAGGCCGAGGTGTGCCGTTCTTGTGCTGTTTGTACAGCAGTTGATGGTGGTAGTCCCTTGAGAGAGGTGGACTAGCAGAGTGTCCACCAGTCGCCCGATTGATTGGCAAGTTGCCGTATTAGTGGCTTGAGGCAGATGTAGAGACATCTTTGCTCCCTTGCAAGCCTGCTGTCGTTGTGCAACCAGTTCTTTTAGTGCCCTCATAGCCAGGGTGCAGTTTGGAGTTTTCTTGCCAGGGTTTTATCCATTTGTGGATTTCAGCGGGCTAGTAGAGTGGAGCACTCTTTTTATTTGGATGTTCCCAGTGTGGAACTAGTTGTTGCTACCCGAAGAGTTGGCCTGAGCTTTGTTGAGCATCGAGTGGGATGCAGGAGTTAGCCTGAGCTTTTGTTGAGCATCGAGTGGGATGCAGGAGTTAGCCTGAGCTTTTGTTGAGCATCGAGTGGGATGCAGGAGTAGGCCTTGGCATGTCTGTTAGGCGAGATGCCAGAGATTAGGCTGCTCGAGTGTTTGGACTCTTGTGTTGAGTTCCTTTGCCCCGTCACTTGGAGTGTGACCTTCCCTTTCCTCAGAGGGGCATAAAGCTCGTTTAAGGCTGATTTGTGTTGTAAAGGATGTAGTGCTTGTTGGCACCAGGCTTTGAGAGGAGCCTGGATTGAGGCCAGTTGGCCCTGTTGTGCAGGTGGTTCCATAGCCGCCCAGAGTATAGCATCCTCGCTAGTCTTGTACCCATTTTCCTGAGGTTGCACCTGTTTGGTTTCATAGGAGATCTAGCTCGGTGGTAGTCAGAGGACTACAAGTATGAGGTTTTCGAGGGAAAGTAGGAGCTTTCCAGTGTCACCGAGAGTTGGGTGCAAAGGATGCTATAGGCTGTTTAGAGCTAGGGCGTTCGAGTTCTCGCGCCTGTGTTGTGAGCTTCTGAGCCAGTTTGGTGGTAGCATGTTTCGGCTTCCCTTTGAGTTACCCTAGTATGGGTAGTGTTGGCATCGAGGATGCGTGATGGATCCAGTGTTAGAGCCATGAGTTGGATGGCTGTTCGGAGCGTTTAGTGGACACATTGGCTTGAGGTTGTTAGCTTGGTATGGATTCGCTCTTGTAGAGTGAGTTGGCCAATGTGGCTTTCCGTGGTGAGTCGACCCTGAGAGGGCTTGGACTCTTGTTGCTCCCTAGTTGGTAGTGGCTCAGTTTTGGAGGCAAAGGTTGCCTTGTGTGAGAGCCCTTGTTGGCATTGGATCTAGTTGGAGCTGTACACCTCGGTGTACTATTGTGTAGCTCGTTCCGTGGTTTATGTTTGGAGAACCACGAAGGGTTCGTGTTGAGGAGCCAGTGCTCAGTCTTTGGGTTGTCAAGGCTTTGGTTCTTGGCAAGTGCCCTAGCTTTGGTTGTAAGGATGCCGTGCTCGTAGCCGGGTTGTTGTTTAAGCAAGTTTTGATTGTTGGTCCTTAGCCTGATCAGAGTTCAGTTGGATCTGAACAAGAGCGGTGGTAGCAAAGCCGCGCAGTTTCTGATCGTTATGGCTAAGAGAGCTGTTTGGATCCTTACCTTGGGCAGAAGGTATGTTGTGGTTGTTGCTTGAGTAGGAGGATGACGCATTCTGTAGCGTATCCGGTCCTCTTGATTTTCAGGAGTTGGAGTTAGCCAGCTTAGTTGAGATGTTGGAGAGAGTTGTGCCCGTGTGGCCAGTTGTCTGTTAGATCGTTTGACGACCGTGTGTGTCGGAGGGTGATCGTAGGATCCCTAGGTTGTGGAGAGCCTCTCCAGAGCTCATTTAGACCCAGGCAGTGTTCCTTGGGTGAGTTGCTTGCAGATTTGGCAGTCTAGCAAGCTAGTGTTTGTTTGGAGTAGAGTCCGGATTGGTTCCGGTGAGATGGCTAGTTGGTGCTTGGTGTTGACCAAGTTTTGGTTCTCTTGTTGTTTCAAGAGCTAGCTCGGTTCGAGCAAGAGGGCTTTGCCCTGAGGATCTGTTCCTAGTCAGGTTGTTTTGGGAGTTGACCCCTCTCTCGGCAGTTGAGTAAGTTCTGCTAGTTCTGGTTGGTGGTCCAATCAGTTGAGGTTTCCCCTTGGGTGTTGCTTCCAAGAGAGTTGGTTGTTGTTTGCCCTTGGGTTTGAGCTAGTCAGAGAGCATGTGTGATGTTCGCTGCCCTTCAGAGTTCGCTTGCTGGGAAATCGTTCCCGTTGAGGAGTCAGCGTAGCTCCTGAGTTGTGTAGTGGATCAGAGTAGCGCAGTGGTTAGCCCAGCGAGAGGGTCCTTGCATGGTGTTGTTAGCAAGCGAAAGTTGTTTGTCCTCGCAAGAGCGGTGGCCAGTTAGTTTAAGAGTTGAGTTTTTGCTGGCAAGTTGTTGGTTCTTTGGGGTTTGAGGAACCCCTAGTTTCCATGGTGGTTGAGTTGCACCATGGATGCCAGCCTCGAGTGTTATCTTTGGAGATAGCCTCGTCGGTCCGTTTTCCTTGCGATGTTCCGAGTGTGGAGGTTCTAGTCACAAGATGAGTTAGGCCTTGGCTAAAAGAAGGAAGTCCTTTGAGTAGCCAGTTGGACTTAAGAGTTGAGTGGTAGCTTGGGGCGAGCTTTGCTCGCGATGAGCTTGAGTTGAGTTCTGCTGAGCAAGCCTTTCTCTGGCTTTGTTCCTGTTGTTGTTGTGCTTTCGCAGTTGACGTTAGCTGAGCCTCAGTGGAGTGAGTTGGCACAGAGGTGTCGTGGCATTGGTTGGTTAGCCTTTGGGCTGTTCTCCTCAAGCTGTTGTGTTGCTAGTAGCTGCGTGATGGTTTGGTCTTCGCAGCCCGAGATTTTCCATGAGAGGAACGCTGGTTGTTTCCTTGCCTGGCAATGTTCTCTTTGGCTAGTTGCTAGTGGATTTGCATGGAAAAGTTTGTGTTCGGCCGTTGAGAGGCTCCTGTTTGTTGGCTAGGCCGAGTGGAGCCTGTGCCTGGTTTTGGCCATTTAGGGTTGGCCGTGGCTGAAGTTTCAGCTCGTGCTTGTTGGAAAAGTTTTCCTTTTGGATCAATCGACAGTTGGTGGTTCGATTGCTTTTCGTTAAGGCTTTAGGCAAGCTTTGTGGTTCGCTGGCCTCATGTGATGTATGAGTAGGCCGTTTAGTTTCTGGAACCTGAGAGGTTCAGTTGTTTGGCCAGCATGGTGTTGTGTTGAGGCTGTTTGTTAACAGTTGTGGGCATTCGAAAAAGTACGCCAAAGTCGTGGCGTTGAGTTTTGGAGCTTGTGCCCAGTCTGCGAGTTTGCTTTGAGAGTAACACCGTAGAGAGGTGTTCAGTGTTGGATTAGCAGGGTTTTGATTGAGCCCCTGGTTTGTAAGGCCTTTTGAGATCCTAGAGCGGATCGGAGCAGTGGCCTCTTGGTTAGCTTTGCCCAGTCTTTGTTGAGTTAGTCTTTGGCAGACTGGTTAGCTTTGTGGCTTTGAGCCTATGAGAACCCAAGAGGGTTTGGTTTTCGTAGAGGGCTAGTGTTGTCTTAGCCGAGAAGTTCAGTTGGCTAGGAATCAGTGGAGTATTCCTAGAGTCGTTTCGTCTTAGGACTTTCGAGGACGAAAGCATTATAAGGAGGGAGTATTGTAACTGCCCAGTTTTCTATCCCGGTTCTCGAGGAGCTTCCGGTTCAGATTTAGTGGTTCGGTTGGGCCGTTCCCGTAGGGGCATTTTGGTCCTTTTGCTCCCCGAGCAGGATTTGTGGATTTTTAGGGCTTCGAGGCAGCTCCTGCCTTTGTTGAGGCTTGTTTGTTGTGGGCTGCGAGTCCCGAGATGTTTGGGCTTTTCGTTTGGGATTCCGGTTGTGATTTGGGTTTTGGGCAAAGATATGGTTGTTTGGGTGTTTCCTTTGGGATTCGAGCCCGGGCATTCAGTGTTGATTTGGGAGGTTGATTTCAGTGAGATTTGTTGTTTGGAAAAGTTGCTTCAGTTGGGTCTCGAAGGAGGAAGCCGGGAAATGGGATTTAAGGATTTTAAGGATTTTTGGAAAATTGGAAAATGGATGAAATTGGATTTATTTGGATAAGGATGAAAATGAAGATAAAATCCCATTTTTCCTTTTTATTTCCCATTTTCCCTTTTTTTCCTAAATTCCCTTTTTTCTCTTTTTTTCCCCTTTCTCTCTCCTCCAACCCGAGCACCCCAGCCCCCTTGGTCGCCCATGCCCGAGCCAGCCCGATCCCCCTAGCCGCCCAGCTCGCCCGACCCCAGCGCCCAGCTCGCCCAGGTCGCGCCGAGCCCAAATTTCTCACTACCGCCTGTCTTGCTGTGCCGCCTTGCCGTCCCCGCGTCGCCCAGCCTCGCCCAGTTGTAAAGACCCGACCCAAAAGGGCTCTAAATGGGCCTTTACCCCAATGCATGTAGTGAAAATAAAAGACATTATGAAAAATACATTTCGGATTCCAAGTAAAAACAGAAACATTCAACACCCAAAACATACATTTCTAAAAGCACACTCTGATCAGAGATTTATTTAAACCATTAAAACAATCCACAAGTACCAATATGCTGGAATCCATAAAACTTAAGAAAACCTCCTGGGGCTCTGTGCCCGTCTACATGCATTCAGGGGAAATAATAAAAAGTGAAGAGTCATGATAATTAAAATAAAACAATCGAGATGACAAAGAGTTCCATGATCATAGCTCCTCCTTCACCATCCTGTCTCCCGCCTTGATTACCCGTGGAAAACCACGAGAATAAGGGTGAGTAACGAATTACCCAGTAAGAATCCCCAACCGGGGTACAATACGATATACATGATCATCTAGAAGAATGTATGCAAGCTATGAGTACAAACACAGAGCGGAGCACATAGCTAAGTCCACACTTGGACCTCGGATGCCATCTCGTGGTCTTAGTCCGGAAATATCACAACACACTAAACGCACTATACGGGAACAAGTCCCGGCCTCGGCCTGCCATCGACGCGATACGAAAGGTGCACTCGCTCAAGATCCCGAGGAGCTCTCGGTCGGCGCCGTAATGAGCGTAAGGATGCACCGCGTGCTTCTACAGACTATGAAGGTGCCGGGTCTAGTGGCAAGCCGCCCATATCCGGATACCACGCCTAACTAAATCTCTCGGATCGGTGTCACCGACATAGGGGTGTGAGACACGACACGTGAACTATGTCGGCTGTACCACCGCACTTTGAGGCTAAGGAACGGGTCATGGTAGGCTTACACCGAAGCCGCCCTTACCTTATCGTGGCAATCAAGGGCTCTTTGCCGAACACGCCGAGGACGTGCGGCTGCGCCGGAGGACTAGGCATTGCCAAGTCATCATCCCGACCATTGGGGCATCGCTTAGACTACCACCCTCACCCAAGATTGCAGGGCCTACCGGTTGGGATAGCTAATCCCTCACGGGGTCCAAGGACGGAGAACTGTCTCAATCGTCCTTGCCATAGATGCAAGATACTTTATGCATCGGGCCCGGATGATTCTATCTACCTCAATTCTAAACCTTAACAATAATAACGATTCAATCAATGCAGTCCAATACGTGCTCATCAGATACAAAGAACCTAGCATGATACTAGTAAGCAAGAACAGATATCGAACATGCTAGAATAGAACAACCTAGCATGGGCTAACATGAGAAACAATACAAGAGTTCATGCCATCGAGAATTCGTAACAGAGCACCTAGGCTAAACATGCTAGTAAACATACACAGCATACAAAACAACAATCACAAATATACCGCAGGTCCACACAACCCCTGGTAAGAAATCCTTACCTTGGTCGGAAGACTTTTACACACAAATCCTAAGTCATGAACAATCCCGAGCTAGCGAGCGGGAACCTAGCAAACCAACAATAATCGATTATCTAAAATATCTAAACAACAATAGAAACGACAAGCTCGGCTCGGGGAACTCTCGCGCGCGCGACGACACGAGCTTGGGGCTGGCGGGCAAGCCGGCTCGGCAAAAGGCCGGGCGCCGCTGCTTGGCACGCACGCAGGGACACGCTACCGGGTTGCGCTGGCCGGCACGGACGGACACGCTACCGGCCGCGCTACTGCACGCAACAGCAGGACACGCTGCGCGCGGCGAGCGTCTCGACGGCGCGCGCGCGGCGCCGCGTCGGGCGAAGGCGGCGCGCGCGCGAACGTCTGGCGCGCGCGCGCGAGCAGCGGCGCAAGCGGACACGGCGCGGGTGTGCGAGCGATCGGCCGGACGTCTTGTGCGCGGCGAGGACCTCGGCGTCGCGAGCGATCGGGCGATCTCGCTTTGGGCGAACGGCGAGGCTCGCTGCGGAATGTGTCCGGGCGTCGCGCGGGGCTCGGCTCGACCGATCTGGGCGTCGCGACAGGTAGCTGGCTCGACCGATCCGGGCGTCGCGACGTGGCTGCTCGACCGATCCGGGCGTCTGGTGGCCGAGGATGATGGTCGCTGCTCCTCTACCGGGCCGCACAACACACACACACACACAACCCCTTTTTCTTACATTCGGCCAACAAACACCCAAATGAGAAGATGAAGAAGACGAAGACTTACCCTAATGATGATGATCGAACCCAAGGAGATGCAAGGATGAAGAACTCGGCAAGGCTATGGAGATGGAGAGCTTGGGCGGCCAAGAGATGTTTTGGAGAAGGAGATGAAATAACCTATTTCTATTTCATTTAACCAAATGCACCAAAACTCCAAAAATCCAAGGTTAACTAAGATGTGATGCGAGAAAGAGTAACAAGAGCACCTAATGGCTCAAATGGCACACCTCTCTACAAGCTTCCCGGGAGACCTGGGTTCAAACCCACTACTGCAAAAAGACAATTTCCTTTATTTTTACTTTTGCAACAAACCTTGCTCAAACCAAACCACAAACCCCTCCAAAACCTACAAAAACCATCCAATAATTTTAGTAGCCGAAAAGACACAAACGACCATGACGGCCCGACCAAATTACCAAATTACCCCTAGGGCATACCCGAAGACCGGAAGAAAAACTGGTCGTTACAATATTCCCTCCTTTTATGACTTTCGTCCTCGAAAGTCCTTAAGACAAAAAATATTTCGAGGGTAATGCAACCTCATCTCGTCTTCCCGCTCCCAAGTGGCCTCCTCGTAATCCCGACTCCTCCACCAACCTTTACCAAACGAATCTCGCGATTACGCAACGCCTTGGTCTCAAAGGCAAGGATCCTCACCGGCTTTTCCTCGAAGTTCAAATCCTCATTCACCGCAAAGGCTCAAAGTCCACAATGTGCGACGGGTCCGGCACATACCGCCTCAACATCGATACATGAAAAACACTATGCACCGATAGTAGTGGAGGTAGGGCTAACCGGTAAGCAACTCTGCCAATCCTCTCTAGGATCTCAAATGGACCAACAAAACGGGGACTCAACTTCCCACGCTTACCAAACCTCGTAACACCTCGCATCGGAGCAACCTTAAGGAACACGTCTTGCCGACCAACCTCAAACTCCAAATCTCGACGCCGAACATCGGCGTAACTCTTCTCGCTGCTCTCCGAGCTGTGTCAACATACGAGCTCTAATCTTCTCGTGACTTGCACCATTGGTCAAGCTGCAGAATTTCGGGACCCAACACTGCCTATCACCAACCTCTTCCCGAACACGGGGGACCGACAACGCTTACCATACAATGCCTCGAATGGAGCCATCTCAGATCGCCGATCGTAATCGTTGTTATAGGCAAACTCCATCAAATCTGAGATCTTCGGTCCCAATCGCACAGGAAATCCAACACACAAGCCCTCAACATATCCTCGAGAATCGATTCACTCTCTCTCGACCGACCATCCGTCTCGAGGGTGAAAAGTCAGGCTTGAAATCGCACTCGTGCCCAAACCCTTCTCGAGCGCTCTCCGAAACGAGAAGTGAACCATGAGTCACGATCGGACACAATCCTCACCGGTACACCATGATAACGGATGATCTGCTCCAAAAGCAAATGCGCCCACTGCTCCACGGTATAAGTGTCTCTACCGGGAATGAAGTGTGCGCTCTTGGTCAAACGGTCGACAATCACCCAAATCGAGAGAACTTCCTCGAGTCCTTGGCAAACCGGATATAAAGTCCATAGAGATCTCTTCCCATTTCCACCGGGTACACTCGGTCATTTGCAACAAACCAAACGTCCTCTGCTGGTGCCTTCACTTGCGGGCAAGTGAGACACCTACCGACAAACTCTGCCACATCTCTCTTCATTCCCATCCACCGAAAAGTCCGCTAAGGTCTCGATACATCTTGGTACCCCGGTGCCAAGCAAAAGGGGAATGGGCCTCCGAGAGCAACTCTGCTCGCAAACTCACGCAATGTCCAAACACACAACCGGCCTCTATAAGTCAACCCATTGTCCGTGAATATACAAAGTCAAAGTCACCGTCAAGACTAACTCACAACCAATCTCTTAAGTGCGGGTCGCCCAACCGGGTCGTCTATAATCCATTGCCGAATCGACGGTGAGCAATCAAGCGAGCTACCACAGCGGTAACCTCTCCCAACAACACGCAACCTCGGCCCGCTCGAACTCTCTCTCGCAAACTGGCTGGAACTCAACAACGCCGCAGAGTGCGACGTCTTTCTCGCTCAAAGCATCGGCCACTACATTGGCTTTACCGGATGGTACAAAATCTCGCAGTCATAATCCTTTACCAACTCTAACCATCTCCTCTGCCTCATATTCAACTCCTTCGAGTAAACAGATACTTGAGGCTCGTGATCGGTAAACATCTCGAATCCGCTCACCATACGGTAATGCCTCCAAATCTTCAAAGCAAACACCACTCGCGCCAACTCCATATCATGAGTCGGGTAGTTCTCGCTCATACGGCTTCACCGACGGGAAGCATAGGCAATGACCTTCCCGTCTTGCATCAACACACAACCTAATCCAAACTTGGAAGCATCATCAGTAGACCACGAAACCACTGTCCCCTCCGGATCGCCAACATCGTGCTTGAAGTCAAACTACGCTTGAGCTCGGCAAAGCTCTCATCACACTCGCCCCCAAACAAACTCGACACCCTTCCTCGTCGACGAGTGAGGGGCGAGGCTAAAGCGAAAAGTCCTTGACGAACCGACGGTAGTAACTCGCCAAACCTGAAAGTCGCGAATCTCGGCAATCGAAGTCGGCTTGGCCCATGAACTCACGGCCTCAATCTTCGCGGGGTCCACGGCTATACCATCTCTCGAAACCACGTGGCCTAGGAAGGCCACCGCTCCAACCAGAAATCACATTTGGAAAACTTCGCATAAAGTGGTTTTCCCTCAAAGCCGCCAATACTCGCCTCAAATGCTCGCATGGTCTTCTTTAGACCTCGAATAAATCGAATATCGCCAATGAACACGATGACGGCCGTCCAAAAATGATTTGAACACCCTATCCATCATGTCCATGAACGCTACCGGGGCATTGGTCAATCCAAACGACATAACCACAAACTCATAGTGACCATATCCGGACTGAAAGTCGTCTTAGGAATGTCGGCATCCCCGATCCGCAAATCGATGGTAACCGGGATCTCGAGATCTATCTTGGAGAACACGAAGCTCCACGAAGGTGATCGAACAAATCATCGATACGGGGCAGCGGATACTTATTCTTCATCATCACCTTATTAAGCTCGCGGTAATCAATACACAAGCGCATAGAACCATCCTTCTTTTCACAAATGAGGCCCGGTGCTCCCCACGGGGACACACTTGGACGGATGAACCCTCGATCTAACATCTCCCGCAAATCAATCTTGGTTCCTTTAACTCACGCGGCGCCATGCGCGATCACGGAGCCTTCGAGATAGGGAGGGTCCTGCGCTCGAGCTCAATATTGAAGTCAACCTCTCTCTTTGGGGCAACCCCAGAACTCCTCGGAAACACGTCCCGCAAACTCCTCGCACGACCGGTACGATCAACAGACAATGAGGGGCGGCTCTTCCCGCACAACTTGGCTAAATAGCCCCAAGCTCCATGAGCTAGCAAACGACGAGCTTTCACGGTGACACCATCGGCGGGCAAACTCCACCACGGACTCCACGAAACTTAAAGGCACCGACTGGCGGCTGAACACTACTTCTTTCCTGGTGGCGGTCAATCAACGCGTGGTTAGCGACTAACCACTCCATACCAAGAATCACATCAAAACCACTCATAGGCGTAACTATGAGTGTGGCTACTAGCAACTCTCCTGATATCTCGATCCGGCCATCCTTAATCTTATCTCTAGCCAACATACTAACTCCCGAAGGAGTTGCAACAGATAACTCAAAACCTAGAGGTTCTAGTCTTAACTTAGCATGCTCAAAGAAACAACACAGATACAAATGAATGCGTAGAAACGTAATCAAACAAGACAAATGCGCAGTGATCTAAAACAAGAAGCGCACCGCCACATAAGTGCATCCGTGCGCTCGGCCTCTGACGGTCG
Source organism: Sicyos edulis (assembly GCA_036507275.1). Taxonomy (NCBI): domain Eukaryota; kingdom Viridiplantae; phylum Streptophyta; class Magnoliopsida; order Cucurbitales; family Cucurbitaceae; genus Sicyos; species Sicyos edulis. Next base: position 38,197,708 of record CM071848.1, on the reverse strand, counting down.
TAGCAAACACTCGACCCTCTGCCGCTATTGGGCCGAGCCGCCATAGCCGGGCCGAGGAGGTAAACGGATCATATGTCCCTCTTTACCACAACGAAAACACTGGGCCTGTGCGCAAGCTCCAGCAGTGGGTCCTCCCATAAGAAGCACAAGCGAGAACTCGCACAGGACCGCCTGCTGGCGAGGCCGAAAACGGATCGGGGCCCTATCTTGATCCCGGCTTTGGAATCGCCTTTGGCGACGCGGCCGCCACCCCGAAAGTCAAACTTCCTCTTACCCCGCACACACCGGGGCGGGACAGACGCCGAACAGAGCGGCAACAACCCGCTCAAGCAGATACTTCCCATTATAGATCGTGGCTAATCGGATGGCCCTAGCATAAGTGTCGGGGCACGAGCCACGACATCCCGGGAAACACCTCGCCTCAATCCGATATGAACTTCCGAATCTTGACTCGGGTGGCAATCAACCGAGGAGCAAAATATCCATACTCGAGAACTTGCGCTCATATTCCTCAATGGAATCGTAACCTGCTTCGTGTTCGGAAGAGCTCCACCATCTTCTCCTGAGCCTCATCACCGATGAACTTTACCTTGAACTCACCCTTGAAGAACTCCCAAGTAGCGGGTGGAGACCCGGTGGTCTCTCGCTCAAGGTGGACTCCCACCACCATCTCGCTGTGCCTCCTAGCACATGAGCCGCACATCTCGGCCTCTGAATATCGGGGCACACCATGATCGGAAGGTGTACTCCAAATGGGCAATCCACCGGCCGCCGATAACGCATCACCGGTGGCATCAAACTTCTCGGCTTCCACTTCACAAAATCCTTCACCACCTACCCAATTCCTCGGCACCCTCTGCCATATCTCGCCTCTGGGGCTACTTGCTCTGTGGAGCCGAGGTGCTATCTTGAGCTCTCTTTGAACCAATCGAGTCACCGCTCGATCGGGCTCGGGACTCTTCCCGCTGCTTGGCGCCAACAAGGCTCAGGTCTCCGCCCTCTGGTCACTCAACATGCTGACCATAAAAGCCCTCATAGACTCGGCAAACTCTGCTCCGGGAGCGATCTCACGGCGCTTCGATCGCCTCAACGCCCGCTCTAGGCGTAACAGAGGAGCCGGGCGGTGGAATGCCATTAGTGTCGGCTTGGGACGATGCCCTGCGATGTCGAGATCCGATCCACGATACCTCGACCGCTCTCGAACCTCCTCTCGATGCAGACGTAGCATCTTTGGCGATCTACATCCAAACCAACAACGAATCAAAACACGCTGTCACCATTCCACAACACCAAACAAGGCATACACTAGATGATAGGTATTGTAAATTCTTAACCCTTTTTCTTTCTAAAACAATAAATCTAGGCGTACTGATGACTAGCTTGAGTCTTGATGATCATGGAAAACGACCTACAACAAAGGTCGATCTACAGAATCTCGACTCTCAGCTCGATACCAATCAGAAAGACCGACCCAAAAGGGCTCTAAATGGGCCTTTACCCCAATGCATGTAGTGAAAATAAAAGACATTATGAAAAATACATTTCGATTCCAAGTAAAAACAGAAACATTCAACACCCAAAACATACATTTCTAAAAGCACACTCGATCGTAGATTTATTTAAACCATTAAAACAATCCACAAGTACCAATATCTTTGGAATCCATAAAACTTAAGAAAACCTCCTGGGGCTCTGTGCCCGTCTACATGCATTCGGAAATAATAAAAAAGTGAAGAGTCATGATAATTAAAATAAAACAATCGAGAGATGACAAAGAGTTCCATGATCATAGCTCCTCCTTGACCATCCTGTCTCCCGCCTTGATTACATGTGGAAAACCACAGAATAAGGGTGAGTAACGAATTACCCAGTAAGAATCCCCAACCGGGGTACAATACGATATACATGATCATCTAGAAGAATGTATGCAAGCTATGAGTACAAACACAGAGCGGAGCACATAGCTAAGTCCACACTTGGACCTCGGATGCCATCTCAGGGTCTTAGTCCGGAAATATCACAACACACTAAACGCACTATACGGGAACAAGTCCCGGCCTCAGCCTGCCTACTGACGATACGAAAGGTGCACTGGCTCAAGATCCCGAGGAGCTCTCCAGTCGGCGCTGTAATGAGCGTAAGGATGCACCGCGTGCTTCTACAGACTATGGGGGGTGCCGGGTCTAGTGGCAAGCTGCCCATATCCGGATACCACGCCTAACTAAATCTCTGGATCGGTGTCACTGACATAGGGTGTGAGACTCGGACACGTGAACTATGTCACTGTACCACCGCACCGAGGCTAAGGAACGGGTCATGGTAGGCTTACACCGGAAGCCGTCCTTACCTTATCGGTGGCAATCAAGGGCTCTTGCCGAACACGCCGAGGACGCGTGCCGGCCGCCGGGACTAGGCATTGCCAAGTCATCATCCCGACCATTGGGGCATCGCTTAGACTACCACCCTCACCCAAGATTGCAGGGCCTACCGGTTGGGATAGCTAATCCCTCACGGGGTCCAAGGACGGAGAACTGTCTCAATCGTCCTTGCCATAGATGCAAGATACTTTATGCATCGGGCCCGGATGATTCTATCTACCTCAATTCTAAACCTTAACAATAATAACGATTCAATCAATGCAGTCCAATACGTGCTCATCGGATACAAAGAACCTAGCATGATACTACGAAGCAAGAACAGGATATCGAACATGCTAGAATAGAACAACCTAGCATGGGCTAACATGAGAAACAATACAAGAGTTCATGCCACTCGAGAATTGAAACGAGCACCTAGGCTAAACATGCTAGTAAACATACACAGCATACAAAACAACAATCACAAATATACCATGAGGTCCACACAACCCCTGGTAAGAAATCCTTACCTTGGTGGAAGACTTTTACACACAAATCCTAAGTCATGCGGAACAATCCCGAGCTAGCGGCGGGAACCTAGCAAACCAACAATAATCGATGATCTAAAATATCTAAACAACAATAGAACAACAAGCTCGGCTCGGGAACTCACGCGCGCGCGACGACCACGAGCTTGGGGCTGGCGCAAGCCGCTCGGCAAAGTCGGCGCCGGCGCGCGCTTGTACCGCACAGCAGGACACGCTACCGGGTTGCGCTACCGGCACGGGCGGACGGACACGCGGCCCGGCTGCGCCGCACGGCAGCAGGACACACGCGCGCTGCGGCGAGCGCTCGACGGCGCGCGCGCGGGCGCGGCGTCTGGCGAAGCCGCGCGCGCGCCGGCGTCTGGCGGCGGCGCGCGAGCGAAACGTCTGAGCTGAGCGGCGCTGCGCGCGCGAGCAGCTCAAGCGGACACGGCGAGGGTGTCGCGAGCGATCGGCCGGACGTCTTGGCGCCGGGCGAGACCTCTCTGGCGTCGCGGCGATCGGGCGATCTTCTGCTGGCGAACGGTGAGGCTTCTGCTGCGAGCGCAGTGCAGGCGTCGCGGCGGTGGCTCGCTCGACCTGACCGTCGTGGCGATGGCTCGGCTCGACCGATCTGGGCGTCGGCGGGTAGCTCGACCGATCTGGGCGTCGTGGTGGTGGGCCGAGGATGATGGTTGCTCCTCTCGGTGGTGCACAACACACACACACACACAACCCCTTTTTCTTACATTCGGCCAACAAACACCCAAATGAGAAGATGAAGAAGACGAAGACTTACCGGAATGATGATGATCGAACCCAAGGAGATGCAAGGATGAAGAACTCGGCAAGGCTATGGAGATGGAGAGCTTGGGCGGCCAAGAGATGTTTTGGAGAAGGAGATGAAATAACCTATTTCTATTTCATTTAACCAAATGCACCAAAACTCCAAAAATCCAAGGTTAACTAAGATGTGATGCGAAAAGAGTAACAAGAGCACCTAATGGCTCAAATGGCACACCTCTCTACAAGCTTCCCGGGAGACCCGGGTTCAAACCCCACTGCGGCACAATTTCCTTTATTTTTACTTTTGCAACAAACCTTGCTCAAACCAAACCACAAACCCCTCAAAAACCTACAAAAACCATCCAATAATTTTAGTAGCCGGAAAAGACACAAACGACCATGACGGCCCGACCAAATTACCAAATTACCCCTAGGGCATACCGGAAGACCGGGAAGAAAAACACAGGTCGTTACACCAGTTCCGCGTCGCCCGTGTCGAGAGCCTCGCGATCGCGCATGAGCCCGTGTGCGCCACAGCAGCTCATTGTGGCATCTGGCGTCCTCGGCCGCCGCGTTGCGTCGCCCGCGCGCGCGTCCCTGTAGCGCTTCGTGTCGCTCGCACCTGCGCGCGCCGTCCCCTGTGCCGAGCCGCGCCGCACGTCGTCACCCAGCCGAGCTCGAGCCTGCGCCTGCGCGCCCTTGCCTCGCCTTAGCTCGCCCGCGCGCAGCCTCTGCGCCCCAGCGCCTGCGCCATCGCCCGACCTGCGCCCGGCCAAATGACCCTGCGCCCGACCTACCACCTGTGTCTTTGGTTGGCCCGAGCCTTGTGGTTTCTCGGATGGTATTTCCTGAGTCTTTTCTTCGTTGGGCCCGGATTTATTGGCTGCTGGTTATTGATTTATTGGGCTGTTTTATGTATTTCATTTGGGTGCTTTATTTGATGTTCAGGCTGTTCGGGATCGATTAGAGGCTCGACGAATTGCTCGTTGATTTGTGATTTATTATTATTGTTTTTCTGCTTGTCCCAGGTAAGGATTTCTTATGGGCTGTTTTATGTATTTGATTTGGGTGCTTTATTTGATGTTCAGGCTGTTCGGGATCGATTAGAGGCTCGACGAATTGCTCGTTGATTTGTGATTTATTATTATTGTTTTTCTGCTTGTCCCAGGTAAGGATTTCTTACCGTGGTTGTGTGGACCCTGCAATTTGTCTCGATTGCGCTTTGTATGCTTGCTGACTGTTATGAGCATGTTAGAGATAGAGCAGTTGATTGACCTCTTGCTAGCATGTTTGCCTGATTTTACATGTTAGTGCCATGCTAGGTTTGTTCTGCCAGCATGCTTATGATTCCTGCTTAAGTTGTAGTACCATGCTAGGTAATGTGATTGTTGTCGGTCATTGCTTGCTAGCCAGGAATCATTGATTTTGCTCTGTACTCTTAGATAGAGTTGTAGGGTTTGTCATCATCCAGAGGCTGAGCGGACATAACGTACTTTGTCCCCACTGATCGGGAGTAAAGTGTGCGAAGCATAACGTATCTTGCTACCCCCCCCGGTCGCCAAGGTGGATTTAGCTCAGGTCGGGAGTAAAGTGTGCGAAGCATAACGTATCTTGCTACCCCCCCCCCGACCTGCCGGTTGTAGACTTAGCTACCCACTTCGGCAATAGCCTAGTTTGTAGCCTGCTAGAGCGGAACTCTGCCAACGGTGTAAGCCTACCTTGGCCGGTTCTTAGCTTCAGGTCGGTGGATCAGCCGCACTGAGATGAGCGCGAGGGCCTCGTGCTCTGTGTGATCGCGACACACGCTTCGAGTCATAGGCATGTGCACCTGGCCCGCGTAGTTTGCCCTTAGGCTCTCGCATTTATGCCGGTTGCAGAGAGCATGCGGTGTGCGCGCACACGCGTTAGTCGCCGGTTCGGAGAGCTCCCCCGGGCTAATGTCGTGAGTACACCATTCTTTCCTTTAGAGCCTGACTTCCGGTACTCTCCCGTAAGTCCAGTTTAGTGCAAGGGCAAGGAGGCCCTTGAGGACATTTTAGGGATCAGTGTATTCCCCCCGAGTGACAGATACCTCGGTGATGTCCCAGGATTGGTTAGTGTATCCAATCCCAGTTAGGCCGGAAGTAAGAGACTTCCGATGGCTCCAGATCTTGTTTTATGAGCTCGTTGAGCTATGATCTGTGTTGATAGGTGTTTGCTTGCATGTTGAGGTGCTAGATGACTGATGTATCGTATTGTACCCCGGTTGGGGATTCTTACTGAGTATCTTTATACTCACCCTTATTTATCTTTTAAGTAACTTGGGACAACACCAGGAGGGCTAGCGGAGGGAGCTGATTGATCATGGGGAGCCGCCGACACTCTGTCATTTATTATTGCATTGTTTATTCAGCATGTTGATGGACAGGAGTCCTAGGGGAACATTGTTTAAAAAGTTGTTTAAAATGTTTTGTATGATTTTATAAACACTGGCCAGGTTGTTTTACTTTGTTGATTATGTTTAAATGAAAACTGTTGGTTATGTTTTAAGGGTTCCCCCTTCTCATATATGTTTTGAAATGATTTTTAAATATGAGTACTAAACCGCTTGTTATCATATTTAACTTGCATGCTGAGTGAGAACCTGTGACGAACCCGACCCAAAACATGGTCCTAAACCGGGGTTCTCACTCAGCATGCAAGTTTAATATGATAACAAGCGGTTTAGTGCTCATATTTAAAAAACCATTCAAAACATATGAGAAGGGGGAACCCTTATAACATAAACCACAGTTTTCATTTAAACCATCCAACGTAGTAAAACCACCTGGCCAGTATTTATAAATTCATACAATACAATTTAAACAACTTTTTAAACAATGTTCCCCTAGGACTCCTGTCCATCTACATGCTGAATAAACAATGCAACAATAAAAGACAGAGTGCCGGCGGCTTCCCATGATCAATCAGCTCCCTCCGCTAGCCATCCTGGTGTTGTCCCAAGCTACCTGAAAGATAAATAAGGGTGAGTATAAAGATACTCGATAAAATCCCCAACTGGGTACAATACGATACATCCGTCATCTAGCACCTCAACATGTAAGCAAACGACCATCAACACGCATTATAGCTCAACGAGCTCATAAGGAAAGATGCGGAACCATCGGAGTCTCCTACTTCAGTAATCATCTAAGTCTCCTACTTCCGCCTAATGATTGGTTCTCATAACCAATCTCGGGACATATCCGAGGGTCTTTCTCCTCGGCAATTTGATCACCTCAAAAACCGATCCCAAGATGTCCGACACCACCTCGAGGGTCTTTCTCCTCGACCAATTGATTAGCTCAAAAGCCAATCCCAATGGGTGTCCTCAAGGGCCTCTTACCCTCGCTATACATCGTGGACTATCGGAGAGTACCCAAGTCCGGCTCTAAACCGGAAGGAATGGTGTACTCACGAACATTAGCCCGGGAGCTCTCCGAACCGGCAACTAACGCTGCGTGTGCGCGACACCGCATGCTCTCTCAAACCGGGCGTAAATGCTGGGGGCCTAAGGGCAAACTCACGCGGGCCGTGCACGCATGCCTATGACTCGGAAGCGGTGTGTCACCGATCACGATGCGCGAGGCCCTCGGCGCTCATCTGTGCGGCAGATCGATCCACCGACTGAAGCTAAGAACCGCCAAGTTAGGCTTACACCGCTGGCGGGGTTCCGCTCTAGCAGCTACAAACTAGGCTTTGGCGGAGTGGGTAGCTAAGTCCACAACCGGCGGTCGGGGAGGGGGTAGCAAGATACGTTATGTTACGCACACTTTACTCCCGACACGAGCTACTAGGGACAAAGTACATTTTTTGTCTGCTCGGCCTGCGGATGATGACAAACCCTACAACTCTATCTAAGAGTACAGAGCAAAATCAATGATTCTGGCTAGCAAGCAATGACTGACATAAATCACATTACCTAGCATGATACTACAACTTAGCGGAAATCACAAGCATGTCGGGCGAACAAACCTAGCATGGCACTAACATGTAAAATCAGCAAACATGCTAGCAAGAATTCAATCAATCGCTCTATCTCTAACATGCTCATAACAATCAACAAAACAAGCAAGGCATATCGAGATATATAGCGAGGGTCCACACAACCACTAGTAAGAAATCCTTACAGGGACAAGCGAAAAAATAATTATAATAAATCTACGAGAATCCTCGGGCCTCTAATCGATTCCCGAACGACTGAAGATAAAACAAAGCACCCAAATCACATACATAAATGCAACCCAATAAATCCATAACCAAAGACCAATAAATCGGGGCCCAACGAAGAAAAGACTTGGGAAATACCATCCGAGAAGCCACAAGGCTCGGGCCAAACCAACACACACTAGCAGTGCTTGTCGGGCAGGCGTAGGGCGGCCGATCGCAGCAATCGGGCGCGCTGGGGCTCGGACACGCGCGCGCGAGGGCACGCTGGGCGCTAGGCGCTAGGCGAGGCGCGCGAGCGCGCGCGCGCGTGCTGCGCGCTGCGCGAGCTTTGACGAGGCGAGGCGCGCGCGCGCCTGCGCGCTTCGACACACTGATGGGCGGCGCGCGCGCGCGAGCTTAACAAGCACGGGCGCGCGCGGCGGCGACGCGCGCGCGATGGCTCGGGGCGCTCGATCTGGCATGACACTGTGCGTGGCTGGGCAACGCGGCACTGTGCCCGGCCAGGCATAGTGCGGGCGACACGGACCTGGGCGAGGCAGATCTGGGCGACGCGGGCTTGGGCAAGCGGGTCTGGCTCGACGCAGCGCGCAGGCGAGGCCGGGCGCAGCTCGAGCGGCGAGGGGGAGCTGAGGGGGCGGCGGGCGAGGAGAGGGCCAAGGGGGGGGGGGCTCTGGTTGGAGGAGAGAGAAAGGGGAAAAATTAGGGAAAAATGGATTTTTTCCCTTTTTTTTTCTTTTCTTTTTTCTCTTTTATTAAAATTCCAACCTTATCCAAATAAATCCAATTTTATCCATTTTCCAATTTTTCCAAAAATCCTTAAAATCCTTAAATTTCATTTCCCGGCTTCCTCCTTCGAGACCCGACTGAAGCAACCTTTCCAAACAACAAATCTCACTGAAATCAACCTCCCAAACCAACACTGAAGGCCCGGCTCGAATCCCGAAGGAAACACCCAAACAACCATCATTTTGCCCAAAACCCAAATCACAACCGAACTCCCAAACGAATAGCCCAAACATCTCGGGACTCGCAGCCCACAACAAACAAGTCTCTACAAAGGCAGGAGCTGCCTCGAAGCCCTGAAAAACCACAAATCTTGCCCAGGGAGCAAAAAAGACCAAAATGCCCCTAAGGGACAAAATGCTTTTAACGGTCCAACCAACCATCGAATCGATCCTAAGCTCCTCGAGAACCGGATAGAAAAGCGGGCCGTTACAATACTCCCTCCTTATAAGACTTTCGTCCTCGAAAGTCCTAAGACGAAACGGCTCTAGGAATACTCCACCGATTCCTAGCCAATCCCAACTTCTCGGCTAATACAACACTAGCCTCTCTACGAAAACCAAACCCTCTTGGGTTCTCAAAGGCTCAAAGCCACAAAGCTAACTTGATGCACAAAGACTAGCTCAACAAAGATCGGGCAAAGCTAACCAAAAGGCCACTGCTCCGATCCGCTCAAGGATCTCAAAAGGCCTACAAACTAGGGGCTCAATCTAAACCCTGCTAAACCAACACGAAACACCTCTCTACGGTGTTACTCTCAAAGAAACTCATGATGGCACAAGCTCCAAAACTCAACGCCACGCCCGGCGTAACTTTTCGAATGCCCACAAACAAGTAACAAACAGCCTCAACTCTACACTATGCTGGCCAAACAACTGAACCTCTCAGGTTCCAGAAACCAAACAACCTTCACAAGAGACCAGCGAACCACAAAGCTTGCCTAAAGCCTTAACGAAAAGCAAACAAATCACCAACTGGCGATTGATCCAAAAAGGCAAACTTTTCCAACAAGCACAAGCTGGAACTTCAGCTACGACCAACCCTAAATGGCCAAAACCAGGCACAGGCTCCACTCGGCCTAGCCAACAAACAGGAGCCTCTCAACGGCTGAACACAAACTTTTCCATGAAGATCTACTAGCAACTGGCCAAAGGGAAATTTGCCAGGCAAGGAAACAACCAACGCTCTTCTCATGGAAATCTCGGTAGCAAGGACCAAACCCTCACAGGGCTACCCGCAACACAACAGCTTGAGGAGAACAGCCCAAAGGCTAACCAACCAATGCCACGGCACCTCTGTGCCAACTAACTCCACTGAGGCTCAGCTAACGTCAACTGCGAAAGCACAACAACAAGAAGCAAAGCCCGAGAAGGAATTGCTCAGCAGAACTCAACTCAAGCTCATCGCGAGCAAAGCTCGCCTCCAAGCTACCACCCAACTCTTAAGTCCAACTGGCTACCCAAAGGACTTCCTCCTTTTAGCCAAGGCCTAACTCATCTTGCGACTAGAAACTCCACACACGGAACATCGCAAGGAAAACGGACCGACGAGGCTATCTCCAAAGATAACACTCGAGGCAGGCATCCATGGTGCAACTCAACCACCATAGAAACTAGGGGTTCCTCAAACCCCAAAGAACCAACAACTTACCAGCAAAAACTCAACTCTTAAACTGGCTTACGCCCCTTGCGGGGACAAACAACTTTCACTAGCTAACAACACCATGCATGGACCCTCTCGCTGGGCTAACCACTGCGCTACTCTGATCAACTACACAGCTCAGAAGCTACGCTGACTCCTCAACGGGAACGATTTTCCAGCAAGCAAACTCTGAAGGGCAGCGAACTACACACACGCTCGCTGACTAGCTCAAACCCAAGGGCAACAACAACCAACTCTCTTGGAAGCAACACCCAAGGGGAAACCTCAACCGATTGGACCACCAACCGAACAAGCCGGAACTTACTCAACCACCGAGGAAGGGGTCACTCCCAAAACAACCTGACTAGGAACAAATCCTCAGGGCAACGCCCTCTGGCTCGAACCGAGCTAGCTCTTGAAACATCAAGAGAACCAAAACTTGGTCAACACCAAGCACCAACTAGCCTCCATAAACCTTCTGCCCAAGGCAAGGATCCGAACAGCTCTCTCAACCATAACAATCAGAAACTACGCGGCTACTACCACCACTCTTGATCAGATCCAACTAAACTCGACTGGCTAAGGACCAACAAGCGTAACTTGCTTAAACAACAACCCGACAATGAGCACGGCATCCTTACAACCAAAGCTGGGGCATTGCCAAGAACCAAAGCCTTGACAACCCAAAGACTTGAGCACTGGCTCCTCAACACGAACCCTTCGTGGTTCTCCAAACATAAACCACGGAACGAGCTACACAAAAGTACACCGGCGTGTACAGCTCCAACTAGATCCAATGCCATCGGGGCTCTCACATTGGGCAACTTTTGCCTCCAAACAGAGCCACTACTAACCAGGAGCAACAAGAGTCCAAACCCTCTCGGCCAACTCACCACGAAAAGCCACATTGGCCAACTTACTCTACAAGAGCAAATCCATACCAAGCAATCAAACCTCAAGCCAATGTGCTCACTAAACGCGCTCCGATCAGCCATCCAACTCATGGCTCTAACACTGGATCCATCACGCATCCATCGATGCCAACACTACCCATACTAGGGTAACTCAAAGGGTAGCCGAATCATGCTACCATCAAATCGGCTCACGAGCTCACAACACAAAGCGTGAGAACTCGAACGCGCTAGCTCTTAACGACCCTACAAAGATCCTTTTTGCACCCAACTCTCTGGTGACCAAGGAAAGCTCCTCCTTTCCTCGAAAACCTCATACTTGTAGTCCTCTCGACTACCACCGAGCTATATCTCTTATGCAACCAAACAGTGCAACCTCGTGAAATGGGTAAAAGACTAGCGGGGATGCTATACTCTGGCGGCCAGGGAACCACCTGCACAACAGAGCCAAGCCGACCTCAATCTAGGCCTCCTCTCAAAGCTTGGTGCCAACAGGCACAACATCCTTTACAACACAAATCAGCCTAAAACGAGGCTTTATGCCCCTCTCGAGGAAAGGTCACACTCCAAGTGACGGGGCAATGGCACTCAACACAAGAGTCCAAGAACTCGAGCAAATTTCTAATCTCGGCATCTCGACCAACAGACATGCCAAGGCCTACTCCTGCATCCCACTCGATGCTCAACAAAAGCTCAAAGCTAACTCCCGCATCTCACTCGATGCTCAACAAAGCTCGAGCCAACATCTCGGTGGCAACAACTAGTTCCACACTGGAACATCCAAATAAAAGAGTGCTCCACTCTTCGCCCACTGAAATCCACAAATGGATAAAACCACTGCAAGCAAACTCAATCGCACCACAAGCTACGAGGGCACTAAAAGAATCGGGTTGCCTTGACGCAAAGAGGCTTGCAAGGGGGGCAAAGATGTCTCTACATTTGCCTCAAGCCACTAACACGGCAACTTGCCAATCAATCGGGCAACTGGTGGAGACTCAGCTAGTCCACCTCTCTCAAGGGACTACCACCATCAACTGCTGTACCAAACAACACAGGAACGACACAACTCGGCCTCTGAACAGCAGGGCATCCCAACTCAAGGATGCTAAACTCAAAACTGGCCAACTGCTTTACTACTAGCAGCTGGACTTTCTCAAACAACGAGCTCTACAGGCATCCACTTGCCAAACTGGGTGGCTCCATCAACGCCAACAAACTCGACGGCAAAAACCTGCTGATCATGCCCTCCCGGGAACCTCCGGGGCTACAAGAGCTACTGGGGGGAAAAATGCTGAAACAAACTCTGCCAGCTGGGCTATCTGAGCCCGGGACTCCTCACTTTGCGCTACAAAGCTGCGCTCAGGCCTCGCTCTCTGATAGTGAAGACTCGCCATCAAATCTCTCATGGCCGGAGCACACTCTGCTCAAGGAGTCTCACTCGAGGCGTGCTAGCCTCTACCCCTCCTCTAGGCAACTCAATCGCCGGGGCCAACTCGCCAACGGGCTAAACAACCAACCGACGCGGCCTCAACATCAATACAAACGGTCCAACTCCTCGGTCGGACATGCCAAGCGTCCTGCTCCTCAGAGTGTGATCAACACACTGGCGATCTGCACGAGCACCTCCACCCTCTCACTAGGGGAAAAGCAACAATCGGGCCACAAATGGCCTCACGGAGTCCAAGCTCGCCTCCCTGCGGGTGCGATCGACACACCGCGATCGCACAAAGCATTAAAATCGCCCACACTGGGGGCTCTCACCGCTCAACAAATCGCCAGCTCATGCCTGGAAAGTTGGCATGATGGCTCTCTAAGCCCAAACCAACAATGAGTCAGAACCTGCTCGTCTCCGCTCCACAACTCTACACAAGGCATAAAAGCTAGATGAAAAGTATTGTAAATTCTTACCCCTTAGCTTAATTGAACTCGGACAAACTCAGCGGCCGTGGGAGTCTTGATGATCATGGGAGCAAACAACCTACAAAGCGAGTTAGTCTACAGAATCTATGACTCGTGCTCGATACCAAGCGATTTAACCCGACCCAAAACATGGTCCTAAACCGGGTTCTCACTCAAAGATGCAAGTTAAATATGATAACAAGCGGTTTAGTGCTCATATTTAAAAAACCATTCAAAACATATGAGAAGGGGAAACCCTTAAAACATAAACCACAGTTTTCATTTAAACCATCCAACGAAGTAAAACCACCTGGCCAGTATTTATAAATTCATACAATACAATTTAAACAACTTTTTAAACAATGTTCCCCTAGGACTCCTGTCCATCTACATGCTGAATAAACAATGCAACAATAAAAGACAGAGTGCCGGCGGCTCCCCATGATCAATCAACTCCCTCCGCTAGCCATCCTGGTGTTGTCCCAAGCTACCTGAAAGATAAATAAGGGTGAGTATAAAGATACTCAGTAAGAATCCCCAACTGGGGTACAATACGATACATCCGTCATCTAGCACCTCAACATGCAAGCAAACAGCCATCAACACAGATTATAGCTCAACGAGCTCATAAGGAAAGATCTGGAACCATCGGAAGTCTCCTACTTCCGTAATCATCGGAAGTCTCCTACTTCAGGCCTAATGATTGGTTCTCATAACCAATCCCGGGACATCTCCGAGGGTCTTTCTCCCTCCGCCATTTGATCAGCTCAAAAACTGATCCCAAGATGTCCGACACCCTCGAGGGTCTTTCTCCCTCGACCAATTGATTAGCTCAAAAGCCAATCCCAATGGATGTCCTCAAGGGCCTCTTACCCTCGCTATACATCAGGACTATCGGGAGAGTACCCGAAGTCTGGCTCTAAACTGGAAGGAATGGTGTAACGACCCAGTTTTCTATCCCGGTTCTCGAGGAACTTCCGGTTCAGATTCAGTGGTTCGGTTGGGCCGTTATAGCTGTTTTGTCCCTTAGGGGCATTTTTGGTCTTTTTGCTCCCTGGGCAGGATTTGTGGATTTTCAGGGCTTCGAGGCAGCTCCTGCCTTTGTTGAGGCTTGTTTGTTGTGGGCTGCGAGTCCCGAGATGTTTGGGTTTTTCGTTTGGGAGTTCGGTTGTGATTTGGGATTTTTGCTAAGTGATGGTTGGTTGTGTGTTTCCTTTGGGATTCGAGCCCGGGCCCTTAGTGTTGCTTTGGGAGTTGGATTTAAGTGAGTTTGATTGATTGGAAAAGATTGCTTTTGTCGGGTCTCGGAAGAGGAAGCCGGGAGATGGGATTTTTTGAGGTTTTATTTGGTTAAGGATGGATTGTTTTGGGATAAAATCCCTTTTTCCATTTATTTTCCCATTTTCCCTTTTTCTTTGTCCAAATCCATTTTCCTTTCTTTTTATTTTTCTTTTTCTTTTTCTTTTTCTTTTTTTCTTTTCTCTTTTCTCTCTCTCTCTCCTATCTTCCCGAGCACCCGGTCAGCTGCCAGAAATTTCACCGCAGGCGGCCTTGCCGCCGTCGCGCGCCAGCTGCCGAGCCCGATGCCCACGCCCACGCCATCGCACGTCGTCAGCCCCGTTGCTCGCGCGCCAGCCCGTCGCCGCTCGCTCGGCCCGAGCCGCCGCGCAGATCCGCCGCCCTTAAATGCCGCTCGTCGCGCGCGCAGCCGTCGCGCCAGATCGCCAGTATCGGCCGCGCCGCGCCGCGTCGCCGCCGCCGCCGCTGCGTCGTCGCCGCGTGTCCGAGACGCCGCGCTCAGCGCCCGTCGCGCCCAGTGGCCGTGGCCCAGCCAGCAAGCATGATCGCGTCGATGCCCGCGCCCACGCGCGCCCGACCTCGCGCGCCCGGCGCGCCCAAAGAAGCCCTTTTTTTGCCCGTTCGCAAAACCGCTCGTTCGTGTGTCCGTCGCGCCTCGTGAGTTGCTCTCGAGCTGAGCCCTACTTATTTTAGTGTATTTAGGGCTATTCTTTGATTATTGATGTGTTTTGCTTGGTTCGTTATAGGTAGCTCGTGTTCGATCGCAGCTTAGGTTTCTTGTGTTTAGAGGTCTTCCGGCCAGGTAAGGATTTCTTACCGGAGTTGTGTGGACCCTGCGATATTATATGTGATTGCTGATTGTATGCTTGTTTGTGTTTATTGACATGTTTGGTGATAAGTGCTCTAAACTGAATTTCCGATTAGCATGACTTTCCTGGTTAATTCTCATGTTAATCCATGCTAGGTTGTTCCTTTCTGGCATGCTCGTATCTGTTCCTTGCTTCGTAGTATCATGCTAGGCTCGTTGTATTCTTTTTTAGCACGTATTGGATTTTATGGAATTGTTTGTTGTTTGCTAGGGCAGGTTAGAAGTGCAGGTAGATAGCATCATCCGGGCCTGAGGCATAAAGTACCTTGCATCCATGGCAGGGACGTCGAGCAAGTCATTCCGTCCCTGGACCCCGTGAGGGATTAGCTAACCCGAGCGGTAGGCCCTGCAATCTTGGGTGAGGGTGGCAGACTGTTAAATGCCCCAACCGTCGGGATGATGACTTGGCATTGCCTCGTCCCCGATAGTCGGCACGTCCTCAGCGTGTTCGATCGTAGCCCCTGATTGCCACCTGTTAAGGTAAGGGCGGCTTCCTGGTGTAAGCCTACCACGACCCGTTTCCTTAGCCTCAGGTGCGGTGGTTCAGGCTGACATAGTTTACGTGTCCGTCTCTCACACCCTATGTCGGTGACACCGATCCAAAGAATTAGTTAGGCGTGGTGGATGGACATGGGCGCTTTGCCTCTAGACCCGGCACCCCCATGGTCTGCGGTAGCACGCGGTGCATGCTTACGCTCATTACAGCGCCGACCGGAGAGCTCCTCGGGATCTTGAGCTAGTGTACCTTTCGTCGACAGTAGACAGGCTGAGGCCGGGACTTGTTTCTCGTATAGGGCGACTTGTGTGATGAGTTATTTTTCCGGACTAAGACCCTGAGTTGGCATCCGAGGCCCAAGTGTGGGCTAAGCTATGTGCTCTATCTGTGTTTATATTCATAGCTTGCTTATCTTTCGGCTAGATGACCATGTGTATCGTATTGTACCCCGGTTGGGGATTCTTACTGAGTAATTCGTTACTCACCCTTATTATGTGGTTTTCCACAGGTAACCATGGTGCGAGACAGGATGGCTGGAGGAGGAGCTGTGATCATGGAACCCGTTGTTCAACTCTGAGTCTTATGTTTATGTTCATGATTTAAGTGTCCTCTGAATGCATGTAGTTGGGCACGGAGCCCTAGGGTGTTTTCTGAATGTATTTCCGGATTCTAGCATTGTTGTAAAGTTTGTATGTTTTAAATAAATCTCTGATCAGAGTATGTTTTGGAAATGAATTTATCTTGGAACAGGTGCTTGGAAACAGGGACAGGTTTCAGGATTTTATGTTGATTTTTAAATGGATGTTTTCATGTTTTAGTTTTACTTAGAATCCAAACACTACCTTGCAAATTTTCTGTAGATTTGAATGCATGCATTGAGGTGACGGCCTATTTAGAACCCCATTCGGGTCGGGTCGTTACAAATGGTGTACTCACGAACATTAGCCTGGGGGAGCTCTCCGAACCGTCAACTAACGCGTGTGCGCGCACACCGCATGCTCTCTGAAACCGGCGTAAATGCGGGGGCCTAAGGGCAAACTACGCGGGCCAGGTACGCATGCCTATGACTCGGAAGCGGTGTCACTGATCACAGTAGCGCGAGGCCCTCGGCGCTCATCTGTGCAGCCTGATCCACCGACCTTAAGCTAAGAACCGGCCAAGGTAGGCTTACACCGTTGGTAGGGTTCCACTCTAGCAGGCTACAAACTAGGCTTTGGCCGGAGTGGGTAGCTAAGTCCACAACCGGCGGGTCGGGGGTAGCAAGATACGTTATGTTACGCACACTTTACTCCCGACCTGAGCTACTAGGGACAAAGTACGTTTTGTCCGCTCAACCTCTGGATGATGACAAACCCTACAACTCTATCTAAGAGTACAGAGCAAAAATTAATGATTCTGGCTAGCAAGCAATGACCGACATAAACCACATTACCTAGCATGATACTACAACTTAGCGGAATCACAAGCATCTTTGTGAGAACAAACCTAGCATGGCACTAACATGTAAAATCGAGCAAACATGCTAGTAAGAATTCAATCAATCGCTCTATCTCTAACATGCTCATAACAATCAAACAAACAAGCAAGGCATATCGAGATATATCGCAGGGTCCACACAACCACGGTAAGAAATCCTTACCGGACAAGCGAAAAACAATAATTATAATAAATCTCTGAGCGAATCCTCGAGCCTCTAATCGATTCCCGAACAGCCTGAACATAAAACAAAGCACCCAAATCACATACATAAACAACCCAATAAATCCATAACCAGCAGCCAATAAATCAGGGCCCAACGAAGAAAAGACTCGGGAAATACCATCCGAGAAGCCACAAGGCTCGGGCCAAACCAACACACACAAGCAGTGTCGGCGGCGGCGGCGAGGTGGCCGGGCGCAGCATCGGGCGCGCTGGGGGCTCGGACACGGGCGCAGAGGCACGCTGGGGCGCTAGGCGCGAGCACGGTGCGGGGCGGGAGGCTGGCGGGCGGGCGAGCGGCCGGGACGAGGCGGCGGCGCGCGCGCGCTTCGGGACGACAAGATGGGCGGCGCGCGCGCGGGCGCGAGCTCGGCAAGCACAAGGGTGCGCGCGAGGCGACGCAACGCGACGACTCGGGGCGCTCGATCCGCACGCGCATCGTCGCGAGGCCGGGCGACAGCGGCAGCGTCGCGGCTCGACACGTCTGGCGGGCGACACGCACTGGCGAGGCGGATCTGGGCGACGCAGGGGCTGTCGACGCGAGCTTAGGCGCGAGCGCTTACGGGTTCGACAGCGCGCGGCGCGAGCTTGGGGCGAGCTCGGCGCCGAGGCTCGGGGCCAAGGCGGGCGGGCGAGCCGAGGCGCTCGGGCAGGGAGGAGAGGGCCAGGGGGGGGGGTGTAAAGACCCGACCCAAAAAGGGGTTCTAAATGGCCTTTACCCCAATGCATGTATTGAAAATAGAAGACATTATGAAAAACACATTTCGGATTCCAAGTAAAAACAGAAAACATTCAACAACCAAAAGAAACATTTCTAAAAGCATACTACGATCGAGAGATTATTTAAAACATTAAAACATTCCACAAGTACAAATATCTTGGAATCCATAAAACGTAAGAAAGCATCCCGGGCTCAGGCCGTCTACATGCATTCGGGGAAACAACAAAAGTCAAGAGTCATAATAAATAAAATGAAATAATCGGAGATGACAAAGAGATTCCATGATCACAGCTCCTCCTTGGTCATCATCTGCCTCGCGCCATGGTTACTGAAAGATAAGTAAGGGTGAGTAACGAATTACTCAAGTAAGAATCCCCAACCGGGGTACAATACGATATACATGATCATCTAGAGGATTGTATGCAAGCTATGAGTACAAACACGTAATGAGCACATAGCTTAAGTCCACACTTGGACCTCGGATGCCATCTCGGGGTCTTAGTCCGGAAAATACCACAACACACTAAACGCACTATACGGGACCAGGTCCGGCCTCGGCGCCCTCTCGACGATACGAAAGGTGCACGGCTCAAGATCCCGAGGAGCTCTCGATCGGCGCTGGTAATGAGCGTAAGGATGCACCGCGTGCTTCTACGACTATGGGGTGCCGGGTCTAGTGGCAAGCTGCCCATATCCGGATACCACGCCTAACTAAATCTCTCTGGATCGGTGTCACCGACATAGGGGTGTGAGACACGACACACGTGAACTATGTCACTGTGTACCGCACTTTGAGGCTAAGGAACGGTCATGGTAGGCTTACACCGAGAAGCCGTCCTTACCTTATCGGTGGCAATCAAGGGCTCTTGCCGAACACGCCGAGGACGTGCGGCCGCGGGGACTAGGCATTGCCAAGTCATCATCCCGACCATTGGGGCATCGCTTAGACTACCACCTCACCCAAGATTGCGGGCCCTACCGGTTGGGATAGCTAATCCCTCACGGGGTCCAAGGACGGAGAATCTGTCTCAATCGTCCTTGCCATAGATGCAAGATACTTTATGCATCGGGCCCGATGATGCTATCTACCTACGAATTCTAAACCTTAACAATAATAACGATTCAATCAATGCGGTCCAATACGTGCTCATCGGATACAAAGAACCTAGCATGATACTACGAAGCAAGAATGATATCGAACATGCTAGAAACAGAACAACCTAGCATGGGCTAACATGAGAAACAATACGAGAGATCATGCCATCGAGAATTGAACAGAGCACCTAGAGATAAACATGCTAGTAATCATACACAGGCATACAAAACAACAATCACAAATATACCGCGAGGTCCACACAACCCCTGGTAAGAAATCCTTACCTTGGTCTCAAGACTTTTACACACAAATCCTAAGTCATGGAACAATCCCGAGCTAGCGAGCGGGAACCTAGCAAACCAACAATAATCGATGATCTAAAATATCTAAACAACAATAGAACGACAAGCTCGGCTCGGGAACTCACGCGGTAGCGCGACGACACGAGCTTGGGGCCACCGGCAAGCCGCGGCTCGGCAAGGTCGGGCGCCGGCCTGCTGTGCACGGCAGGACACGCTACTGGTTCTTGTGCGCTCACCGACACGGAGACGGACACGCGCTGCCGCCGCGCTGTATGCACGCAAGCAAGGACACGCTGGTTCTTGCGCTACCGACACGGACGACACGCTACCGGCCGCGCTACCGCACGGCAGCGGGACACACGCGCGCGCGCGCGCGAGCGCTCGACGGCGGCGCGCGGCGCGTGGCGTCGCGCGATGGCGGCGCGCGGCGCGGCGTCTGGCGAAGCGCACGGGCGAACGTCTCGAGCGGCGGCGCGCGCGCGGCAGCTTCGGCAAGCGGACACGGCGAGGGTGTCGCGAGCGATCGGCCGGACGTCTTGGCGCTGGCGCGAGACCTCTGGCGCGTGAGCGATCGGGCGATCTCTTTGGGCGGGCGAACGGCGCGAGGCTGCTGCGAACAGTGCAGGCGTCGGCGGTGGCTCGCTCGACCGATCTGGCGTGCGGCAGTGGCTGCTCGACCGATCTGGCGTCGCGATGTGAGGATGATGGCTGCTCCTCTCGGTGGCCGCACAACACACACACACACACAACCCCTTTTCTTACATTCGGCCAACAAACACCCAAATGAGAAGATGAAGAAGACGAAGACTTACCCTAATGATGATGATCGAACCCAAGGAGATGCAAGGATGAAGAACTCGGCAAGGCTATGGAGATGGAGAGCTTGGGCGGCCAAGAGATGTTTTGGAGAAGGAGATGAAATAACCTATTTCTATTTCATTTAACCAAATGCACCAAAACTCCAAAAATCCAAGGTTAACTAAGATGTGATGCAGAAAGAGTAACAAGAGCTCTCAATAGCTCAACTGGCCACACCACCCACCTGACTTCTCAGACCACCTGGGTTCGAAACCCACCAAACACACTTTAACACACAATTTTCCTTTTGCATCTCCCCATGCCCAAACACATCCACAAAGCCTCAAAAACTTACACAAATCCATCCAATAATTTTAGCAATCGAAAAAAAGACATAAACGGTCCTGATGGCCCGACCAAATTACTAAAATACCCCTAGGGCATACTGAAGACCGGATGAAAACTGGTCGTTACAATATTCCCTCCTTTTTATGACTTTCGTCCTCGAAAGTCCTTAAGAACTGAAACAACACAGATACTGCAATCTCATCCCGTCCTTCCCGCTCACGAGCGGCCTCCTCGAACTCAGACTCCTTCACTAAACTTTTACCAACGGATCTCACTTCTCACGCAACGTCTTCGACTCAAGACCAGAATACTCATAGGCTTCTCCTCGAAGCTCTAAACCCTCAATCACCGCAAGGGCTCAAAGTCCACAATGAGCAATGGGTCCGCACATGCTTTGCCCCAACATCGATACATAAAAACACTGTGTGCACAAATTGTCAACAAACAAACTCAACCCTACAACAAATCAAGCCAAACAACCGAAACCTTCCAGATTCCAAAACTAAACGGCCTACTCTTACTTCACAAAAGACCAACAAACCTCAAACCTTGACTACGACCTTTAACGAGATACAAACGAACCACCAATCAAGCGATCGATCCAAAAAGACAAACTTCTCCAACTAGAACACGACCACAACACTTAAGCAACCATCTTAAGGAGAAAATCGCCAGGCAAGGAACATCCAACATTCCTCTCAAGGAAAACTCGGGAAGCAAGGACTAAACCATCACGCAGCTATCTGCGACAACCAATGCCACGGCACCTCTGTGCCAACTCACTCAAACGCGGCTCTACTAACGCCAACTGGGAACTCACAACAATTAGGAACAAAGCCCGAGAAGGGCTTGCTCGTGAGAACTCAACCCAAACTTATAACGAGCAACGCTGCCTCCAAGCTACTACTCAACTCTTAAAATCCAACCGGCTACTCAAAGGACTTCCCTTTAAGCCTAAGCCTAACTCATCTTCCAACCAGAAGCTCCACTCCCAAAACCTCACAAGGAAAACTGATAACGACAACCTCAAAGCTTACGGATCCTGAGCCACACGAATTCGCAAGACTACCTCGCAAGCTATCACTCGAGGCTGGCCTCCAAGGAGCAACTCAACCACCACAGAGGCTAGAGGGAAAGGAAATCTTCAATCCCCAAAGAACCAACAACTTGCCGTAACAACTCAACTCTTCTGGGGCCTCCTCCTCTTGCGGGAACAAACAACTCTTGCTTGCTAACAACACAAAGCGAGGACCCTCTCATTGGGTGACCATTGCGCTACTCGATCGACTACACAACTCGGGAGCTAAGTGACTCACGCCAAACGGGAAACGACCTCCCAAAGAAGCAAACTCCAGAAGGGCAAATAACTCCACACACGCTCGCCGACTTGCTCAAACCCAAGGCAACAAGAACCAACTCTCTTGGAAGCAACACCCAAGAGAAAACTCAACCAATCGGACCACCAAACCAAACAAACAAAGACTTGCTCAATCACGAGGAGGGGTCAACTCCCAAAACTTACTCGACTAGGAACAAGACCTTAGGGCAACGCCCTCCGCTAGAACCGAACTAGCTCTCGTAACAACAAACGAACCAAATCTTGGCCAAACACTCACAAGAGGCCGAACAACCTTTACTCGCACCTCTCTAGAACACCATCCAAGAATCCGCTTAATCGGACAAACGACTACTTCCAAGCAACCAACAAACTTTTCCTTCAAGCTAGCGCTTCCACCATTAACTCCAAGACCAAGGGAGTAACTCGACAACTCCCGAAGGAAACGGCTCTTACAAGCGGACAACCAACGGACAGAGAACTCCACATACGCCACCGTCTTGCTCCACCAGAGCAACAACATCTAATCTCACGAGGCGCAACAAGGGTCCATTTCGCATCGAACCTCCAAATGCCAAACGGGGCAACTCAACATCCGGAAACAGGAAAAACAACCAACATGGTACAAACCACTCGCCCCCCCGAGAGCAAAACTAAACTCTAGCAACTTCAATCCACACTTGGTCAACACCAAGCATCAACTTGCCACCACACCGAAACCACTCCGGACTTTACTCCAAATAAACACTAGCTTGCTAGTCTACCAAGACTACTAGCAACTCCACCGAGGCTACAAACTACACGCCTCAAATTAGCCAACTGGAACTCACTAGCTGGGCTCGACTGAGCTCTCGGAGAGGCTCTCCACAACCTAGGGCTCTTCGACAACCCTCGACACACACTGTGTCTAACGGTCTAACAACCAACTACAATTTCCGGCATCCCAACCATGCTTTGGCCAACTCCAACTCCTTGGGAACCTAGAGGACCCAAACGCTACGAATCGTCATCCTCCTACTCAAAGCATCGGCCACAACATAACTTCTACCCAAGGAAGGATCCGAACAACTCTCTTAGCCATGCCGATCGTAAACCACGCGGCTTAGCTACCATCGCTCTTGTTCGGTTTCCAACCGAACTCCAACCAACGATCAACAAGAAGATCCGCCAACCAAGCTTAGGCCCAACTTAACAAATCTTGCCTAAGCAACAACTTAATACCACGAGCATCAGTATCCTTACAACCTCAACTAAAGCCTTACAACATCCACCGAGCCCAACTTCTCCGGAGAACCGAGCACCGCTTCTCAATGCAATCCCTACATGGTTCTCGGAACTCTCGCCACGAACGAACTACACGAACACACTTGTGTGCACAACTCTCAACCTTCCTTCAGAGATCCAAGACTAACAGTGCTTTCCAAAAGGCAACACTAACTTCCGCGAGATACAATCAACCAAAGGAACACCAAAAGTTCCATCTCCACACGATACTCGCAAAGCGGTGGCAACCTTGCTCTGCTAAAACATAACGATGCCAAACCGAACTTACTTTATACCAAGACTCTACCAAGTGCGCCTACACATAAGGCGTCCTACTCAGCTCATAGGCATCCAACTCATCTCATAAGCATCCAACTCATCTCGAGAGCATCCAACTCATCTCACGGGCATCCAACTCATGGTTCCCCTCTGGGACCGAACTCGCATCTACAATGCTCACTCAACTCGTGTTTAGGCACCCGAAGGTAGTGGACCGCACTACCAACCACAAAGATCTCTTGGCCTTAGCACTAGCGTGAGACTCACACGCACTAACACTTACCACCCGCCAACCTCGCGACTTACTCGACCTCCGTAAACACCGGAAGAGGCTCCGGCTCCTCTCGAGCATCCTTTCGCTTGTAGTCCATTGACTACCACTGAACTAGCCCTCTGGCACGACCTAAACGGTTGCAACTGCCATAAACAGATCCAAGGCTAAAGGAGTACGCTGAACTCCGAACGGCATAGAACCATCTGCTATGCCCAAGCCAAACTCAAGCTCGAACTGGACTTAGTGCCAAAGTGGCACACCAACCAATGCACCTCAAGTGCTATTACTACCAAATCCACATCCGAGGAAGCGGGTCATTAAAAACAACAAAGCTCGCAAGGGGGCAAAGATGACCCTTCATCTGCCTCAAGCCACTAACACGGCAACTTGCCAAACAATCGGGCGACTGGTGGAGACTCTGCTAGACCACCTCTCACAAGGGATTTCCACCACCATCTGATGAACCAAACAGCACAGGAACGGCACACCTCGGCCTTTGAACAGCAGGGCATCCCACACACGGATGCTAAACTCAAACCTGGCCAACTACTTTACTGCTAGCAGTAGGACTTACTAAAACATCGAGCTCTACAGGCATCCATTTGCCAACCTGGGCGTCTCCATCAAAGCCAACAAACTCATCTGAATAAACCTGCTGATCATGCCCTCCCGGGAACCTCCAAGACTACAAGAGCTACTGGGGGAAAATGCTGAGACAAACTCTGTCACCGGGCTATCGCGTGCCGGGACTCCTCACTACGCGCTACAAAATCTGCTGCTGGGTCTCCGCTCTCCGATAGCTAAAGACACGCCATCAAATCTCTCATGGCCGGAGCACACTCGCCTCAAGGAGTCTCACTCGAGGCGCCGCTAGCCTCTACCCCCTCCTCTAGGCAACTCAAGCTGCCGGGGCCAAATCGGCATGCGGGCCTAACAACCACGACGCGGCCTCAACATCAACACGATCGGTCCAACTCCTCGGTCGGACATGCCAAGCGTCCCGCTTCTCTGCAGGTGCGATCAACATACTAGCGATCCGCACAAAGCACCTCCACCCTCTCACTAGGGGAAAAGCGACAATTGGGCCACAAATGGCCAATGGGAGACTAAGCTCGCCTCCCTCGGGGCGATGTCCCGTGGGCATCCGAATCTATCTGGATACCTCAACAAGCCGCTAAACAAACGCTCGCCTTCATGCGAAAGTTGGCATGATGACTCACTAAGCCCAAACCAACAACGAGTCGAACTCGCTTCGCTCCGCTCCACACACACTACACAAGGCATACACAAGATGACAGGTTTTGTAAATTCTTAACCCTTTTTCAACAACAAATAGTAAACCTAGGCGTACCTGATGACTGTCGGAGTGCTGATGATCAGGGAAAAACGACCTACAACAAAAGGTCGAGTCTCACGAATCTATGACTCGAGCTCGATACCAATCATAAAGACCCGACCCAAAAAGGGGTTCTAAATGGCCTTTACCCCAATGCATGTATTGAAAATAGAAGACATTATGAAAAACACATTTCGGATTCCAAGTAAAAACAGAAAACATTCAACAACCAAAAGAAACATTTCTAAAAGCATACTCTGATCAGAGATTATTTAAAACATTAAAACATTCCACAAGTACAAATATGCTGGAATCCATAAAACGTAAGAAAGCATCCTGGGGCTCTGTGCCGTCTACATGCATTCAGGGGAAACAACAAAAGTCAAGAGTCATAATAAATAAAATGAAATAATCAGAGATGACAACAGGATTCCATGATCACAGCTCTCCTCCTTGACCATCCCGCCTCGCGCCATGGTTACTCGAAAGATAAGTAAGGGTGAGTAACGAATTACTCAAGTAAGAATCCCCAACCGGGTACAATCGATATACATGATCATCTAGAGGATTGTATGCAAGCTATGAGTACAAACACAGAACAGAGCACATAGCTTAAGTCCACACTTGGACCTCGGATGCCATCTCAGGGTCTTAGTCCGGAAAATACCACAACACACTAAACGCACTATCACGGGAACCCGGTCCGCCTCTCGCCGCCTCGACGATACGAAAGGTGCACTGCTCAAGATCCCGAGGAGCTCTCCGATCGGCGCTGTGTAATGAGCGTAAGGATGCACCGCGTGCTTCTACGACTATGGGGTGCCGGGTCTGGTGGCAAGCCGCCCATATCCGGATACCACGCCTAACTAAATCTGCGGATCGGTGTCACCGACATAGGGGTGTGAGACTGGACACGTGAACTATGTCGGCCTGTACCACCGCACTTTGAGGCTAAGGAACGGTCATGGTAGGCTTACACCGTGAAGCCGCCCTTACCTTATCGGTGGCAATCAAGGGCTCTTGCCGAACACGCCGAGGACGTGTCCGGCCGCCGGGGACTAGGCATTGCCAAGTCATCATCCCGACCATTGGGGCATCGCTTAGACTACCACCCTCACCCAAGATTGCGGGGCCTACCGTTGGGATAGCTAATCCCTCACGGGGTCCAAGGACGGAGAACTGTCTCAATCGTCCTTGCCATAGATGCAAGATACTTTATGCATCGGGCCCGATGATGCTATCTACCCGAATTCTAAACCTTAACAATAATAACGATTCAATCAATGCGATCCAATACGTGCTCATCGGATACAAAGAACCTAGCATGATACTACGAAGCAAGAACAGATATCGAACATGCTAGAACAGAACAACCTAGCATGGGCTAACATGAGAAACAATACGAGAGATCATGCGATCAGAATTGAATGTGAGCACCTAGAGATAAACATGCTAGTAATCATACACAGGCATACAAAACAACAATCACAAATATACGCGCAGGGTCCACACAACCCCTGTAAGAAATCCTTACCTTGGTCTAAGACTTTTACACACAAATCCTAAGGCTGCGGAACAATCCCGAGCTAGCGGCGGGAACCTAGCAAACCAACAATAATCGAGTATCTAAAATATCTAAACAACAATAGAACAACAAGCTCGGCTCGGGGGAACTCACGCGCGCGACGACACGAGCTTGGGGCTCAGCCGCAAGCCGGCTCGGCAAGGCCGGGCGCTGGCTGCGCTACCGGCACGGCAGGACACGCGCTGGTTGCGCTACCGACACGGGACGACACGCGGACCGGACCGCGCTACTGCACGGCAACAAGACACGCTACTGCTTGCGCGCTACCGACACGGACGGACACGCTGCCGGCCGCTACCGCACGGCAACAGCGGGACACGCGCGCGCGGGCGCGCGTCTCGACGAAAGCGCGCGGCGCCGGCGTCGCGGCGGCGCGCGCGCGCGCGCGCGTCTGGCGCGGCGCGCACGGCGAACGTCTCGAGCGGCGCGCGCGCGCGCGGCAGCTCGGCAAGCGGACACGGCGCGAGGTGTGTGCGAGCGATCGGCCGGACGCGCGGCTTGGCGCTGGCGAGGACCTCTCGGCGTCGCGAGCGATCGGGCGATCTCGCTGGCGGGCGACGAGGCGAGGCTGCTGCTGCGAACAGTCCGGGCGTCGGCGGCGGTGGCTCGACCGATCTGGCGCGTCAGGGCAGGCCGCTCGACCGATCTGGGCGTCTGACAGGTGAGGATGATGGTCGCTCCTCTCGGTGGCCGCACAACACACACACACACACAACCCCTTTTTCTTACATTCGGCCAACAAACACCCAAATGAGAAGATGAAGAAGACGAAGACTTACCCGGAATGATGATGATCGAACCCAAGGAGATGCAAGGATGAAGAACTCGGCAAGGCTATGGAGATGGAGAGCTTGGGCGGCCAAGAGATGTTTTGGAGAAGGAGATGAAATAACCTATTTCTATTTCATTTAACCAAATGCACCAAAACTCCAAAAATCCAAGGTTAACTAAGATGTGATGCGAAAAGAGTAACAAGAGCTCTCAATAGCTCAACTGGCCACACCACCCACCGACTTCTCGGACCACAGGTTGAAACCCACCAAACACACTTTAACACACAATTTTCCTTTTGCATCTCCCCATGCCCAAACACATCCACAAAGCCTCAAAAACTTACACAAATCCATCCAATAATTTTAGCAACTGGAAAAAGACATAAACGGTCCTGATGGCCCGACCAAATTACTAAAATACCCCTAGGGCATACCTGGAAGACCGGGATGAAAACCTGGGTCGTTACAGGGGGGGTCGGGCTGGAGGAGAGAGAAAGGGGAAAAATGGGGGAAAAATGGATTTTTTCCTTTTTTTTTTATTTTCTTTTTTCTCTTTTATTAAAATTCCAACCTTATCCAAATAAATCCAATTTTATCCATTTTCCAATTTTTCCAAAAATCCTTAAAATCCTTAAATCTCATTTCCCGGCTTTCTCCTTCGAGACCCGACTGAAGCAACCTTTCCAAACAACAAATCTCACTGAAATCAACCTCCCAAACCAACACTGAAGGCCCGGCTCGAATCCCGAAGGAAACACCCAAACAACCATCATTTTGCCCAAAACCCAAATCACAACCGAACTCCCAAACGAATAACCCAAACATCTCGGGACTCGCAGCCCACAACAAACAAGCCTCAACAAAGGCAGGAGCTGCCTCGAAGCCTTGAAAAACCACAAATCCTGCCCATGGAGCAAAAAGACCAAAATGCCCCTAAGGGACAAAACAGCTTTAACGGTCCAACCAAACCACTGAATCTGAACCGGAAGCTCCTCAAGAACCGGGATAGAAAACTGGGCCGTTACAGAACCCCGGTTTAGGACCATGTTTTGGGTCGGGTTCATCACATAACGCGTGTGCGCGCACACCGCATGCTCTCTGCAACCGGCGTAAATGCGGGGTCCTAAGGGCAAACTACGCGGGCCAGGTGCACATGCCTATGACTCGAAAGCGGTGTCACTGATCACAGTAGCGCGAGGCCCTCGGTGCTCATCTGTGCAGCCTGATCCACCGACCTGAAGCTAAGAACCGGCCAAGGTAGGCTTACACGGTTGGCAGGGTTCCGCTCTAGCAGGCTACAAACTAGGCTATTGCTGAAGTAGGTAGCTAAGTCCACAACCGGCGGGTTGGGGGGGGGGGGGCGTAGCAAGATACGTTATGCTTCACACACTTTACTCCCGACCTGAGCTAAATCCACCTTCACACACTGAATCTATACCGGAAGCTCCTCGAGAACCGAGATAGAAACCTGGGCCGTTACAATACTCCCTCCTTATAAGACTTTCATCCTCGAAAGTCCTAAGACGAAACGGCTCTAGGAATACTCCACTGATTCCTAGCCAACTGAACTTCTCGGCTAAGACAACACTAGCCCTCTATGAAAACCAAACCCTCTTGGGTCCTCAAAGGCTCAAAGCCACAAAGCTATCCAGTCTGCCAAAAAATATCTCAACAAAGACTGGGCAAGGCTAACCGAAAGGCCACTGCTCCGATCCGCTTAAGGATCTCAGAAGGCCCTACAAACCAGGGGCTCAATCTAAACCCTGCTAATCCAACACTGAACACCTCTCTACGGTGTTACTCTCAGCAAACTCGCAGACTGGGCACAAGCTCCAAAACTCAACGCCACGCACTGGCGTAACTTTTCTGAATGCCCACAATCATTAACAAACAAATTTCTCAACTCTACACCATGTTGGCCAAACAATCAAAACCTCGGTGTTCCGAAACCAAACGGCCTACTCTTGCCTCACAAGAGACCAGCGAACCACAAAGCTTGCCTAAAGCCTTAACAAAAAACAATCGAACCACCAACTGGCGATCGATCCAAAAGGCAAACTTTTCCAACAAGCACGAGCTGAAACTTCAGCCACGGCCAACCCTAAATGGCCAAACCAGGCACAGGCTCCACTCGGCCTAGCCAACAAACTGGAGCCTCTCAACGGCCGAACACAAACTTTTCCATGCAAAGCTACTAGTAACTGGCCAAAGAGAACATTGCCAGGCAAGGAAACAACCAACGTTCCTCTCATGGAAAATCTCGGGCTGCAAAGACCAAACCATCACGCAGCCACTAGCAACACAACACCTTGAGGATAGCAACTCAAGGGTTAACCAACCAAAGCCACGACACCTCTGTGCCAACCCTCCACTGTGGCTCCGCTAAATGCCAACTGCGAAAGCACCACAACAAGAAGCAAAACCCGAGAAAGGCTTGCTCAGCAGAAACTCAACTCAAGCTCATAACAAGCAAAGCTCGCCTCCAAGCTACCACTCAACTCTTAAGATCCAACTGGCTACTCAAAGGACTTCCTCCTTTTAGCCAAGGCCTAACTCATCTTGCGACTAGAAACTCCACACTCGGAACATCGCAAGG
Source organism: Sicyos edulis (assembly GCA_036507275.1). Classification (NCBI taxonomy): domain Eukaryota; kingdom Viridiplantae; phylum Streptophyta; class Magnoliopsida; order Cucurbitales; family Cucurbitaceae; genus Sicyos; species Sicyos edulis. The sequence goes on along the minus strand of CM071848.1, from coordinate 38,167,551 downwards.
AATACGAACTGACGAGGCTATCTCTAAAGAAAACACTCGAGGCTGGCATCCATGGTGCAACTCAACCACCATAGAAACTAGGGGTTCTCCAAACCCCAAAGAACCAACAACTCACCAGCAAAAACTCAACTCTTAAACTGGCTGGCCACCGCCCTTGCGGGGACAAACAACTTTCGCTTGCTAACAACACCATGCAGGGACCCTCTCGTTGGGCTAACCACTGCGCTACTCTGATCCACTACATAACTCAGAAGCTACGCTGACTCCTCAACGGGAACGATTTCCCAGCAAGCGAACTCTGAAGGGCAGCGAACATCACACATGCTCGCTGACTAGCTCAAACCCAAGGGCAAACAACAACTAACACTCTTGGAAGCAACACCTAAGAGGAAACCTCAACTGATTGGACCACCAACCAGAACTAGCAGAACTTACTCAACTGCCGAGGGAGGGGCAACTCCCAAAACAACCTGACTAGGAACAAATCCTCAGGGCAACGCCCTCTTGCTCGAACCGAGCTAGCTCTTGAAACAATCAAGAGAATCAAATCTTGGTCAACACCAAGAACCAACTAGCCTCCAAACCGAAACCAATCCGGACTCTACTCCAAACATGCACTAGCTTGCTAGACTGCCAAATCTGCAAGCAACTCACCCAAGGAACACTGCCTGGGTCTAACTGAGCTCTGGAGAGGCTCTCCACAACCTAGGGATCCTTCGATCACCCTCCGACACACACGGTCGTCAAACGATCTAACAGACAACCGGCCACACGGGCACAACCCTCTCCAGCATCTCAACTAAGCTGGCTAAACCCAACTCCTGAAAACCAAGAGGACCGGAGACGCTACAGAATGCGTCATCCTCCTACTCAAGCATCAGCCACAACAAACCTTCTGCCCAAGGCAAGGATCCGAACAGCTCTCTTAGCCATAACGATCAGAAGCAACGCGGCTTTGCTACCACCGCTCTTGTTCAGATCCAACTGAACTCTGACCAGACTAAGGACCAACAAGCAAAACTTGCTCAAACAACAACCCGGCAACGAGCACGGCATCCTTACAACCAAAGCTAGGGCACTTGCCAAGAACCAAAGCCTTGACAACCCAAAGACTCAGCACTGGCTCCTCAACACGAACCCTTCGTGGTTCTCCAAACATAAACCACGGAACAAGCTACACAAAAGTACACCGGCGTGTACAGCTCCAACCAGATCCAATGCCAACAAGGGCTCTCACACAGGGCAACATTTGCCTCCAAACAGAGCCACAACTAACAAGGAGCAACAAGAGTCCAAACCCACTCGGGGTTGACTCACCATGAAAAGCCACATTGGCCAACTCACTCTACAAGAGCGAATCCATCCAAGCTGACATATCTCAAGCCAATGTGCCCACTAAACGCTCCGAACAGCCATCCAACTCATGGCTCTAACACTGGATCATCCACGCATCCTCGATGCCAACACTACCCATACTAGGGTAACTCAAAGGGTAGCCGAAACATGCTACCACCAAACTGGCTCAGAAGCTCACAACACAGGCACGAGAACTCGAACTCGCTAGCTCTTAACAACCTACAACATCCTTTGCACCCAACTCTCGGTGACCCTGGAAAGCTCCTACTTTCCCTCGAAAACCTCATACTTGTAGTCCTCTGACTACCACCGAGCTAGATCTCTTATGCAACCAAAACAGGTGCAACCTCAGGAAATGGGTACAAGACTAGCGGGGATGCTAAACTCTGGGCGGCCACGGAACCACCTCCACAACAGGGCCAACTGGCCTCAATCTAGGCCTCCTCACAAGCTTGGTGCCAACAGGCACAACATCCTTTACAACACAAATCAGCCTACAACGAGCTTTATGCCCCTCTGAGGAAAGGAAAGGTCACACTCCAAATGACGGGGCAAAGGAACTCAACACAAGAGTCCAAACACTCGAGCAGCCTAATCTCTGGCATCTCGACCAACAGACATGCCAAGGCCTACTCCTGCATCTCACTCGATGCTCAACAAAGCTCAGGCCAACTCTTGCATCCCACTCGATGCTCAACAAAGCTCAGGCCAACTCTTGCATCTCACTCGATGCTTAACAGAAGCTCAGGCCAACTCCTCGGGTGGCAACAACTAGTTCCACACTGGGAACATCCAAATAAAAAGAGTGCTCCACTCTACTAGCCCGCTGAAATCCACAAATGGATAAAACCCTGGCAAGTAAACTCCAAACTGCACCCTGGCTACGAGGGCAGTAAAAGAACTGGCTGCACAACGACAGCAGGCTTGCAAGGGGGCAACGATGTCTCTACATCTACCTCAAGCCACTAACACGGCAACTTGCCAATCAATCGGGCGACTGGTGGAGACTCTGCTAGTCCACCTCTCTCAATGGACTACCACCATCAACTGCTGTACCAAACAGCACAGGAACGGCACATCTCGGCCTCTGGACAGCAGGGCATCCCAACACATGGATGCTAAAGCTCAAACCTGGCCAACTGCTTTACTACTAGCAGTAGGACTTTCTCAAACAACGAGCTCTACAGGCATCCACTTGCCAAACTGGGCGACTCCATCCACGCCAACAAACGCATCGGCAAAAACCTGCTGATCATGCCCTCCCGGGAACCTCCAGGGCTACACGAGCTACTGAGGGGAAATGCTGAAACAAACTCTATCAGCTGGGCTATCTGTGCCCGGGACTCCTCACTATGCGCTACAAACTGCGCCTGGGTCTCCGCTCTCTGATAGCTAAAGACCTGCCATCAAATCTCTCATGGCTGGAGCACACTCTGCTCAAGGAGTCTCACACTGAGGCGTGCTAGCCTCCACCCCCTCCTCTAGGCAACTCAACTGCCAGGGCCAACTCTGGCCAACGGGCCTAAACGACCTTGGGACGCGGCCTCAACATCAACACAATCGGTCAAACTCCTCAGTCGGACATGCCAAGCTTCCTGCTCCTCAGAGTGCGATCAACATACTAGCGATCTGCACGAGCACCTCCACCCTCTCACTAGGGGAAAACCAACAACTGGGCCACAGATGGCCTACGGGAGTCTAAACTGTGCCTCCCTCTGAGTGCGATCAACATACTGGAGATCCGCACAAAGCATAAATGCTGGCCCACACTGGGGCTCTCACTGCTCATCAAACTGCTCGCACTGCGGAAAGTTGGCATGATGGTTCTCAAAGCCCAAACCAACAATGAGTCAGAACCTGCTCGTCTCTGCTCCACAACTCTACACAAGGCATAAAAGCTAGATGAAAAGTATTGTAAATTCTTAACCCTTAGCTTATTTGAACTCAGACAAACCTGGCGGCCGTGGAGTGCTGATGATCATGGGAGCAAACAACCTACAAAGCAGGTTAGTCTACAGAATCTATGACTCTGTGCTCTGATACCAACTGTGACGAACCCGACCCAAAACATGGCCCTAAACCGAGGTTCTCACTCAGCATGCAAGTTAAATATGATATAAAGCGGTTTAGTGCTCATATTTAAAAACCATTCAAAACATATGAGAAGGGGGAACCCTTAAAACATAATCATCCATTTACAATTAAACATCCAACGAAGTAAAACATCCTGGCCAGTGTTTATAAAAATATACAATACATTTAAACAACGTTTTAAACAATGTTTCCCTAGGACTCTTGTCCATCTACATGCTAAATAAACAATGCAATAATAAATGACAGAGTGCCGGCGGCTCCCCATGATCAATCAGCTCCCTCCGCTAGCCCTCCTGGTGTTGTCCCAAGTTACCTGAAAGATAAATCAGGGTGAGTATAAACATACTCAGTAAGAATCCCCAACCGGGGTACAATACGATACATCAGTCATCTAGCACCTCAACATGCAAGCAAACAGCTATCAACACAGATCATAGCTCAACGAGCTCAATAAAACAAGATCTGGAGCCATCAGAAGTCTCTTACTTCCTGCCTAATGGATTGGATACACTGACCAATCCTGGGACATCACCGAGGTATCTGTCACTCGGGCGGGAATACACTGATCCCAAGAATGTCCTCAAGGGCCTCCTTGCCCTTGCACTAATCTGGACTTACGGGAGAGTACCCGAAGTCAGGCTCTAACGGAAAGAATGGTGTACTCACTACATTAGCCCGGGGGAGCTCTCCGAATTGGCAACTAACGCGTGTGCGCGCACACCGCATGCTCTCTGCAACTGGCGTAAATGCGGGGGCCTAAGGGCAAACTACGCGGGGCAGGTGTCCATGCCTATGACTCGAAAGCGGTGTCACTGATCACAGTAGCGCGAGGCCCTCGGCGCTCATCTGTGCAGCCTGATCCACCGACCTGAAGCTAAGAACCGGCCAAGGTAGGCTTACACCGCTAGCGGGGTTCCGCTCTAGCGAGCTACAAACTAGGCTATTGCCGGGTGGGTAGCTAAGTCCTAACCGGCGGGTCGGGGGTAGCAAGATACGTTATGCTTCACACACTTTACTCCCGACTGAGCTAAATCCACCATGGCGGCCGGGGGTAGCAAGATACGTTATGCTTCGCACACTTTACTCCCGATCAGTGGGGACAAAGTACGTTATGTCTGCTCAGCCTCTGGATGATGACAAACCCTACAACTCTATCTAAGAGTACAGAGCAAAATCAATGATTCCTGGCTAGCAAGCAATGACCGACATAAATCACATTACCTAGCATGATACTACAACTTAGCGAGAATCAAAAGCATCTTTGTGAGAACAAACCTAGCATGGCACTAACATGTAAAATCGAGGCAAACATGCTAGCAAGAAATCAATCAATCGCTCTATCTCTAACATGCTCATAACAGCAAGCAAACAAGCAAGGCATATCGAGATATATCGCAGGGTCCACACAACCACGGTAAGAAATCCTTACCTGGGACAAGTAGAAAACAATAATAATAAATCACAAATCAACGAGCGATCCTCGAGCCTCTAATCGATCCCGAACAACCTATACATCAAATAAAGCACCAAAATCAAATACATAAAACAGCCCAATAAATCCATAACCAGCAGCCAATAAATCCGGGCCCAACGAAGAAAAGACTCGGGAAATACCATCCAAGAAGCCACAAGGCTCGGGCCAAACCAACACACCACAAGAAGGCTGGGCGCAAGAACTGGGCCGGGCCGACGCAGGCGCCGCGCCGGGCGCGCAGACACACGGCGCAGGGGGCGCTTGGGAGCTGGGGCGCAGCGTAAAACACTCGGCGCAGAGCTGCGCGCGGGCGCGCGCTCGGCAAGCAAGCGCGCGCGCGATGCGATGCGCGACGCGACGAGCTCGGGAGCTCGATCCGCACGACACCGCTTGAGAGGGACGGCGCGACGCGACACTGCGGCGCGGCCAAGATCTTGTGGCGCAGCGGCGACACGGACGTGGGCGAGGGCTGAGCGACCTGGGCAACGCTGGGGCAGGGGCGAGCAAGGCTGGGCTCGGCGTGTGCGACGCGGGTCGCGGCAGGGCAAGCTGGGTGGCTAGGCTCGCGACCATGGGCGAGCTGGGCAGCCAGGGGGCTCGGGCTGGAGGAGAGAGAAAGGGAAAAATGGGGGAAAAAAGGAATTTTGGGGATTTTGGGAAAAAATGGGAAATAAAAGGAAAAAATGGGATTTTATCCTCATTTTCAAACTTATCCATTTAAATCCAATTTTCCAAAAATCCTTAAAATCCTCAAATCCCATTTCCCGGCTTCCTCATTCGAGACTCGACTGAAGCAACCTTTTCCAAACAACAAATCTCACTGAAATCAGCCTCCCAAATCAACACTAAAGGCCCGGGCTCGAATCCCAAAGGAAACACCCAAACAACCATAACTTTGCCCAAAACCCAAATCACAACCGAACTCCCAAACGAAAAGCCCAAACATCTCGGGACTCGCAACCCACAACAAACAAGCCTCAACAAAGGCAGGAGCTGCCTCGAAGCCCTGAAAATCCACAAATCCTGCCCGGGGAGCAATGTAAAAACCCGACCAAAAACACGGTCCTAAACCTAGGTTCTCAATCAGCATGCAAGTTAAATACTTCATCAAGCGGTTTAGTGCTCATATTTAAAACCTTTCAAAACATTTAAAAGCGGGGACATTTAAAACATAAACAACAACCTTCATTTAAGAAAAGCCAACAAAGTAAAACAAGCCTGGCCAGTGTTTATAAAATCATACAATACAATTTAAACAACATTTAAAAACGTCCCCCTAGGACTCATGTTCGTCTACATGTTGAACAAATTATGCAAACAATAAAAGACAGAGTGCCGGCGGCTCCCATGATCAATCAGCTCCCTCCGCTAGCCGTCCCTGTGCTGTCCCAAGTTACCTGGTGGAAAACCACAGAAATAAGGGTGAGTATAAACATACTCAGTAAGAATCCCCAACCGGGGTACAATACGATACATCAATCATCCGCACCCTAGTATACATGCAAACGATTACCAACACGGATCATAGCTCAACGAGCTTACAAGGCGAGAATCTGGAATCCTCGGAAGTCTCCTACTTCCGGCCTAATGATTGGCTCTCATAACCAATCCCGGGACATCTCCGAGGGTCTTTCTCCTCGGCCAATTGATCACCTCAAAAACCGATCCCAAAGATGTCCGACACCCTCGAGGGTCTTTCTCCCTCGACCATATGATCGACTCAAAAGCCAATCCCAATGGGTGTCCTCAAGGGACTCTTACCCTCGCTAACAAATCTGGACTATCGGAGAGTAGTACCCAAAGTCCGGCTCTAAATCGGAAAGAACGGGTGTACTCACGAACATTAGCCCGGGAGCTCTCGAACCGGCGACTAACGCGTGTGCACGCACACCGCATCTTTGCTTTAACCGGCGTAAATGTGGGGGCCTAAGTACAAACTATGCGGGCGGTACGCATGCCTAAAGACTTCGGAAACGGTGTCACCGAACACGAGTGGTCACGAGGCCCTCGGCACTCATCCGTGCGGCTGTACCACCGACACGAAGCTAAGAACCGGCCAAGGCGGAGCTTGCACCGCTGGCGCTTTTCCGCTCTAGCGGGCTACAAACTAGGCTTATGCCGATGTGGTAGCTAAATCCACATCGGTTTCACGGAGAGAAGCAATGTACGTTATGCTTCGCTCTACACCCGACCGGTGGGGACAAAGTACGTTATGACCGCTCTCAGCCTCTGGATGATGACAAACCCTACTATACTAGCTAGGAGTACAAAATAACTGATTCCTGGCTAAACATACATATCAACATCAATCACACATAACCTAGCATGATACTACGAACTTAAAGCGGGAATCTCAAGCATCTTTGGAAGAACAATCCTAGCATGGCACTAACATGTACAAACAGGCAAACATGCTAGCAAGAATGCAATCACAAGCTGTCCTATCCACTAATCATGTTCATACAAGTAAACATGCATATAAGGCAAAATCAAGAAAGCATCGCAGGGTCCACACAACCACGGTAAGGAATCCTTACCTGGAAACAAGTGGAAGATAGCTATCACGAATCAAATAAGACCCTCGAGCCTTATAACGAACCCGAGCAACCTAGGCATAATAAAAGCATCCTAATTAAATATACAGCAGCCAGCAGCTTAAAAATATAAAAGGGAAAAGGCTCGAGAATTACCAACCGAGAGGACACGGGCTCTCGGCAGCAAGGGGCAGGTTTGGGCGCTGCTGGTGCGGTAGGGACGCTGGCGCTGGGTGCACGGCAAGGCAGGCGGACACACTGGAGGGGGCGCGCGGCAAGGCAAGCGGACGCGTAGGAGAGGGCGCGCGTCACGGCGTCTGGATGGCGGGGCAGCGTGCGGGCAATCGGGCTACAGAGGTGACGCGCGAGCGAGTGGGCTCGCTGGGACGGCGCGCGGGCGAGCGTCGGGTCTACTGGGCGAGCCTCGGTGCGATGCGGCGCTGAGCGGCCGCGAGCGACGTCGGGTGGTCTTTGGGCGTCACGGCGGCGGGGTGTCTGGCTTGACACGAGCGCGGGGCGCGAGGCAAGGGGCGAGCGCGGCTCGTGCGGTCTGGGCGTATGAGGCCGGGCCGAGCGGCGGCGTGTGGTGCGGTGTGGCTGGGGTGGCTCGGCTGGGTGGTGCGGCTGGGTTAGGGTGGCTCGGCTGGGTGGCTCGGTTTTTAGGAGAGAGAGAGAGAGAGAGAGAGAGAGAGGCTACCAAGGGAACAAAGAGGGTTTTCCCTAATTTCCTTCTTTTTCCTATTTTAAAAGGGTTAGGAGACCTAAAATTCCCTTCCCAAGGCTTTCTCTTGCGGGTCCCGGCTAAAAGAAATTCTTTTCTTTTTAACTAAAACTCTTTTCTAAAACTCCAAATTCACCATTTTAGGGCAAGGGTTCAAACCCCAATGGACCAACTAATTTCCAATTAATTTTACTATTAACCGGAATGTCTCCGAACTTCTAATCAACTAACCCAAACTCCTTGGGTCTTGCAACCAACATCAATCAAGCCTCAACGAAGGCAGGAAAGGCCCTGAAATCTTGAAAATCCTCAAAACCCTGACCGGGGGCAAAAAGACCAAAATACCCCTAAGGGTTAAAACAGCTCTCACGGCCCATCTGAACATCTGAATAATGACCCGAAATCACCTGGGTAACCGAAATAGAAAACTGGGCCGTTACAAGCAAAAAGACCAAAAATACCCCTAAGGGTCCAAACAGCTCTAACGGCCCAACCGAACCACTGAATCTGAACCGGAAGCTCCTCGAGAACCGGGATAGAAACCTGGGCTGTTACATAACGGCCTGTTTTAGAACCCCATTCGGGTCGGGTCGTTACAAAATAATCCAACCACCAAATGTATAAAACAGTTAACATAATTAAGCCTCTGGCCAAAGATTATTGAAAACAAGTTCAAAACATAATCCTTAAAATAAAAGGAAACTCAGTTCATAACAACATGCTGAACAAATGAAACAAATGCAAAGTCACATCATCTAGCATCCTAGCATACAAACAAGCCAAACAACCAACAAACAATCTCACAACAAGTCCAGCAATAACATTCTTAAACCTCAAGAGTGTAAAGACCCGACCCGAATGGGGTCCTAAAATAGGCCTTTACCTTAATGCATCTATTTAAAACTTAGAAAAATAATATGCAACGTTGTATTCCAGATTCTGACTAAAACAAAAAGCAGTAAACATCCATTCAAAACAACAACAAAATGTCCTAGAACCTGTCCCTGTTTCCAAGCACATGTTCCAAGCTAAATACAATTTAAAACGTACTCTGATCAGAGATTTAATTCAACATTCAAATCCAAAAATGGATTACATCAGTGTCAGAATCCGGAAAACAACCAGAAAACAACCTAAGGGCTCCGTGCCCAACTACATGCATTCAGAGGACACTTAAAACATAACAACATAAATAAAAGACTTAGAGTTCGAAACAACGGGTTTCCATGATCACAACTCCTCCTTCAGCCATCCCGTCTCGCACCATGGTTACCTGTGGAAAACCACAAAATAAGGTTGAGTAATGAATTACTCAATAAGAATCCCCAACCGGGGTATAATACGATATACACGGTCATCTAGCATAATGGTATGCAAGCTATGAATATAAACACAGAAGATAGCACATAGCTTAAATCCACACATAAACCTCGGATGCCATCTCAGGGTCTTACTCCGGAAAATCCACCACACGATACGATCCTATACGAGAAACAAGTCTCGGCCTCAGCCTGTCTACTGTAGATACGAAAGGTGCACTGAACTCAAGATCCCGAGGAGCTCTCCGGTCGGGGCTGTAATGAGCGTGTGTGCGCACCGCATGCTACTGCAAACCATGGGGGGTGCCGGGTCTAGTGGCAAGCTGCCCAGGTCCAGTCACCATGCCTAACTAATCTCTGGATCGGTGTCACCGACATAGGGTGTGAGACACGACACGTGAACTATGTTAGCCTGTACCACCGCACCTGAGGCTAAGGAACCGGTCGTGGTAGGCTTACACCAGGAAGCGGCCCTGCCCTAACAGGTGGCAATCAAGGGCTACGGCCGAACACGCTGAGGACGTGCCGACTGCCAAGGAAAAGGCAATGCCATGTCATCATCCCGACCGTTGGGGCATTTAACAGTCTACCACCCTCACTCAAGATTGCAGGGCCTGCCGTTAGGGTTAGCTAAACCCTAACGGTGGATCAGGGAAGGAGTACTGCCTCGCACGTCCCTGCCGTGATGCAAGTTACATTATGCATCCTGGCCCGGATGATGCTACCTATGTGAACTCTAAACTATAACATCAACAGCAAATAATCCAATACGTGCTCAACAGATACAACGAACCTAGCATGATACTACGAAGCAAGAACAGATAACGAGCATGCCAGAACGGAACAACCTAACATGGACTAACATGAGAAACAACATAAGAAATCATGCCAGTCGGGAATTCAGAACAGAGCACCTATCACTAAACATGCTGATAAACACAAACAAGCATACAAACAACAATCACATATTATATCGCAGGGCCCACACAACTCCGATAAGAAATCCTTACCTTAGTCGGGAGGCAACTACACACAAAGATCCTATGCTGCGATCGATCCCGAGCTAGCTAATGAGAACCTAACAAGCACAACAATATCACAATCTATAGGCCTAAATATAATAAAACAAATAGCGCTCGGCTCGGGAGCAACTCACACGGCACGGCTGACACGCGGACGGACAGGCTGCACGGCACGGCGTTGGGGCGCGGAGCTGCGCGCGGACGAGCACTGGGGCGAGGGAGCGCTGACGCGGACGGGCGAGACGCGGGTGCGCTGGGGCGACATGCAGACGTGGACGGGCGAGAGGCGCTGGCGCTGGGACGGGGCGCGGACGGGGAGCACGGGCTGAGCGCGGACGGGCCACGCGATCTGGGCTGAGCGACGTGCTGCTAAGGGCTGGGCGATGCAGCCTGGCTGTGCGATGGGCAGGGCTGCTCGGCTGGGCGTCTACTACTGGCGATGGGCACTGCAGGGCGCTGGGCAGGGGCTGCTGCTACTTGGTTGGGCTGCTGCTCGGCTGGGCTGCAGAACACCAACAAATCTCACCTCTTCTTCACTCGGCCAACAAGAACACACCAAACGGAAGAAGAAGAAGAAGAAGAGATCGAGACACTTACCCGGGATGACGAACGGACGAAGGAGCTGCTTGGGGAGAGAGCTTGGGCGGCTAGGGATGATTTGGAGAAGAACATAAACAACCCTATTTTCCCTTTTTTTTATATCAAATGCACCAAAACCCCAAGGATCCAAGGCTAACCAAGATGTGCCGCGGAAAGAGCAACAAGAGCTCCCAATAGCTCAACTAGCACGCTAACCAAAAGACTTCCCGGGGACCCGGGTTTGAATCCCAATTGCTACATATTTATTTCCCACATTTACTTTTGCATCACACCATGCCCAAACACATCCACAAAGCATCAAAATCCAACTTAAGTCCATCCAATAATTTTAACAACTGAAAAAGACATAAACGGCCCGACCAAATTACCAAAATACCCCTAGGGCATACCTGGAAGACCGAGATGAAAACCTGTGCCGTTACAATATTCCCTCCTTTTTATGACTTTCGTCCTCGAAAGTCCATAAGAATGAAACAGCTCAGGATAATGCAATCCCATCTCGTCCTCCCCGCTCACGAGCGGCTTCCTCTGAACTCTAACTCCTCCACTGAACTTTTACCAAACGGATCTCACGATTACGCAACGTCTTCGTCTCAAAGACCAGAATACTCACAGGCTTCCTGTAAGAACCCGACCCAAAATACGGTCCTAAACCTGGGTTCTCACTCAGCATGCAAGTTAAATATGATAACAAGCGGTTTAGTGCTCATATTTAAAAACTCTTCAAAACATATGAGAAGGGGGAACCCTTAAAACATAACCAACAATTTTCATTTAAACAAACCAACGAAATAAAACAAGTCTGGCCAATGTTTATAAAAACATACAATACAATTTAAACAACTTTTTAAACAATGTTCCCCTAGGACTCCTGTCCATCTACATGCTGAATAGACAATGCAATAATAAATGACAGAGTGCCGGCAGCTCCCATGATCAATCAGCTCCCTCCGCTAGCCATCCTGGTGTTATCCCAAGTTACCTGAAAGATAAATAAGGGTGAGTATAAACATACTCAGTAAGAATCCCCAACCAGGGTACAATATGATACATCAGTCATCTAGCACCTCAGCATGCAAGCAGCTATCAACACAGATCATAGCTCAACGAGCTCATAATGCAAGATCTGGAGTCCTCGGAAGTCTCCTACTTCAGGCCTAATGATTGGTTCTCATAACCAATCCCGGGACATCTCCGAGGGTCTCTTTCACTCGGGGTATTGATCAACTCAAAAACTGATCCCAAGGTCGGTGTCACAGGCTGCACAGATGAGTGCCGAGGGCCTCACACTACTGTGTTCAGTGACACCGCTTCCGAGTCTTAGGCATGCGTATCTGGCCCGCGTAGTTTGTACTTAGGCCCCCACATTTACGTCGGTTGCAGTAGCATGCGGTGTGCGCGCACACGCTTTAGTCGCCGGTTCGGAGAGCTCCCCCGGGCTAATGTTCGTGAGTACACCAGTTCCTTCCAGTTTAGAGCCAGACTTCGGGTACTCTCCCGATAGTCCAGATTTATAGCTAGGGTAAGAGGCCCTTGAGGACACCCATTGGGATTGGCTCTTGAGCTAATCAGTTGGTCGAGGGAGAAAGACCCTTGAGGGTGTCAGACATCTTTGGGATCGGTTTTTGAGCTGATCAATTAGCCGAGGGAGAAAGACCCTCGGAGATGTCCCGGGATTGGTTATGAGAACCAATCGTTAGGTCAGAAGTAGGAGACTTCCGATGACTCCGGATTTGCCTTGTGAGCTCGTTGAGCTAAGATCCGTGTTGATAACTGTTTGCATGTGTACTAGGTTGCTAGATGATTGATTGCATCGTATCGTACCCCGGTCGGGGATTCTTACTGAGTATGTTTATACTCACCCTTATTTCTGTGGTTTTCCACCAGGTAACTTGGGACAACACCGAGGCGGCTAGCGGAGGGAGCTGGGAGATCATGGATGCTGCTGACACTCTGTCGTGTCTTATTTTACTGTTTTGAATTCAACATGTAGATGGACTTTGGTCCGTAGGGAAAAACTTATGATTTGAACTATTTTTATGTTTTTACGGAAAGTACTGATCAGTCACTGTTTTTAAATTGAATGAATGTTACTTTGTCTTTTTAATTTTTTTCGCTTTTATGTTTGAAAAGTTTTACAATCCGACCCTGGCCGGGTCCTTTTATGCTTTTCACTTGCATGCTGAGTAAAGACCTAGGTTTAGTACCGTATTTCGGGTCGGGTCTTTACACACTTCCCCTCGAAGCCCAAATCCTCATTCAGCTGCAAAGGCTCAAAGTCCACAATGATCGACGGGTCCGGCACATACTGCCTCAACATCGATACAAGAAAACACTGTGCACAGCTGACAATGACGGGGAAAAACTAACCGATATGCAACTCTACCAATCCTCTCGAGAATCTCAAATGGTCCAACAAACAGGGACTCCACTTCCCTCGCTTACCAAACCTCAACACACCTCGCATCGGTGCAATCTTAAAAACACGCACTGTCCAACCTCAAACTCTAAATCTTGACGCCGTACATCAGCGTGACTTTTTTGCCTGCTCTGAGCTGCCAACATACGAGCTCTAATCCTCTGCACTGCACCGCTGGTCAACTGCAGCAACTCAGGACCCAAAAACTGACGGCCACCAACCTTTTCTCAGAACACTAGAAACCTGCAACATTTATCATACGACGCCTCAACGGAACCACATAAACTAACAGCTGGGAACTGCTACCCAAGGCAACCTCATAAAACCAACACTGGTCCCCCGTTGCCTAACCACGGAAACACCAACTCGCAACAAGTTCTGAAGGATCTGGCTCACTCCTCCCCAAAGACCATCGATACGAGGGTGGAAACACTATTGGAACTGCACTCGGCTCACAAGCCTCTAAGAACGCTCTCCAGAACCACCGTTCACCAACACACTGCCTAGAATAAACCTTTGTTGCCACACCCTGGTGCCAACAACTGTAACGGCCCAGAAATTTCATCCCGGTCTTCCAAGGTTGCCCAGGGGCATTTTGGTAATTTGGTCGGGCAGACAGGGCCGGTTATGTATTTTTCAATTGCCGAAAAAATTATGAGACGATTTGAATGGGATCGAGAAGTTTGGAGAAGACATTTGGGCTTGGAAGAATGTGGAAATAAATAGGAAATTAAATAGCGCGTCGAGTGAGATTCGAGCCAGGGTCGCGTGGGAAGCTAGGCAAGCGTCGCTGTCAATCGAGCCACTGAGCGCTCTTGTGATTCTAATCGCGCCAACATCTATATAAGCCTGTTCTAGGTGAGTTTTAATTTAAAGGCAAAATCGCCCAGCCTTCTTCCTTCCCCATTTCTATTTCTTCTTCGCGATTTTCTTCGGCCGACTGGGTTCCCTCGCGAAATCTCCCTCACCAGCACCAATTTGACCAAGCTTCCTCTCCCAATTTGAAGTCGCTCCTTGTCTCGGCCAGCCAGTAAGCTTCCTTCTCCTTCTTCTTCTTCTTCTTCTTCTCCTCCGATTCCTTCAATTTTCCCCTGTTTCCAAGTTGGCGATTAATGGCCGAGAGAGAGGCGAATTTGTGTGTGTGAAGTTTCTGTGCAGCTAGCCGAGAGGGATTCGTCCGTGAAGAAGCCCCATCGTCGCCGGAATCGCGCCAACTCGCCGAGATCGTCGCTCCTCTGTCGCGCGCAGCAGCCTGCCGAGCCGCGCCGATCACCGCCTCGCGCCAACGCGCGCGCCCTTGCCCAGCTCCGTGTCACGAAGCACGCCGTCCCAGCCGAGCCCCGCGCCGCGCGCCTGCATCGACGCCTCGCGCGCGCTGCCGCCGCGCAGCTGCGCCCTTTGCGCGCGCGCCACGCGCCCATTCTCGCGCCCAGCGCGCCCAGCTAGCCCATTCTTTGCCCGATTCGTGTAATCGACTTCGTTAAATGCGTTAAATCGCGCCTCGTGAGTTGCTCCTTAGCCGAGCCTTGTTTATTTTATTATATTTAGGCCTATTGTGTGATTTTTGTTGTGATTGATAGGTTCTCGATAGCTAGTTCGAGTTCGTTCGCCACTTAGGTTTTCGTGTCAAATCGTCCCCACCAAGGTAAGGATTTCTTACCGAGTTGTGTGGACCTGCGATATTATATGTGATTGCTTGATTGATTGCTTGTTTGTGTTTATTGACATATTTAGTAATAGGTGCTCGTTTACGAATTCCGGTTAGCATGATCTTCCCGATTAATTCTCATGTTAATCCATGCTAGGTTGTTCCTTTACGGCATGCTCGTATCTGCTCCTTTGCTTCGTAGTATCATGCTAGGCTCGTTGTATTCTTATTGAGCACGTATTGGATTTTATGGAATTGTTTGCTGATTGCTAGGCGGAGTTAGAGTTGCGGTAGATAGCATCTTCCGGCCCGATGCATAAAGTACCTTGCATCCATGGCGGGGACGTCGAGACGATGCTCGTCCTCGACCCCGTGAGGGATTAGCTAACCCAAGTGGTAGGCCCCGCAATCTTGGGTGAGGGTGGCGATCGTTAAATGCCCCAACGGTCGGGATGATGACTTGGCATTTCCTCGTCCTCGGCGATCGGCACGTCCTCGGCTTGTTCGGCCGTAGCCCCGATTGCCACTGTTAATGTAAGGCGGCTTCTGGTGTAAGCCTACCACGACCCGTTTCCTTTAGCCTCAGTGCGGTGGTTCAGCCGACATAGTTTACGTGTCAGTGTCATAACGGCCCGTGTTTTCGTCCCGATCTTCGGTATGCCCTAGGGTATTTTAGTAATTTGGTCGGGCCGTCAGGGCCGTTTATGTCTTTTTCCAGTTGCTAAAATTATTGGATGGATTTATGTAGGTTTTTGGAAGGATTTGTGGTTTGGTTTGAGCAAGGTTTGGTGCAAAAGTAAAATTAAAGGAAATTGTCTTTGCAGTGGGGTTTGAACCCGGTCTCTGGGAAGCTTGTAGAGATGTGTGCCAATTGAGCCATTAGGTGCTCTTGTTGCTCTTTCTGCATCACATCTTAGTTAACCTTGGATCTTTGGTGTTTGGTGCATTTGGTTAAATGAAATAGAAATTAGGTTTGTTGTGTTTTCTTCTCCAAAAGAGTTGTGGCCGCCAAGCTTTCTCCCAAAGCTCTCCTTGCCGATTCTTCATCCTTGCGCCTCCTTGGATCGTTCATCATCATTCCGGGTAAGTCTTCATCCTCTTCATCTTCTCGATTGGGTGTTCTTGTTGGCCGAAGGTAAGGAGAAGAGCTTGTGTGTGTGTGTTTTGTAGCGGTCGCCCAAAGATGCCCAGATCTGCCAAAGAAGAAGCCCAAAGCCGCTCGGATCGCCTAGCGGCAAGCCCAGTGCCCGGATCAAGCGCAGCAGCGAGCACCGAGCCGCCCAGACCGCCCGGCCGTCGCGGCCCATCGCGCGCTTTCTTTGGCGAGCCGCCCGCGCCCGCTCCTCGCTGCGCCGCGCGCGCGCGTCGCGTCGCGCCTCGCGCCCGGCCAAGGCTCTTCGCTCGTCCGCTTGCCCGCGCCCGTGCGCTGCGCCACAAGCCAAATAGTCATGTCATACGCGCGCTGCAGCCCTGCCGCCTCCTCCTCGCCCGTCGGCGCCCGGTGTCGCGGTCCTCGCCGCCATCGCCCCTTCTGCGCCCGTCGGCGCCAGCCAAAGAAGAGCCAGCCGTCTTTGCCGCCGTCCGCGTGTCGGTCGTGCCGTGTGTGCCCCGAGCCGAGCTCGCTTGTTTTATTATATATTTAGGGCTATAATTGTGATTTCTATTGTGTTTGTTAGGTTCTCGTTAGCTAGCTCGGGATCGATCGCGCGTAGGATTTTGTGTGTAGTTGCCTCCGGCCAAGGTAAGGATTTCTTACCGGGGTTGTGTGGACCTGCGATGTTCTATGTGATTGATGTTGTATGTTTGTTTGTGATTATCGCATGTATAGTTTAGGTGCTCATTACAATTCTGATGGCATGACTTCGTATGTTGTTCTTTCATGTTAGTCCATGCTAGGTTGTTCCGCTCGCATGCTCATATTCATTCTTGTTCTGTAGTACCATGCTAGGTCTCATTTGTATTCTTGAGCACGTATTGGATTGTTTGCTGATTGTTAAGGCGGAGTTAGAATTCGGGTAGATAGCATCATCCGGGCCCGATGCATAAAGTATCTTGCATCTATGGCAAGGACGTTCGAGACGAGTTCTCCGTCCTTGGACCCCGTGAGGATTAGCTATCCCAACCGGTAGGCCCTGCAATCTTGGGTGAGGGTGGTAGTCTTAGCGATGCCCCAACGGTCGGGATGATGACTTGGCAATGCCTAGTCCCCGACAGCCGGCACGTTCTCAGTGTGTCCGGTAGTAGCCCTTGATTGCCACCTGTTAAGGTAAGGACGGCTTCTGGTGTAAGCCTACCACGACTCGTTCCTTAGCCTCAAAGCGGTGGTACAGGTGACATAGTTCACGTGTCCGTGTCTCACACCCCTATGTCGGTGACACCGATCCGAGATTTAGTTAGGCGTGGTATCCGGATATGGGTAGCTTGCCACTAGACCCGGCACCCCCCATAGTCTGTAGAAGCACGCGGTGCATGCTTACGCTCATTACAGCGCCGACCGGAGAGCTCCTCGGGATCTTGAGCTAGTGCACCTTTCGTATCGACGGCATGAGAGCGGTGAGGGCCGAGACTTGGTTCTCGTATAGGCGTATCGTGTGGTGTGGATTATTCCGGACTAAGACCCTGAGTTGGCATCCGAGGTCCAAGTGTGGACTTAAGCTATGTGCTCTATTATGTGTTTATGTTCATAGCTTGCATACACTCATCTAGATGACCATGTGCATCGTATTGTACCCCCGATCGGGGATTCTTACTGAGTAATTCGTTACTCACCCTTACTTATCTTCCAAGTAACCATGGCGCGAGGCGGGATGGTGAAGGAGGAGCTATGATCATGGGAACGTCTTTGTCGTCTCGACTTTTATTTCTATGACTCTTGTCTTTCATTTTCCCCACGATGCATGTAGCGGACACGAGCCCTAGGATGTTTTCTCAATGATTTTGTGGATTCCCGCTTTATTGAATTGAGAATGTTCCAAATGTTTTAATAAATCTCTCGATCGAGTGTACGTTTGAAAAATGTATTTGCCTTGAAACAGTTTTCAAAGAACTATATTGATTTCTGATTGAACCTTGATTGTTTGTTTTAATTGGGAATCAAAAACTTATTTGCATATTGTCCTTTCCTTTGAATGCATGCATTGGGGTAAAGGCCTATTTAGAGCCCTTTTGGGTCGGGTCTTTCTGATTGGTATCGAGCTCGAGTCATAGATTCTGTAGGACCGACCTTTTGTTGTAGGTCGTCTTTCCCATGATCACCAAAGACTCAAGCGGTCATCAGTGCGCCTAAGTTTCTTGTTTTTAGAAAAGGTCCAAGAATTTACAATACCTTTCATCTAGTGTATGCCTTGTGTAGTGTTGTGGAGCGGAGACGAGCGGTGTTCTCGACTCGTTGTTGGTTTGGGCTTAGTGAGCCATCATGCCAACTTTCTCGCAGTCGCGGCGGTTTGTTTAGCGACTTGTTGAGGTATCCAGATAGATTCGGATGCCCCGGGACATCGTTCTAGAGGGAGGCGAGCTTAGACTCCCGTTGGCCATTTGTGGCCCGATTCTTTTTTTCCCTAGTGAGAGGGTGGTGGTGCTTCGTGCGGATCGCTCAGTATGTTGATCGCACCCGCAGGAGCAGGCGCTTGGCATGTCCGACCGAGGGTTGGGACGGATCGTGTTGATGTTGAGGCCGCGTCCGGGGTTGTTAGGCCCGCATGCCGATTTGGCCCGGCGGTTGAGTTGCCTAGAGGAGGGGTAGAGGCTAGCGGCGCCTCAGTGAGACTCCTTGAGCGAGTGTGCTCCACCATGAGAGATCGATGGCGGTCTTTAGCTATCGAGAGCGGAGACCCAGCGCGATTTGTAGCGCGTAGTGAGGAGTCCCGGCACAGTTAGTCCAAATGTGGCGAGTCTGTTTCAGCATTTTTTTCCCCAGTAGCTCTTGTAGCCCCGAGGTTCTCGGGAGGGCATGATCAAAGCAGGTTTATTCAGATGAGTTTGTTGGCGTTGTTGGAGACGCCCGGGTTGGCAAATGGATGCCTGTAGAGCTCGATGTTTTAGTAAGTCCTACGATAGTAGTAAAGTAGTTGGCGAGTTTGAGTTTAGCATCCGTGTGTGGGATGCCCCATTGCTCAAAGGCCGAGGTGTGCCGCCTCTGTCTTTGTTTGGTTCATCGGATGGTGGTGGAAATCCCTTGTGAGAGGTGGTCTAGCGAGTCTCCACCATCGCCCGATTGTTTGGCAAGTTGCCGTGTTAGTGGCTTGAGGCGGATGAAGGGTCATCTTTGCCCCTTGCGAGCTCTTTGTTGTTTAATGACCCGCTTCCTCGAGATGTGGATTTGGTAGTAGTAGCACTTGAGGTGCATTGGTTGGTGTGCCACTTTGGCACTAAGTCCGGTTCAGCTTGAGTTTGGCTTGGGCATAGCAGATGGTTCTATGCCGTTCGGAGTTCAAACAGACTTCTTTAGCCATTGAATCCATTTATGGAAAATGCACTTGTTTAGGTCGTGCAAGAGGGCTAGTTCAGTGGTAGTTGAAGGACCACAAGTGAAAGGATGTTCGAGAGGAGCTGGAGCCTCTTCCCAGTGTTACTGGGGGTCGAGTAAGTCAACAAGGTTGGCGGTGGTAAGTGTTAGTGCGTGTGAGTCTCACGCTAGTGCTAAGGCCAAGAGATCTTTGTGGTTGGTAGTGCGGTCCACTACCTTCGGTGCCTAAACCTGAGTTGAGTGAGCATTGTAGATGCGAGTTCGGTCCAAAGGGGGAACCATGAGTTGGATGCCCGTGAGATGTGTTGGATGCTCTCGAGATGAGTTGGATGCTTATGAGATGAGTTGGATGCCTATGAGATGAGTAGGACGCCTTATGTGTAAGCGCACTTGGTAGAGTCTTGGTATAAAGTAAGTTCGGTTTGGCGTCGTTATGTTTTAGCAGAGCAAGGTTGCCACTGCTTCGAGTATCGTGTGAAGATGGAACTTTTGGTGTTCCTTGGATTGTTTGTATCGCTGCCAGGAGTTATCGTTGCTTTGTGGAAAAGCGCTTGTTAGTCTTGGATCTCTAAAGGAAGGTTGGGAGTTGTGCACACAAGTGTGTTTTGTGTGGTTCGTTCCGTGGCGAGAGTTTCAGATCCATGTAGGGTTTGCTTTGGAGATCTCGTGCTCAGTGCCTTGAGAAGTTGGACTCCAGGTGGTTGTTGTAAGGCTTGGGTTGAGGTGGTAAGGATACAGTGCTCGTGGTATCAAGTTGTTGCTTAGGCAAGATTTGTTAAGTTGGGCCTAAGCTTGGTTGGCGGATCTTCTTGTTGATCGTTGGTTGGAGTTCAGTTGGAAACTGAACAAGAGCGATGTAGCTAAGCCGCGTGGTTTCGATCGGCATGGCTAAGTGAGTTGTTCGGATCCTTCCTTGGGTAGAAGTTATGTTGTGGCTGATGCTTTGAGTAGGAGGATGACGCGTGCAGTAGCGTTTGGGTCCTCTAGGTTCCCAAGGAGTTGGAGTTGGCCAAAGCATGGTTGGGATGCCGGAAATTGGAGTTGTTTGTTCAGCGGTGGTCCATTAGATCGTATGCCGGCAGGTGTGTGTGTCGAGGGTTGCCGAAGAACCCTAGGTCGTGGAGAGCCTCTCAGAGCTCGGTCGAGCCCAGCTAGTGAGTTTGAGTTGGCTAGCCGGAGGCGTGTAGTTTGTAGCCTCGGTGGAGTTGCTAGCGATCTTGGTAGACTAGCAAGCTAGTGTTTATTTGGAGTAAAGTCCGGAGTGGTTTCGGTGTGGTGGCAAGTTGATGCTTGGTGTTGACCAAGTGTGGATTGAAGTTGCTAGAGTTTAGTTTTGCTCGTGGGGGCGAGTGGTTTGTGCCATGTTGGTTGTTTTTCTGTTTCCGGATGTTGAGTTGCCCCGTTTGGCATTTGGAGGTTCACCGAGATGGACCCTTGTTGTGCCCCGTGAGATTAGATGTTGTTGCTCTGGTGGAGCAAGGCGATGAGCGTTGGAGTTCTCTCATCCGTTGGTTGTCTGCTTGTAAGGACCTGTTTCTCCTTGGGAGTTGTCAGGTTATTCCTTGGTCTTGGAATTGGTGGTAGTGGTGCTAGTAGGAGGAAAAGTTTGTTGGCCGCTTGGAAGCGCTTGTTTGTCTAGCTAAGCGGACTCGTGAGTGGTGTTCTGGAAGTTGCGATGAAGGGTTGTTCTGCCTCCTATGAGTGTTTGGCCTAGTTGGTTAAGGTTTTGAGTGTTGGCTTGGAAGTCATTTGCACCTTTGTAGTTGAAGGCCCCTTTGTTTCATTGTGGATGAGGTTGCACCTTTGTGGTCGGATTAGGTCCGGACTTATTGAGGATCCTTGCTGGCTAGTGTATCTTGCACTCTGCCACCATTGTTGGTATTCTTGTTCTTGGTAGTTGGTGTTGACCGGGTAGTGGAGTTCCGTTATGAAGTTTCGGTGGGAAGGTGCATTAAGCCTAAGCTTGAGGGTTAAGCTCATATGTGTTATCGTTTGGACTTGTGAGATGTGTTTCATATTTGAGGCGAGCTTGTTCCGTTGTTTGCATGGAGGTAAGTTTAGTGGATGGAGCCCTCTGGGCCTGGTTGTTTGCAAGTTGTCTTGCCCGACTAGTGATTTGAGTCGAGCTAGAGATGAGTGGATTGGCATAGCTATGCAGCTGTAGTTGTTTGAGCTTCCTAGTTCGTAGCACTCAAGTTGTTGGATTGTAAGTTTCAGTGTGGGAGCTGTCAGCTAGTTGAGGTTGTTGTGTGAGTTCGGATTTTTGGAGTATTGACTTCAGTAGCTAGAGCTCGCACCTCGGTTGGTGTGCGAGATGCCATTTCTATGGTGTAGAGGCATGTCGATTTGAGTTGGAGATGTTGCCATTAGGGTGTGGCAACAAAGGTTTGTTCTAGGCGGTGCGTGGGCGAACCGTGATTCGGAGAGAGTGTTCTTAGAGGCTTATGAGCCGAGTGCGATTCTGTAGTGTTTTCACCCTTTTTGTCCGATGGTCTTTTGGGAGGAGTGAGCCAGATCCTTCGGAGCTTGTTGCGAGTTGGTGTTTCCGTGATTAGGCAGCGGGAGACCAGTGTGGTTTTAGGAGGTTGCCTTGGGTAGCGATTCTCGGTATCGATTCTTGTGGTTCCATTGAGGCATTGTATGGTAAGTGTTGCGAGTCTCTAGTCTTTGTGAGAAAAGGTTGGTGGCCGTCGGTGTTGTTTTGGGTCCCGTGTTCTTTGCAGCTTGACCAGAGGTGTTGTGCAAGAGGTTGAGCTCGTTTGTGGTTAGCTCGGAGAGCAGCATGAAAGTTTCAATCGATGTTCGTCGAGTTTTAGAGTTTGAGGTTGGGCAAAGGCGTGCTTTTAAGGTTGTGCCGTTGTGAGTTGTGTTGAGTTTTGGTAAGCGGGAGAAGTGGAGTCTCTGTTGTTGGACCATTTGAGATTCTCGAGAGGATTGGCGAGTTGCATATTGGTTAGCTTTTTCTCATTGTCGTCACCGTGTGCGATATTCTCATGTATCGGTGTGAGGCAAGATGTGTCGGACCCATCGCTCGGTGTGGACTTTGAGCCTTTGCAACGATTGAGGATTTGAGCTTCGAGAGGAAGCTGTGAGTATTCTCGTCCTTGAGACGAAGACGTTGCATAATCGTGAGATCCGTTTGGTAAAAGTTCGGTGGAGGAGTTAGAGTTCAGAGGAGGCCGCTTGTGAGCGGGAAGACGGGATGACATTGCGAGATCCTGTCTTTGTTTTGATCTTAAGGACTTTCGAGGACGAAAGTCATAAAAAGGAGGGAATATTGTAACGGCCTGTGTTTTCGTCCCGATCTTCCGTATGCCCTAGGGTATTTTAGTAATTTGGTCGGACCGTCAGGGCCGCTTATGTCTTTTTCCAGCTTGCTAAAATTATTGGATGGATTTATGTAGGTTTTTGGAAGGATTTGTGGTTTGGTTTGAGCAAGGTTTGGTGCAAAAGTAAAATTAAAGGAAATTGTCTTTGCAGTGGGGTTTGAACCCGGTCTCTGGGAAGCTTGTAGAGATGTGTGCCAATTGAGCCATTAGGTGCTCTTGTTGCTCTTTCTCGCATCACATCTTAGTTAACCTTGGATCTTTGGTGTTTGGTGCATTTGGTTAAATGAAATAGAAATTAGGTTTGTTGTGTTTTCTTCTCCAAAGAGTTGTGGCCGCCCAAGCTTTCTCCCAAAGCTCTCCTTGCCGATTCTTCATCCTTGCAGCTCCTTGGATCGTTCATCATCATTCCGGTAAGTCTTCATCCTCTTCATCTTCTCGATTGGGTGTTCTTGTTGGCCGAAGGTAAGGAGAAGAGCTTGTGTGTGTGTGTGTTTGTAGCAGTCGCCAAAGATGCCCAGATCTGCCAAAGAAGAAGCCCAGCCGCCCGGATCGCCTAGCGGCAAGCCCAGTTGCCCAGATCGCGCAGCGGCGAGCACCAGCCGCCCAGACCGCCCCCCGTCGCGGCCGTCGCGCTGCTCTTTGGCGCCAGCGCGCGCGCGCCGCGTCGCGCCCGCGCCGCGCGCCTGCGCGCGCCGCGCGCGCCGCTTCTGCGCTGCGCCGTCGCGCAGCAGATCGCGTCGCGCGCCTCGCGCCAGCCGCGCTCGTCTCGTCCGCTTGCACGCGCCCGTGCGCCCTCGCCCGGCCAATGCCATCGCGCATGCGCGCGCGCTGCCTACCCTCCTGCCGCCCGTCGGCGCCAGTGTCGCGGTCCTCGCCGCCATCAGCCCCTTCTGCGCCGTCAGCGCCAAGCAGCCCCGCCGCCGTCTTTGCCGCCCGTCCGCGTGTCAGTCGTGCCGTGTGAGTGCCCCGAGCCGAGCCTGCTTGTTTTATTATATATTTAGGGCTATAATTGTGATTTCTATTGTGTTTGTTAGGTTCTCGTTAGCTAGCTCGGGATCGATCGCAGCGTAGGATTTTGTGTGTAGTTGCCTCCCGGCCAAGGTAAGGATTTCTTACCGGGGTTGTGTGGACCTGCGATGTTCTATGTGATTGATGTTGTATGTTTGTTTGTGATTATCGGCATGTATAGTTTAGGTGCTCGTTCAATTCTGGACGGCATGACTTCGTATGTTGTTCTTTCATGTTAGTCCATGCTAGGTTGTTCCGCTTACGGCATGCTCATATTCATTCTTGTTCGTAGTACCATGCTAGGTCTCATTGTATTCTTGAGCACGTATTGGATTGTTTGCCGATTGTTAAGGCGAGTTAGAATTCGTAGATAGCATCATCCGGCCCGATGCATAAAGTATCTTGCATCTATGGCAAGGACGTTCGAGACAGTTTCTCGTCCTTGGACCCCGTGAGGGATTAGCTATCCCAACCGGTAGGCCCCGCAATCTTGGGTGAGGGTGGTAGTCTTAGCGATGCCCCAACGGTCGGGATGATGACTTGGCAATGCCTAGTCCCCGACGGTAAACACGCCTCGGTGTGTCCGGTAGTAGCCCTTGATTGCCACTGTTAAGGTAAGGACGGCTTCTGGTGTAAGCCTACCACGACCCGTTCCTTAGCCTCAAAGCGGTGGTACAGGTGACATAGTTCACGTGTCCAGTCTCACACCCTATGTCGGTGACACCGATCCGGAGATTTAGTTAGGCGTGGTATCCGGATATGGGTAGCTTGCCACTAGACCGGCACCCCCATAGTGCAGTAGAAGCACGCGGTGCATGCTTACGCTCATTACTGGCGCCCGGCCGGAGAGCTCCTCGGGATCTTGAGCTAGTGCACCTTTCGTGATCGACGAGAGATGTGCCGTGAGGCCGAGACTTGGTTCTCGTATAGGGCGTATCGTGTGGTGTGGATTATTCCGGACTAAGACCACGAGTTGGCATCCGAGGTCCAAGTGTGGACTTAAGCTATGTGCTCTATTATGTGTTTATGTTCATAGCTTGCATACACTCATCTAGATGACCATGTGCATCGTATTGTACCCCTGTCGGGGATTCTTCTTGAGTAATTCGTTACTCACCCTTACTTATCTTCCGGTAACCATGGCGCGAGGCGGGATGGTGAAGGAGGAGCTATGATCATGGGAACGTCTGTCGTCTCTGACTTTTATTTCTATGACTCTTGTCTTTCATTTTCCCCCTGAATGCATGTAGCGGACACGGAGCCCTAGGATGTTTTCTCGAATGATTTTGTGGATTCCCGCTTTATTGAATTGAGAATGTTCCAAATGTTTTAATAAATCTCTGATCGAGTGTACGCGTTTGAAATGTATTTGCCTTGAAACAGTTTCAAAGAACTATATTGATTTCTGATTGAACCTTGATTGTTTGTTTTAATTGGGAATCAAAAACTTATTTGCATATTGTCCTTTCCTTTGAATGCATGCATTGGGGTAAAGGCCTATTTAGAGCCCTTTTGGGTCGGGTCTTTACAAGGTCTCACACCCCTATGTCAGTGACACCGATCCAAAGAATTAGTTAGGCGTGGTGGCTGGACATGGGCAGCTTGCCTCTAGACCCGACACCCCCATAGTTCTGCAGTGCACGCGGTGCATGCTTACGCTCATTACATATGTGATCGAGAGCTCTCCTCGGGATTGTGAGCCAAGACACCTTTCGTCAACGATGAGACAGTGAGGCCGGGACTTGTTTCTCGTATAGGGCGACTTGTGTATTGGACTGTGTGGTGATATTATTCCAGACTAAGACCTTAAATTGGCATCCGAGGCCCAAGTGTGGGTTAAGCTATGTGCTCTATTATGTGTTTATACTCATAGCTTGCATACTCTCATCGAGATGACCATGTATATCGTATTGTACCCTTGCTGGATTCTTCTTGAGTAATTCGTTACTCACCCTTATTATTGTGGTTTTTCCACAGTAACCAAGTTAAGTAGACAGGATGGTCAAGGAGAAGCTTTGTGATCATGGGGCTCGACATCAAACTCGATTTTGTGTTATGACTCTTTATGTTTTATTTTCCCCTGAATGCATGTAGCAGGGCACGGAGCCCTAGGATATTTTCTGAATATTTTGTGGATTCCAGCATTATTGTATCTAGACATGTTTTGAATGATTTTAAGAAATCTCTGATCGGAGTATACTTTGGAAATGTATTTATGGTGCTTGGAAACAGGGACAGGTTCCAGGGAAATTGTCTAGTTTTAAAGGGGTTATTTTGAATGTTTTGTTTTAATTGGAATCCAAAATCATGTCTGTTTAATGTCCTTTACTTTGAATGCATGCATTGGGGTAAGAGCCAATTTAGTGCCCCATTCGGGTCGGTCCCTTACAGTTGGTATCAGAGCTCAGAGTCATAAATTATGTGGATTGACCTTTTGTTGTAGGTCGTTTTCCCATGATCACTAGCACTCAACACCATCAGTGCGCGCTAAGTTTGCTATTTGTTGTAGAAAAAGGGTTAAGAATTTACAATACCTGTCATCTAGTGTATGCCTTGTGTAGTGTGTGGAGCGGAGACGAGCAGGTTCTGACTCGTTATTGGTTTGGGTTTTGTAACGGCCCAGTTTTCTATCCCGGTTCTCGAGGAGCTTAGGCCTCGGTTCGATGGTTCGGTTGGGCCGTTAGAGTTGCTTTTGGACCCTTAGGGGCATTTTGGTCTTTTGCTCCTGGGACAGGATTTGTGGTTTTTCAGGCTTCGAGGCGCTCCCGCCTTTGTTGAGGCTTGTTTGTTGTGGGGCCTGCGAGTCCCGAGATGTTTGGGCTTTTCGTTTGGGAGTTCGGTTGTGATTTGGGTTTTGGGCAAAATGATGGTTGTTTGGGTGTTTCCTTGGGATTCGAGCCTGCCTTCAATGTTGGTTTGGGAGGTTGATTTCATGAGATTTGTTGTTTGGAAAGGTTGCTTGATCGGGTCTCGAAGGAGGAAGCCGGGAAATGAGATTTAAGGATTTTAAGGATTTTTGGAAAAATTGGAAAATGGATAAAGTTGGATTTAAGTTTGGATAAGAATAAAAGAGAAAAAGAAAAAAAAAAAGGAAAAAATCCATTTTTCCCCCATTTTTCCCCTTTCTCTCTCCTCCACCCGAGCCCCCTTGGCCTCTCTCCTCCTGCCCGACGCCTGACTCGCCCCACCGCCGCCCAGCCCGAGCCCCTGGCCGCCCGAGCTCCCCCCCAGCTCGCCCGTGAGCGTCGAGCCCAGCCCTGCTCGCCCAAGCCCGCGTCGCCCAGCTCGCCCTCGCCCAGGCCCGCGTCGCCCGACCTCGCCCAGGTCCGTGTCGCCCTGCTGCGCCTTGGCCGAGCCGCGCCGCGATGTCGCGCATCGCCATCCTCGCCGCAATGCGCGTGCGGATCGAGCGCCCCGAGCCCGTCGCGTCGCGTCGCCTCGCCGCGCAGCGCTCACGTGCTTCTTTGAGCTCGCGCGCTCGCACGCGGACGCCGCGCTTCGCCGCGCCTCGCGCTCCACGCCCTGCGCGCGTGCCTGCGCCCGGCGCCCAGCGTGCCTCTGCGCCCGTGTCCGAGCCCCCGCGCGCGCCGATGCACGCACCCGGCCCGGCCTACGCCTGCCGCGGCTGCTTGCTGTGTGTTGGTTTGGCCCGAGCCTTGTGGCTTCTCGGATGGTATTTCTCGAGTCTTTTCTTCGTTGGGCCCTGATTTATTGGCTGCTGGTTATGGATTTATTGGGCTGTTTATGTATGTGATTTGGGTGTTTTGTTTGATGTTCAGGCTGTTCGGGATCGTCTAGAGGCTCGAGGATTCGCTCGTAGATTTATTATAATTATTGTTTTCTGCTTGTCCCAAGTAAGGATTTCTTACCGTGGTTGTGTGGACCCTGCGATATATCTCGATATGCCTTGCTTGTTTGCTGATTGTTATGAGCATGTTAGAGATAGAGCAGTTGATTGAATTCTTGCTAGCATGTTTGCCTGATTTTACATGTTAGTGCCATGCTAGGTTTGTTCTCACAAAGATGCTTGTGATTCTGCTTAAGTTGTAGTATCATGCTAGGTAATGTGTTTTATGTCAGTCATTGCTTGCTAGCCAGGAATCATTGATTTTTGCTCTGTACTCTTAGATAGAGTTGTAGGGTTTGTCATCATCTAGAGGCTAAGCGGACAAAACGTACTTTGTCCCTAGTAGCTCAGGTCGGGAGTAAAGTGTGCGTAACATAACGTATCTTGCTACCCCCGACCCGCGGTTGTGGACTTAGCTACCCACTCCGGCCAAAGCCTAGTTTGTAGCCTGCTAGAGCGGAACCCTGCCAACGGTGTAAGCCTACCTTGGCCGGTTCTTAGCTTCAGGTCGGTGGATCAGGCTGCACAGATGAGCGCCGAGGGCCTCGCGCTACTGTGATCAGTGACACCGCTTCCGAGTCATAGGCATGCGTACCTGGCCCGCGTAGTTTTCCCTTAGGCTCCCGCATTTACGCCGGTTTCAGAGAGCATGCGGTGTGCGCGAACACGCGTTAGTTGCCGGTTCGGACAGCTCCCCCGGGCTAATGTTCGTGAGTACACCATTCCTTCCAGTTTAGAGCCAGACTTCGGGTACTCTCCCGATAGTCCAGATGTATAGCGAGGGTAAGAGGCCCTTGAGGACACCCATTGGGATTGGCTTTTGAGCTAATCAATTGGTCGAGGGAGAAAGACCCTCGAGGGTGTCGGACATCTTGGGATCGGTTTTTGAGCTGATCAAATGGCCGAGGGAGAAAGACCCTCGGAGATGTCCCGGGATTGGTTATGAGAACCAATCATTAGGCCGGAAGTACTAGACTTCTGATGATTCTGGAAGTAGGAGACTTCCGATGGTTCCAGATCTTTTCTTATGAGCTCGTTGAGCTATAATCTGTGTTGTTGGCTGTTTGCTTGCTTGTTGAGGTGCTAGATGATGGATGTATCGTATTGTACCCCGGTTGGGGATTCTTACTGAGTATCTTTATACTCACCCTTATTTATCTTTCAGGTAACTTGGGACAACACCAGGATGGCTAGCGGAGGGAGCTGATTGATCATGGGGAGCCGCCGGCAGTCTGTCATTTATTGTTGCATTATTTATTCAGCATGTAGATGGACAGGAGTCCTAGGAGAACATTGTTTAAAAAGTTGTTTAAATTGTATTGTATGATTTTATAAATACTGGCCAGGTGGTTTTACTTCGTTGGATGGTTTAAATGAAAACTGTGGTTTATGTTTTAAGGGTTCCCCCTTCTCATATGTTTTGAATGGTTTTTAAATATGAGCACTAAGGCGCTTGATATCATATTTAACTTGCATGCTGAGTGAGAACCCCGGTTTAGGACCATGTTTTGGGTCGGGTTTGTCACAGTTGGTATCAGAGCACAGAGTCATAGATTCTGTAGACTAACCTGCTTTGTAGGTTGTTTGCTCCCATGATCATCAGCACTCCACGGCCGCCAGGTTTGTCTGAGTTCAATTAAGCTAAGGGGTAAGAATTTACAATACTTTTCATCTAGCTTTTATGCCTTGTGTAGAGTTGTGGAGCGGAGACGAGCAGGTTCTGACTCATTGTTGGTTTGGGCTTAGAGAGCCATCATGTCAACTTTCCCGCAGTGCGAGCAGCTTGTTGAGCAGTGAGAGCCCCAGTGTGGGCCAGCATTTATGCTTTGTGCAGATCGCCAGTGTGTCGATCGCACCCAGAGGAAGGCAGAGCTTAGACTCCCGTAGGCCATTTGTGGCCCAGTTGTTGCTTTTCCCCTAGTGAGAGGGTGGAGGTGCTCGTGCGGTCGCCAAAGCGTGTGTTGATCGCACTTCGAGAGCGGGGCGCTTGGCATGTTCGACCGAGGAGTTGGACCGTTTGTATTGATGTTGAGGCCGCGTCGGGTGTTGTTTAGCCCGCTGGCGAGTTGGCCCCGGCAGCTTGAGTTGCCTAGAGGAGGGGGTAGAGGCTAGCACGCCGCCTCGAGCGAGACTCCTTGAGCGAGTGTGCTCCACCATGAGAGATTCTCGATATGGCGGTCTTCACTATCGAGAGCGGAGACCCGAGCACGCGGTTTGTAGCGCATAGTGAGAGTCCCGGCACGATAGCCCAAATGGTAGAGTTTGGTTCAAAGATTTTCCCCAGTAGCTCTTGTAGCCCCGGAGGTTCCCGG
Source organism: Sicyos edulis (assembly GCA_036507275.1). Lineage (NCBI taxonomy): Eukaryota > Viridiplantae > Streptophyta > Magnoliopsida > Cucurbitales > Cucurbitaceae > Sicyos > Sicyos edulis. The sequence goes on along the minus strand of CM071848.1, from coordinate 38,137,403 downwards.
GAGGGCATGATCAGCAGGTTTTTGCCGTTGAGTTTGTTGGCGTTGATGGAGCCGCCTAGTTTGGCAAGTGGATGCCTGTAGAGCTCGTTGTTTGAGAAAGTCCAGCTGCTAGTAGTAAAGCAGTTGGCCAGGTTTGAGTTTAGCATCCGTGTGTTGGGATGCCTGGCATTGCTCAGAGGCCGAGATGTGCCCTTCTGTCTTTGCTTGGTACAAAGCAGCTTGATGGTGGTAGTCCCTTGAGAGAGGTGGACTAGCTGAGTCTCCACCAGTCGCCCGATTGATTGGCAAGTTGCCGTGTTAGTGGCTTGAGGCAGATGTAGAGACATCTTTGCCCCCCTTGCAAGACTGTTGTCGTTGTGCAGCCAGTTCTTTTAGTGCCCTCGTAGCCAGGGTGCAGTTCAGATTTTGCTTGCCAGGGTTTTATCCATTTGTGGATTTCAGCGGGCTAGTAGAGTGGAGCACTCTTTTGATTGGATGTTCCTAGTGTGGAACTAGTTGTTGCCACCCGAGGAGTTGGCCTGAGCTTCTGTTGAGCATCGAGTGAGATGCAAGAGTTGGCCTGAGCTTTGTTGAGCACCGAGTGAGATGCAGGAGTTAGCCTGAGCTTTTGTTGAGCATCGAGTGGGATGCAAGAGTAGGCCTTGGCATGTCTGTTGGTCGAGATGCCAGAGATTAGGCTGCTCGAGTTTTTGGACTCTTGTGTTGAGTGCCATTCCCCGTCACTTGGAGTGTGACCTTCCCTTTCCTCAGAGGGGCATAAAGCTCGTTGTAGGCTGATTTGTGTTGTAAAGGATGTTGTGCCTGTTGGCACCAAGCTTTGAGAGGAGGCCTAGATTGAGGCCAGTTGGCTCTGTTGTGCAGGTGGTTCCATGGCCGCCCAGAGTATAGCATCCCCGCTAGTCTTGTACCCTTTTCCTGAGGTTGCACTTGTTTGGTTGCATAGGAGATCTAGCTTAGTGGTAGTCAGAGGACTACAAGTATGAGGTTTTAGAGGGAAAGTAGGAGCTTTTCAGTGTCACCGAGAGTTGGGTACCAAAGGATCTTTCAGAGGCGATTAAGAGCTAGCGCGTTTGAGTTCTCGCGCCTGTGTTGTGAGCTTCTGAGCCAGTTGTTGGTAGCATGATTCGGCTACCCTTTGAGTTACCCTAGTATGGGTAGTGTTGGCATCAAGGATGCGTGATGAATCCAGTGTTAGAGCCATGAGTTGGATGGCTGATCGGAGCGCGTTTAGTGAGCACATTGGCTTGAGGTTTGATTGCTTGGTATGGATTTGCTCTTGTAGAGTAAGTTGGCCAATGTGGCTTTTCGTGGTGAGTTGGCCCCGAGAGGGTTTGGACTCTTGTTGCTCCCTGGTTAGTAGTGGCTCTGTTTGGAGGCAAAAGTTGCCCTGTGTTAGAGCCCCTGATGGCTTTGGATCTAGTTGGAGCTGTACACCCCGGGGTACTTTTGTGTAGCTCGTTCCGTGGTTATGTTGGGGAACCACGAAGGGTTCGTGTTGAGGAGCCAGTGCTCAGTCTTTGGGTTGTCAAGGCTTTGGTTCTTGGCAAGTGCCCCAGCTTTGGTTGTAAGGATGCCGTGCTCATTGTCGGGTTGTTGTTTAAGCAAGTTTTGCTTGTTGGTCCTTAGCCTGGTCAGAGTTTAGTTGGATCTCATCAAGAGCGGTGGTAGTAGCCGCGTAGTTTCTGATTGTTATGGTTGAGAGAGCTGTTCGGATCCTTGCCTTGGGCAGAAGGTTTATGGAGGCTAGTTGGTGCTTGGTGTTGACCAAGTTTTGGTTCTCTTGATGTTTCAAGAGCTAGCTCGGTTCGAGCTAGAGGGCGTTGCCCTGAGGATTTGTTCCTAGTCAGGTTGTTTTGTGTAAGGACCCGACCCAAAAGAAGCGGTTTCTAACCTAGATCCTTACTTAGCATGCATGTCTAGGAATGTAAAACACCATCCAACGTACTAATTTAAAACTTTTGCAATCAACAGAACTTTAAACAAACCACAAAAGCCAATGTAAAAATCAAGAGTAATTTGACTGATCAGTGCTTTTCTTAAAAACAAACAAGAGTACGGTACGAGAACCATAAAATAGTTTGAGTTTTTCCCTAGGGACCCAAGTCCCACTACATGCTAAATCATAAAGAAAACAATTAAAGAACATGCATCCCAGAGTCAGCTATCCATGATCATCCAGCCGCCTCCTCCTAGCCATCCTGCCGATGTCCCAAGTTACACGTGGAAAACCACAGAAAATAAGAGTGAGCAACGAGTTACTCAAGAAGAATCCCCAACCGGGGTACAATACGAAAACATATCATTTAGCACACGGACATGCAACCATGCAATGACTCAGAGCAAACAGATGGGTCAACAGAACGTCACTCTTGGGGCTTGCCTATTCGAGGCTTACAGCTACCAACTACCCTAGGTTCCACACCTGGGTGTCCTTCGAGCCTTACACAACCTAGGACTCAGTGTTGCCCATCGGGGACTTATACACCTAGGATGCCCATCAGGGTCTTACACCTCCAACTCAGTGATGCCCATCGGGACTTATACACCTAGGATGCCCATCGGTCTTACACCTCCAACTCAGTGATGCCCATCGGGGACTTATACACCTAGGATGGCCATCGGGGTCTTACACCTCCAACTCAGTGATGCCCATCGGGGACTTATACACCTAGGATGCCCATCAGGGTCTTACACCTCCAACTCAGTGATGCCCATCGGGGACTTATACACCTAGGATGCCCAACGAGTCTTACACCTCCAACTCGGTGATGCCCATCGGGACTTATACACCTAGGATGCCCATCGAGTCTTACACCTCCAACTCAGTGATGCCCATCGGGGACTTATACACCTAGGATGCCCATCAGGGTCTTACACCTCCAACTCAGTGATGCCCATCGGGGACTTATACACCTAGGATGCCCATCGGGGTCTTACACCTCCGGATGTCCATCGGGCCTTCCCCGAGCGGGACGCACTAGTTACCTCTACAATCTCTTTCACTATACCTCATCCGCCAATTCCTTGCATGGCACTAACAGGATAACAAGGTCACGGTTATGCCGAGACAATTTAACTCCTAGCATGATAACTAACAGGATATATCAGGAATCTCAAGCACAAAATCACCTGGAAACAAGAAAGAGCAAGCAACCTATCCACTAGAAATTCCATACAAACACAACACATGGCATGCTATCAAGTATTCGCAGGGTCCACACAACCCCGGTAAGAAATCCTTACCTGGAAGTGAATAGAACCAACGATCAACGGATGACTCTCGAGCTTCTAAGCGAACCCGACAACCTAAGCAAGTAATAAAATCAACCTAATTAACCAAGAGCAGCTAAAAAGCACATAAAGTCCAAAGGGTCAGTCTCGGGAATTTACCAACCGAGAAGCACATGTCTCAGCAGCAAGGAGCAAGAACGACGCTGCTGGGGTGCGGCGAGAGGACGCTGTGCGGCAGACGCGGCGCCGGCGCTGCACAGCTTTCGGCCGCCGCGGTCAAGGCGTCTGGATAGCGGGCAGTGTGCGGGCGACCTGGGCTGCGGGGCCGGTGCGGGAACGAGCGACACGTTGGGACGACGCGCGGGCGAGCGGGGCGACGCGGCGCGACGACGAGCGGCGGCGGCTGGTGCGCCTGATGCGTCGCGGACGCGGGCGGTGGCGCAGGGCGCCGCGATCGGCGGCGGCGGGCGGCGCTAGGCGCGCCGCAGTGCGCGGCGGCGCGCGGGCGAAAGGCGGTGGGTGGCTCTGTTGGCTGGCTGATCGGTCGGGCGAAAGGCCGGGTGGCTCTCTTTGGCCGGCTGATCGGTCGGCGGGGCGAAGGCGGGCAGTGCGACGGCGGCGGCGGCGCGGCGGCGAGGTCAGGGCAGCGTGCGGCGACGCGGCGGCGCGCGGCGAGGTGTGGGGGGAGGGGTTTTGCGAGAGGGGAGTTTTCCCTTTTTTTTTTTTTCTTTCTTCCTCAAATTAAATAAGCTTTGGAAATCTAAAATTCCCTTCCCAAGGCTTTTCTCCTTCAAACCCTAGCTGACGCATTTATTTTCCTTAATTAATTCCAAACTCCCATCTCTCTTTGAGGCCGAGGGTTCGAGTCCTCCAAATAACATCTTTTAAACCTTATTTTATATTTAACAAAAATTCGGGCTGTTACAATACTCCCTCCTTGGAGGACTTCCGTCCTCGGAAGTTGCTGCACTAAAAAAACTCCGGGTAATATCTCCTCATCTCCCCTTCCAACTCCCAAGTAGCTTCCTCAACTCTCTGATTCCGCCACTGCACTTTCACTAAATCAATAGCTCGGTTCCTCAAGACTTTCTTCTCAAATGCTAAGATCTTTATGGGTTTTTCCTCAAAGCTCAGGTCATGGTTTAGCTGCAAAGGCTCGAAATCTATGATATGCGAAAGGTCTGCCACATACTGGCGGAGCATCGAAACATGGAACACACTATGCACTGCAGCCAAGGATGGCGGCAATGCTAACCGATAAGCTACGGCCCCAATCCTCTCGAGGATCTCGAATGGTCCAACAAACCTGGGGCTCAGCTTCCCCTTCCTACCAAACCTCAGAACTCCACGCATCGGAGCTACCTTAAGGAACACGTGCTGGCCAATCTCAAACTACAACTCTCTACGTCGACATCGGCGTAGCTCTTTCTGCTGCTCTTGGGCAGTCAACATACGAGCTCGATCTTCTTGGACAACCTCATTGGTCAACTGGAGCAACTCTGGACCCAATACTGCTTTGTCTCAACCTCTTCCCATTATACAGGGATCTGCAGCTGGCTTTTACCATACAACACTTCAAACGCGGTGCCATCCGAATGGTTGATCAAAAACTATTGTTGTAGGCGAACTCCATCAAATACAAGTACTGGTCCCAACTGCCAGGGAAATCCAACACACAGGCTCGCAACATATCCTCTAAGATCTGATTTACCCGCTCAGTCTGGCCATCGGTCTGTGGGTGGAAGGTTGTGTTGTAGCTGCACTCTGTGCCCAAACCTGCCTGAAGGGCTTTCCAAAACCGTGATGTAAAACGGGAATCCCGGTCGGAGATAATTTTAACTGGCACTCCGTGGTACCTCACTATCTTCTCAAGGAACAGTTGTGCCTTGCCCACGGTGTAGTTTATCCTGCCTTAATGAAGTGGGCACACTTAGTCAACCTATCAACGACCACCCAAATCTGTGCATATCCTCTAGGGGTTCTGGGTAATCATGAAATAAAATCCATGGTAATTTCCTCCCACTTCCACCGTGGCACCCCGAGCGATCAGAGCAACCTGCTTGGTTTCGCGCTAGGCACCTTCACTTGGCCGACAAGTGAGACACCGACCGACAAAGCCGGGCAATCTCTCTCATCCCCCCCATCCACCAAAAAGTCTCGCTTAAGATCTTGGTACATCTTGTTACCCCACAGGTGCCATGCAAAAGGCGAGGTGTGAGCCTCGGTCAACAACTCCGAACGAATCTGGCATCATCGGTGGGACACATAGCCGACCCTTATATCTCAAGCCACCATCTGCAAATATCTCAAAATCAAAGTCACCATCAGCCTGGACCCTCTCATACAACTTTTTCAACTTAGGATCATTCAACTGGCCATCAATAATCCTTTGCCTTCATCAAGGCCGGATGGTCAATCGAGCCACCACAGCGTAACATCCCTAAACAACATCGCTATTTCTCGCTCTCCCGAGGTCTTTCCTTATGATACTTTTGGGATTTGCCAATGTTGCTAGATGCGAGGTCTTCCTACTTAGTGCATCTGCCACAACATTTGCCTTTCCAGGGTGATACAAGATCTCACAGTCGTAATCCTTTACAAGCTCCAACCAACTCCTCTGCCTCATGTTTAGGTCCCTCTGAGTGAAGAAATACTTGTGGCTTTAGTGGTCCGAGAAAATCTGAATCTTTTCCCCATACAAGTAGTGTCTCCATATTTTAAGTGCAAACACGACCGCTACCAACTCCATATCATGAGTCGGATAGTTCTGCTCGTGCTGTTTCAACTGCCTCGAGGCATACGCTATCACTTTACCGTGTTGCATCAGAACGCATCCGAAACCAAACTTGCTAGCATCACTGTACACCACGAAACCCCCTGGTCCCTCTGGAACTGCCAACACTGGCGCAGACGTCAAGCTGTTCTTCACTTTAGCAAAACTCTCATCGCACTTCTTATCCCAAACGAAATCGACGCCCTTTCGTCAAACCGAGTAAGCGGGCCGCTATAGCGAAAAAATTTTGAACGGCGTCGGTAATATCCGCCGACCGGGAAGCTACGAATCTACGACCACGATCGTCGGTCTGGTCCACGAACTAACGACCTCTACCTTTGAAGGGTCCACAGCCACTCCCTCCTTAGACACAACGTGTCCCGGAAAAAGCTACCTCCTCGAGCCAAAGTCACACTTTGAGAACTTCGCATAGAGCTTGTTCTCGCGCAAAGGCTGCCAAAATCTGCCTTAGGTGCGAGGCATGGTCCTCCTTAGACTTAGAGTACACAAGAATGTCATCTATGAACACGATGACAAAGCGGTCCAAGAACGCCTTGAACACTCTGTCCATCATGTCCATGAATGCAAATGGGGGCGTTCGTCGATCAAAAGACATGACTACGAACTCATAATGCCCATACCTCGACCTGAACGCTGTCTTGGGAATATCTGCATCCCGAATCCTCAACTGGTGGTAGCCCGACCTCAAGTCAATCTTTGAAAACACACAAGCTCCCTGGAGCTGGTCAAACAGGTCATCGATACGAGGCGAGGATATGTATGTGTAATGTTTGCTTTTTAGCTAAATGTAAAATAAGGTTTCCTTTTATATTTTTAGTTTGGGAGGAGGAGTCATTGGAAGGACTCGAACCCTTGGCCTAAAAGGGGTTTGGAAGCTTGGGTTTAAATAAGGAAAATAAACGCGTCACCGGGGCTCGAAGGGGAGTCTTGGGAAGGTCATATGAGATTCCCAAGTCTATTTAAGTTAAGGAAGGAATTATATTTAAAGAAAAGAAAAGAGAAAATAAGGACAAAAGAAAGAACCCAAAACCCTAGACTTCTCCTTCACCCCGCCTAAGCCGCCCACACACCGCCGTGCTCTGCACCACACCGCTGCCGTGCCTCGCCCACGCCGCCGCCCAACTCCTCGCTACTTAGCCCCACACGCCGCCGCCTGCTGCTTCGCCCCACGACATCGCACGCCTGCGACCATCGCCGCACCGCGCACCGAGCCACCGCCACCCGATCGCGTCGGCGGCCGCCACTCGCCCCACCACCGCAACAGCCCGGCCTCCACTCCGCACCAGTCGCCCAACAGACCGGCGCGTAGCCGCCTCGCGCCAAGCCGACGACACCACCCAGCGCCGCTCGCGCGCGCCGACGCCACCGTGCACAAAGACCACCTGTCTGCGTGCCGTCTGCCGCTTCGTCGCGTCCGCCCGCCAGCAGCCAGCCCAGCGCTTGCTCGTCCTGCGCCGCGCCACATACGCCAAGAATACCGCGCCCGATAGCGCCAGTGCGGCGCCAGCGCCCTAACGCCTAGCGGCGCTACTGGTCCTGCTTTGCTTGCTGCCGAGACGAGTGCCTTCTCGGTTGGTAAATTCCCGAGCCTCCACCCTTTGGACTTCCTGCTTTTAGATGTTGTTTATTAATTAGGATGTTTTATTACTTGTTTAGGTTGCTCGAGTTCGCTTAAAAGCTCGAGGGTCGTTATTTGATTCGGGATAATTAACCTCCACTTATTTCCAGGTAAGGATTCTTACCCGGGGTTGTGTGGACCCTGCGAATAGTTGATAGCATGCTGATTACTGTAATTATATGAGTTTCTAGTGATAGTTTTCATGTTTTCTTTTGATTCATGTTCGTGACATGTTTACATCCCGTTAAGTTCCATGTTAGGCTTTCCTATCTTGATAGAACCATGCTGCCTATTGTATGCTGCTAGATTCAAGTTACGGTTAGATGTGTGATGTATAGTATAGAGGGCCGTAGAGGTAACTAGTTTGGGGTCCCGCTCGGGCAAGACCCGATGGACATCTGAAGGTGTAAGGCCCGATGGGCATCCTAAGTGTGTAAGGCCCCACTGGGCATCACTGAGTCTGGAGGTGTAAGGCCCTACGGGCATCCTAGGTGTGTAAGGCCCACCGGGCATCACCGATTCTTGGAGGTGTAAGGCCCTATGGGCATCCTAGGTGTGTAAGGCCCACTGGGCATCACCGATCATCGGCGGTGTAAGGCCCGATGGGCATCCTAAGTGTGTAAGGCCCCACTGGGCATCACTGTGTCCTAAGTGTGTAAGGCCCCACTGGGCATCACTGTGTCCTAAGTGTGTAAGGCCCCACTGGGCATCACTGAGTCCTAGAGTGTGTAAGGCCTCACTGGGCATCACTGAGTCCTAGATTGTGTAAGGCCCGAAGGGCATCCAAGCGTAGGACCTAGGAGTGATCAAGTTGATGGGAGCCCTGAATAGGCTCGCCCTAGAAGCGACTCATAGCCTAAGCCACCCGCTCGTGCTCTAAGTCTTTGTATGGTTGCTGTCCGTGTGCTAAATGAGATGATTTCGTATTGTACCCCGATTGGGGATTCTTCTTGAGTAACTTGTTGCTCACCCTTATTTTCTCGTGGCTTTCCACGGGTAACTTGGGACAGAGGTCGGATGGCTAGGAGGAAGCGGCTCGATGATCATGGATAGTGCGACTGGGTCGCACGTTTCTTTAAATGTTTTCCTTAATGATTTAGCATGTAGTGGGACTTGGGTCCCTAGGAAAAAGCACTCAAACTATTTTATGTTCTCGCATGCGGTTTTCCTTTGAATTGTTTTAAGAAAGTCTTGATCAGTCATTTACTGCTTTATTTAATTGAGATCATGGTTTTGTTTTAAAAGTGTTTATTGCAAAGCTTTAAACTTCCGACTCTGAATGATGTTTATATTCTTAATCATGCATGCTAAGTATGGACTTTAGGTTAGAGACCGTTTCTTGGGTCGGGTCTTTACAGGATACTTGTTCTTAATGGTTACCTTGTTCAGTTCCCTGTAATCGATGCATAGACGCATCGAGCCATCCTTTTTCTTAACAAACAAAGACGGGGTGCTCCCCACGAGGACACACTCGGCCTAATAAATCCTCTGTCAAGCAACCTGCAACTGCCTCCTTTAACTCTTTCATCTCTTTGGCGCCATATACGATAAGGAGCTTTCGAGATAGGGCGAGTCCCCGCTCAAGCTCTATTGAGAAGTCCACCTCCCTCTTCGGCAAAGAAGCCGTGCAACTCTTCGGGAAAAACATCTGCAAACTCTTGCACTATGGGCACCTGCTCGACAGATAACTGGTCACGGTTCTCCCCGGTCAACTTAGCTATGAAACCCCAAGCTCCTCGAGCTAACAAACGGTGAGCTTTAACTGCCGAAATCACCGGTGGACACACCCCACTCTGGGTGCCCCAAATTTAAAGCTAGGCCTACAGGCGGCCTCGAACACCACCTCCTTACAACGACAATCAATCATAGCGTGGTTATCGCCTAACCAATCCATGCCGAGGATCACATCAAAACCGCTCATAGCTAACACTATGAGGGTAACTGCAGAGTCCGGTCTGACACCGTATCCGACCATCCCTTACCTTCTCTCAAGCTGCAAAGATACTAGTTCCCGGGGAGTAGCGACAGATAACTCAAAACCTAGAGGCTCTAAACTCATGCAAGCACGCTCAAAGAAAAAGCAATGAAACAAAAAGAATGGGTGGAACCCGAATCAAACAACACAAAGGCGAGGTGATCAAGAACTAGGAGCGTGCACTCGCCATCGCGGGTCGGCTCTCTCTCACCTCCCCGGCGAGTCGTAGCATAAACTCTTCCTCTTTCTCACTGAAGCTGGCTGTGCCACCACTGCCTTATGGTTGCAATGCCGGGCCTGATGCCCCTCCTTACCACAGTTATAGCAAGCTCTAGGGTTACCACCACAAGGCCCCCAATGTTGTTTACCACAGGGTCTACAATACGGTGGCGGCCTCCCACGCCCGTTGGCGAGGCCGATCACGATTCACGATCCCGTCTTGGTCTCTGCCAAGATAAGTACCACAGACGGCGCGCCGACCGCCTCCATGTCCATTACCTCCTGCGTCAAACTTACGCTTCTGACCCGAGTACACTGGGGCCTTCTGCACCACATCACAAACAACCTGCTCTGGAGGATACTTTCCATCATAAATAGTTGCCAACCGCCTTCGCTTGGAAAAAGTCTCTGGGCTCGTGCCCTAACATCTGAGAGACACTCCCGCCTCGCACCCGCAATAAACTTCCCGATCTTCACTCGGGAGTAGCAATCAACTCCGGTCATGAAGTACCCATACTCCGAAAACTTCCTCTCATACACCTCGATTCGGTCGGACCCACAGCTTAAGGTTCAAAATGACTCAATCATCTTTTCTTGGGATTCTTCAGCGATAAATTTTGCCTTGAACTCACCCTTGAAGAATTCCCGGTGGCGGGGGAGACCAAATAGGTCTCTCACTCAAGGTGGAATCCCACCACCACTTAGTCTGCTCCAAATAACGCATGAGCTTTGCACATCGAGCTCATTGCACCTCGGGACAAGCCATTACCATAAAAGTATACTCTAGCTCGGCAATCCACCGGCCGCCACGGTGGTTCTCCTCCAGGCACTAAACTTCTCCGGCTTCCATTTGACGAAATCTTTTAGCCACTTGCCCAAATCCTCGGCACCTTCCGCCACAACGGCCTCGTTCACAATTGGCTCTCGCTGAGTGGGCGATGCGGTGGCACTGCAGTCCTCTGCTTTGAAACCAACTTGGTCACCGCTTCTATCTCAATCCGGGACTCCTCCTCTGCAATGCGGCTACGAGCCTGCGTCTCGACCCTCTGCTCTCGACCCTCCGGTCGACAAAGAACCCAACCATAAGAGCCCTCATGGACTCCACAAAAGCAACTCCCGTCAGCGACCTCCGAGGCCGAGTTGCCTCCACGCCTCACCGGGCAACACAGCAGAAGGGGCTCAGAGCGGCCTAACATCAAGATCGCCTTGGGACGACGTCCCTCCCGTGTCTTAATCAATACGAATGCCCTGGCTGGTCGGCCTCGAGCCTCCCTACCCTCTACGAGTGACTGGCATAACGACAATCTATACACAAACGAACAATGAGTCAGAACCTGTTTTCCCTGCTCCTCAACAACAAGTCATATACATGCAAGGTGCAAATCGTATTGTAATTCTTAACCCTTAACCTTAAACTTTCGGACATACCGATGGTGGCGGCGCCGATGATCATGGAAAACAACCTACAATCGCAGTCGACTACGAAACCTATAACTCGGCTCTCGATACCAACCGTAAGGACCCGACCCAAAAGAAGCGGTTTCTAACCTAGATCCTTACTTAGCATGCATGTCTAGGAATGTAAAACACCATCCAACGTACTAATTTAAAACTTTTGCAATCAACGAACTTTAAACAAACCACAAAAGCCAATGTAAAAATCAAGAGTAATTTGACTGATCGTTGCTTTTCTTAAAAACAAACAAGAGTACTGATGACGAGAACCATAAAATAGTTTGAGTTTTTCCCTAGGGACCCAAGTCCCACTACATGCTAAATCATAAAGAAAACAATTAAAGAACATGCATCCCAGTCGGTCACTATCCATGATCATCCAAATACGCCTCCTCCTAGCCATCCCGCCGATGTCCCAAGTTACCCGTGGAAAACCACGAGAAAAAAAGAGTGAGCAACGAGTTACTCAAGAAGAATCCCCAACCGGGTACAATACGAAAACATATCATTTAGCACACGGACATGCAACCATGCAATGACTCGAGCAAACAGATGGGTCAACAGAACGTCACTCTTGGGGCTTGCCTATTCGAGGCTTACATGACTACCAACTACCCTAGGTTCCACACACAGGTGTCCTTCGAGCCTTACACAACCTAGGACTCGGTGTTGCCCATCGGGGAATTAAACACCTAGGATGCCCATCGTGGTCTTACACCTCCAACTCGTGATGCCCATCGGGACTTATACACCTAGGATGCCCATCGGGTCTTACACCTCCAACTCGGTGATGCCCATCGGGACTTATACACCTAGGATGCCCATCGGGTCTTACACCTCCAACTCGGTGATGCCCATCTCGAGGACTTATACACCTAGGATGCCCATCGGGTCTTACACCTCCAACTCGGTGATGCTCATCGGGGACTTATACACCTAGGATGCCCATCGGGGTCTTACACCTCCAACTCAGTGATGCCCATCGGGGACTTATACACCTAGGATGCCCATCGGGTCTTACACCTCCAACTCGGTGATGCCCATCGGGACTTATACACCTAGGATGCCCATCGGGGTCTTACACCTCCAACTCAGTGATGCCCATCGGGGACTTATACACCTAGGATGCCCATCGGGGTCTTACACCTCCGGATGTCCATCGGGGCCTTCCCCGAGCGGGACGCACTAGTTACCTCTACAATCTCTTTCACTATACCTCATCCGCCAATTCCTAGCATGGCACTAACAGGATAACAAGGTCACGGTTATGCCGAGACAATTTAACTCCTAGCATGATAACTAACAGGATATATCAGGAATCTCAAGCACAAAATCACCTGGAAACAAGAAAGAGCAAGCAACCTATCCACTAGAAATTCCATACAAACACAACACATGGCATGCTATCAAGTATTCGCAGGGTCCACACAACCCCGGTAAGAAATCCTTACCTGGAAGTGAATAGAACCAACGATCAACGGATGACTCTCGAGCTTCTAAGCGAACCCGACAACCTAAGAAAGTAATAAAATCAACCTAATTAACCAACACAGCAGCTAAAAAGAACATAAAGTCCAAAGGGTCGGTCTCGAATTTACTAACCGAGAAGCACACGTCCTCGCCAGAAGCAAGGAGCAAGAACGACGCTGGCAGCGTGCGGCGAGGACGCCGACGCCAGGATCGGGGGCATAGCGCTGCAGCCTTCTCGCGCGCACGGTCAAGGCGTCTGATAGCGGCGGTGTCGGGCGACTGGCTAAGCGGGCGAGCGGGCGGACGAGTGACGCGGGCGGACGGACGAGTGACGCGGCTGGTGCGCGGTCGTGCATATGCGGCCGGACGGAGCGATGCGGGCGGTGCGCTGGGGCGCACGATGCGGCGGGACGGCGGCGCTTAGGGCGCACGCAGCGCGACGGGCGCGCGTGGCTGGGAGCACGGTCTTCATGGCGCGGCTGGTGGTCTCTTTCTCTGGGCTGACGGTGCGGGCGAAAGGCTGGCAGGTGACGGCGACGGCGGCGGCGGCGGCGAGGGCTGGGCAGGTGCGACGGCGAAGTGGGCGGTGGCGGCGAGGGTGTGGGGAGAGGGTTTTGCGAGAGGAGAGTTTTCCCTTTTTTTTTTTTCTTTCTTCCTCAAATTAAATAAGCTTTGGAAATCTAAAATTCCCTTCCCAAGGCTTTCCTCCTTCAAACCCTAGCTCACGCATTTATTTTCCTTAATTAATTCCAAACTCCCATCTCTCTTTGAGGCCGAGGGTTCGAGTCCTCCAAATAACATCTTTTAAACCTTATTTTATATTTAACAAAAATCCGGGCTGTTACATTTTGGGAGTTGACCCCTCCCTCGGCAGTTGAGTAAGTTCTGCTAGTTCTAGATTGGTGGTCCAATCGGTTGAGGTTTCCCCTTGGGTGTTGCTTCCAAGAGAGTTGGTTGTTGTTGCCCTTGGGTTTGAGCTAGTCAGCGAGCGTGTGTGTAGTTCGCTGCCCTTCAGAGTTTGCTTGCTGGAAAATCGTTCCCATTGAGGAGTCAGCGTAGCTTCTGAGCTGTGTAGTTGATCAGAGTAGCGCAGTGGTTAGCCTAGCGAGAGGGTCCCTGCATGGTGTTGTTAGCAAGCGAAGTTGTTTGTCCCCGCAAGAGCGGTGGCCAGTCAGTTTAAGAGTTGTGTTTTTGCTGGTGAGTTGTTGGTTCTTTGGGGTTTGAGGAACCCCTAGTTTCCTTGGTGGTTGAGTTGCACCATGGATGCCAGCCTCGAGTGTTATCCTTGGAGATAGCCTCGTCGGTCCGTTTTCCTTGCGATGTTCCGTGTGTGGAGTTTCTAGTTGCAAGATGAGTTTGGCCTTGGCTAAAAGGAGGAAGTCCTTTGAGTAGCCAGTTGGACTTAAGAGTTGAGTGGTAGCTTGGAGGCGAGCTTTGCTCGTGATGAGCTTGAGTTGAGTTCTGCTTAGCAAGTCCTTCTCGTGCTTTGCTTCTTGTTATTGTGCTTTCGCAGTTGGCGTTAGCTGAGCCTCAGTGGAGTGAGTTGGCACAGAGGTGCCGTGGCATTGGTTGGTTAGCCTTTGGGCTGTTTTCCTCAAGCTGTTGTGTTGCTGGTAGCCCTGTGAGGGTTTGGTCCTTGCTGTCGAGATTTCCATGAGAGGAGCGTTGGTTGTTTCAATGCCTGACAATGTTCTCTTTGGCCAGTTGCTAGTAGATTTTCATGGAAAAGTTTGTGTTCGGCCGTTGAGAGGCTCCAGTTTGTTGGCTAGGCCGAGTGGAGCTCAGCACCGTTTTGGCCATTTAGGGTTGGCCGTGGTGAAGTTTCAAACTTGTGCTTGTTGGAAAAGTTTGCCTTTTTGGATCAATCACCAGTTGGTGATTTGTTTGCTTTTCGTTAAGGCTTTAGGCAAGCTTTGTGGTTCGCTGGCCTCATGTGATGTATGAGTAGGCCGTTTGGTTTCTGGAACCTGAGAGGTTCAGCTTGTTTGGCCAAAGATAGTGTAGAGTTGAGGCTGTTTGTTAACAGCTGTGAGTTTCAGAGAAGTTACGCCAGTGCGTGGCGTTGAGTTTTGGAGCTTGTGCCCAGTTTGCGAGTTTGCTGAGAGTAACACCGTATAGAGGTGTTCCGTGTTGGTTTAGCAGGGTTTAGATTGAGCCCCTGGTTTGTAGGCCTTTTGAGATCCTTGAGCGGATCGGAGCAGTGGCCTTTCGGTTAGCCTTGCCCAGTCTTTGTTGAGATAGTCTGTGGTAGACTGGTTAGCTTTGTGGCTTTGAGCCTTTGAGAACCCAAGAGGGTTTGGTTCTCGAAGATGGGCTAGTGTTGTCTTAGCCGAGAAGTTCAGTTGGCTAGGAATCAGTGGAGTATTCCTAGAGCCGTTTCGTCTTAGGACTTTCGAGGACGAAAGTCATATAAGGAGGGAGTATTGTAACGGCCCAGTTTTCTATCCCGGTTCTCGAGGAGCTTCCGGTTCAGATTCAGTGGTTCTGTTGGGCCGTTAGAGCTGTTTGGACCCTTAGGGGCATTTTGGTCTTTTTGCTCCCTCGGTAGGATTTGTGGTTTTTCAGGGCTTCGAGGTAGCTCCTGCCTTTGTTGAGGCTTGTTTGTTGTGGGCTGCGAGTCCCTAGATGTTTGGGAGTTCAGTTGTGATTTGGGTTTTGGGCAAAATGATGGTTGTTTGGGTGTTTCCTTCGGGATTCGAGCCGGGCCTTCAGTGTTGGTTTGGGAGGTTGATTTCAGTGTGATTTGTTGTTTGGAAAGGTTGCTTCAGTCGGGTCTCGAAGGAGGAAGCCGGGAAATGAGATTTAAGGATTTTAAGGATTTTTGGAAAAATTGGAAAATGGATAAAGTTGGATTTAAGTTTGGATAAGAATAAAAGAGAAAAAGAAAAAGAAAAAAAGGAAAAAATCCATTTTTCCCCCATTTTTCCCCTTTCTCTCTCCTCCAGCCCGAGCCCTCCCCTTGGCCCTCTCCTCCCTGCCCGAGCGCCCCAGCTCGCCCCCCTGGCCGCCTAGCCCGAGCCCCTGGCCGCCCGAGCTGTAAAGACCCAACCCGAAAATGGAACTAAATCTAGGTCTTTACTCAGCATGCAAATTTAAAACATAAAAGGACCCAGCCAGGGTCGGATTAAAAGCTTTTCAAACACATTAGCGGAAAACAATCAAAACAAAGTAAACATTCATTAGGCAAAAACGAACCATTCAAATTAAAATAATGGATCGATCAAGATTTTCCTTAAAAACATAAAATAGTTCAAATCATAGTTTTCCCTACGGATCTAAGTCCAACTACATGCTTTGAAATCCAAAAACAGAAAAATAAGACACGGCAGTGTGTCAAGAAGATCCATGATCTCCCAGCTCTCTCCGCTAGCCACCTCGGTGCTTTGTCCCAAGTTACACCGTGGAAGAAACCACGATAAGGGTGAGTATAAACATACTCGGTAAGAACCCCGATCGACTGGAGTGCGATACGATGCAATCTATCATCTAGCAACCTAGTACACATGCCACAAATATCAACACGGATCTTAGCTCAACGAGCTCACAAGGCAAATACGGAATCCTCGGAAGTCTCCTACTTCCGGCCTAATGATTGGCTCTCAAACCAATCCCGGGACATCTCCGAGGTCTTTCTCCCACGGCCAATTGATCACCTCAAAACCGATCCCAAGATGTCCGACACCCTCGAGGGTCTTTCTCCCTCGACCAATTGATTAACTCTAAAGTCAATCCCAATGGGTGTCCTCAAGGGCCTCTTACCCTCGCTATAAATCTGGACTATCGGAGAGTACCCAAGTCCGGCTCTAAACGGAAGGGTACCGTGTACTCACGAACATTAGCCCGGGAGCTCTCCGAACCAAGCTACTAACGCGTGTGCGCGCGCACCGCATGCTCTTCTGCAACCGGCGTAAATGCGGGGGCCTAAGGGCAAACTACGCGGGCAGTGCGCATGCCTAAGACTCGGAAGCGGTGTCACCGATCACGAGAGCGAGGCCCTCGGCACTCATCCATGCGGCTGTACCACCGACTGAAGCTAAGAACCGCCAAGGTAGGCTTGCACCGCTGGCGGTGGTTCCGCTCTAGCAGGCTACAAACTAGGCTTATGCCAATGAGGTAGCTAACCCTCACCGGCTGCCGGGAAGCAAGGTGCGTTATGCTTCGCTCTACTCCCGACCGTGGGGACAAGGTACGTTATGTCCGCTCTCACCTCTAGATGATGACAAACCCTATCATACTAGCTTAGACTACCAAGTACGTGATTCTGGCTAACATTCACAAGACATCTGTCATCATACATAGCCTAGCATGATACTACGTGCTTAAAGCAGAATCTCAAGCATCTTTGGAAGAACAAACCTAGCATGGCACTAACATGTACAAAAAGGCAAAACATGCTAGTAAGAATTTAATCACTAGCTATCCTATCCACTAACATGCTCATAAAGGTAAACAAGCATACAAGGCACAATTAAGAAAGCATAGCAGGGGTCCACACAACCACGGTAGGAAGTCCTTACACCGAAACAAGTGGAGAATAGCTATCACAACCAAAAAAGACCCTCGAGCTTAATACTGAACTCGAGCAACCTAGGCATAAATAAAGCATCCTAAGTAAATACATACAAGCAGCCAGAAGCTTAGGAAACACAAAGGGATTGGTTCGGGAATTACCACCGAGAAGACACGGCCTCGGCAGAAGGAGGGTGGCTTGGGCGCCTTTGGTGCGGGTGGGCGCATGGCGCGTAACACGTCGGGCGGACCAGCGCAGGCGGCAGCAGCGTGTCGGCCGCAGGCAGCAAGGCGACGCGCGAGCGCGAGCGCTGCTCAGCCCCAGGTTGCGCGCGGCGAGGATCGCGCTGGAGCGGCGCGCTGGCAGGTCGTCGCGCTGAGCGGCGGCGCGGCGTCGCGGCGGCGCGCGTCTGGGATGCGCGAAAAGATCGCGGCGACCACGAGCGACGCCGGCGGCGATGGGTGTGCGACGGTGGGGCTTCCGTCGGCAGCGCGTCACGATGGTGGGCGGCGGTAGGTCGGGCGGCGCTGGGCCGGCGCGCGCAGGGCGGTGCGCGATGGAGCGTGGTGCGCGTCGCTAGGGCCGGGTGGCTCGGGGTGGTTCGATGGTGGTTCGATGGTGTGGCTAGGGCTGCTCGGCTAGGGTTTTAGGAGAGAGAGAGAGAGAGAGAGAGAGAGAGAGAGAGAGAATGCGGCTAAGAGGGGAAAAATTAGGGGTTTCTTGATTTTCCTTCTTTTCCTTATTTTTAAATAGGTTAGGAGACCTAAATTCCTTTCCCAAGGCTTTTCTCTTGCGGGTCCCAGCTAAAGCAACCTTCTTTTCTTTTTCTTTTTAATTAAGACTCTTTTCTTAAAACTCCAAATTCACCATTTAGGGTAAGGTTCAAATCCCAAAAGATTCAATTAATTTTCCAATTAATTTTGTTATTAACCGGGAAGGAAAACGGGGCCGTTACACGAGCTCGCCCTCAGCTCGCCCGTGCGAGTCGAGCCCAGCCCTGCTCGCCCAAGCCCGCGTTACCCAGGCCGAGTCGCATCGCCCAGCTCACCCTCACCCAGGCCCGCGTCGCCCGACCTCGCCCAGCTCGCGTTGCCCAGGCCGAGCCTCGCATAGTGTCGCGTCGCCGTCCCTCGCATAGTGCCGTGCCAGATCAAGTGGCCTGAGCCCGTCGCGTCGCCTCGCCTCGCGCGCGCCCCTGTGCTTGCTGAGCTCGCGCTCGCGCGCAGCTCCGCGCCCCTGAGCTCGTGCCCTGCGCCCCAGCGTGCCTCTGCGCCCGTGTCCGAGCCCCCAGCGCGCCCAGTGCCTGCGCCCAGCCAGCCTCTGCCCTGCCGATAGCCTGCTTGTGTGTGTTGGTTTGGCCCGAGCCTTGTGGCTTCTCGGATGGTATTTCTCGAGTCTTTTCTTCATTGGGCCCTGATTTATTGGCTGCTGGTTATGGATTTATTGGGCTGTTTATGTATGTGATTTGGGTGTTTTGTTTGATGTTCTGGCTGTTCGGGATCGTCTAGAGGCTCGAGGATTCGCTCGTAGATTTATTATAATTATTGTTTTCTGCTTGTCCCAAGTAAGGATTTCTTACCGTGGTTGTGTGGACCCTGCGATATATCTCGATATGCCTTGCTTGTTTGCTGATTGTTATGAGCATGTTAGAGATAGAGCAGTTGATTGAATTCTTGCTAGCATGTTTGCCTGATTTTACATGTTAGTGCCATGCTAGGTTTGTTCTGCCAGCATGCTTGTGATTCCTGCTTAAGTTGTAGTATCATGCTAGGTAATGTGTTTTATGTCATCATTGCTTGCTAGCCAGAATCATTGATTTTTGCTCTGTCTTTGTTAGATAGAGTTGTAGGGTTTGTCATCATCCAGAGGTGAGCGGACAAAACGTACTTTGTCCCTAGTAGCTCGTGTCGGGAGTAAAGTGTGCGTAACATAACGTATCTTGCTACCCCCGACCCACCTGCCAGGACTTAGCTACCCACTCCGCCCAAAGCCTAGTTTGTAGCTCGCTAGAGCGGAACCCCGCCATCGGTGTAAGCCTACCCTGGCCGGTTCTTAGCTTCAGGTCGGTGGATCAGTTGCTGCACAGATGAGCGCCGAGGGCCTCGCGCTACTTCGTGATCGGTGACACCGCTTCCGAGTCATAGGCATGCGTGCACGCCCGCGTAGTTTTTCCCTTAGGCCCCGCATTTACGCCCGCCGGTTTCGAGAGCATGCGGTGTGCGCGCCTGCGCGTTAGTTGCCGGGTTCGGAGAGCTCCCGGGCTAATGTTCGTGAGTACACCATTCCTTCCGCTTTAGAGCCGACTTGGGTACTCTCCCGATAGTCCGATGATGTATAGCGAGGGTAAGAGGCCCTTGAGGACACCCATTGGGATTGGCTTTTGAGCTAATCAATTGGTCGAGGAGAAAGACCCTCGAGGGTGTCGGACATCTTGGGATCGCTTTTTGAGTGATCAAATGGCCGAGGAGGAAGACCCTCGGAGATGTCCCGGGATTGGTTATGAGAACCAATCATTAGGCCTAAGTAGGAGACTTGATGATTCCGGAAGTAGGAGACTTCCGATGGTTCCAGATCTTTTCTTATGAGCTCGTTGAGCTATAATGCATGTTGTTGGTCGCTTGCTTGCTTGTTGAGGTGCTAGATGACGGATGTATCGTATTGTACCCCGGTTGGGGATTCTTACTGAGTATCTTTATACTCACCCTTATTTATCTTTCAGGTAACTTGGGACAACACCAGGATGGCTAGCGGAGGGAGCTGATTGATCATGGGGAGCCGCCGGCACTCTGTCATTTATTGTTGTATTATTTATTCAGCATGTAGATGGACATGAGTCCTAGGGGAACATTGTTTAAAAAGTTGTTTAAATTGTATTGTTTGATTTTATAAATACTCGCCAGGTGGTTTTACTTCGTTGGATTGTTTAAATGAAAACTGTGGTTTATGTTTTAAGGGTTCCCCCTTCTCATATGTTTTGAATGGTTTTTAAATATGAGCACTAAACCGCTTGATATCATATTTAACTTGCATGCTGAGTGAGAACCCCGGTTTAGGACCATGTTTTGGGTCGGGTTCGTCACAGGTTTAGAGCGCCATCATGCCAACTTCCAGCAGTGTGTGATGTATGTTGTGGCTTGTTGTGGTATCCAGATAGTTTCGGATGCCCTGGGACATCGTTCCAGAGGGAGGTAGAGATTGGACTCCCATAGGCCAACTGTGGCCCAATTGATGGTTTTCCCCTAGTGAGAGGGTGGAGGTGCTTTGCCTTGGAATGCCACTCCAAGAGAGGAGTTAGCTGTGGTTGTGCTGATGTGGATGGTTGTGGAGCAGGTCCCCGTGTGGACTAGCCTGGGTAGCTCAAGCGTTGATCTTGAGCCTTGATAGATTATTGGTTGCCCAGAGAGTGGTTGCAAAGTTGGTAGCCTTCGAGGAGATTGATGAGGCATCTTTGCGCTCCTGTAAAGTGTTGTTGGTTGCAGCCCCGATGGCGGAACCACGTGGTTAGGGTTCAAAGCGCGATGTTACCTTCGGACTGGATCCGTTGGTGGTTTCCTCAGTTGTTTGGTAGAATTGAACACTCTTCTTTTGGTAAGCCCTGAAGTAGGGCTAGCTGCTGCATGTTGAGAGAGCCGGCCAGAGTTTTGTTGAGCATTATGTGGAGATGCAAGAGTAGGCTGTGAGCCTTCAGCTTGATGAGATGCCTTAGGCATGGTTGTTGGAGTTGAGCCCTTGTATGCCTAGCCAGAGTTCGTGTCACTTGAGGTTGTGACCTTGTTGGCCCCGTTGTAGTAAGATGTGGATTTGGTAGTAGTGGCACTTGAGGTGCATTGGTTGGTGTGCCGCTTTGGCACTAAGTCTGGTTCAGGCCTGAGTTTGGTATGGGCATAGCAGATGGTTCTATGCCGTTCGGAGTTTAGCGCACTCCTTTAGCCTTGGCTCCATTTATGGTAGTTGCACCTGTGTAGGTCGTGCAAAAGGGATAGTTCAGTAGTAATCGAAGGACTTCAAGCGAAAGGATGTTCGAGAGGAGCCGGAGCTTTTCCCAGTGTTACTAGAGGTTGGGTAAGTGTAACGGCCCAGTTTTCCATTCCAGTTTCCCAGGTACTCTCGGTTAAGTATTGGGGCAATCGGTTGGGCCGTTAGAGCTTTATAACCTTTAAGGGTATTTTGGTCTTTCTGCTCCCCGGCCAGAGGTTGAGGATTTTCAGGGCTTCAGGGTCATTTCGGCCTTCGTTGAGACTTGATTGATGTTGGTAGCAAGACCCAAGGAGTTTGGGTTAGTTGTTTAGAAGTTTGGAGGCATTCCGGATTAATGGCAGAATTAATTGAAAATTAAATGGTTCCATCGGGATTTGAACCCTTGCCCTAAATGGTGAATTTGGAGTTTTAGAAAAGAGTCTTAATTAAAAAGAAAAAGGTTGCTTTAGCCGGGACCCGCAAGAGGAAGCCTTGGGAAGGGAATTTAGGTCTCCTAACCTATTTAAAATAGGGAAAAGAAGGAAAATCAAGAAAACCCCTATTTTTCCCCTTGTTTAGCCGCACCCCATCTCTCTCTCTCTCTCCAAAAAGTCGAGCCAAACACCCTAACCGAGCCACCCAGCCGCACCACATAGCCGAGCCACCCCCTCACCACACCCCGCCCGCACACCAAAGCCGCTCGCACTGCATCGCACCGCCCAACCCCTACACCGCCCAGGTAGCTCAGCCCCTGCCTCGCCCAGCCGCCGCACGTCTGCAGTCTATAAGCCCCACCGTCGCACGCCCAGCACCGCCCGACGTCGCCGCGACGCCCGATCCGTCATCGCAGCGCGCGCTCACGCCCAGCGATCGAGACGCTCTCCCGCGCGCCAACCCAGCGAGCCCGCTCGCTCGCGCGTCGCCTACGCAGCCGATCGCCCGCGCACTGCCCCGCCGTGCCGCACGCCAGCTCCTGCGCGTCCGCTCGCCTTGCCGCGCGCCCAAGCCATCGCCAGCGCCAGCGCCCTAGCCGCACCAGCAGCACCCAAAACTGCCGCCTTGCTGCCGAGACCCCGTGTCTTCTCGGTTGGTAATTCCCGAACCTATCCCTTTTAGATTTTTAAGCTGCTGGCTGCTATATATTTATTTAGGATGCTTTTAATATGCCTAGGTTGCTCGAGTTCGTTTTAAAGTTCGAGGGTCTTGCTTGACTCGTGATAGCTTTTTCCACTTATTTCCAGGTAAGGATTTCTTACCGTGGTTGTGTGGACCCTGCGATGCTTTCTTGATTGTGCCTTATATGCATGTTTACTTTTATGAACATGATTAGTGGATAGGATGACTTGTGATTGCATTCCCGCTAGCATGTTTGCTTGTTTGTACATGTTAGTGCCATGCTAGGATTGTTCTTCCAAAGATGCTTGAGATTCCCGCTTTAAGTTTGTAGTATCATGCTAGGTTATGTATGATTGATGATGATTATGTATGTTTAGCCAGAATCGTTTACTCTATACTCTAGCTAGTGTAGTAGGGTCGTCATCATCTTGAGGTGAGAGCGGACATAACGTACCTTGTCCCCACCGGTCGGGAGTAGAGCGAAGCATACCGTACATTGCTTCCCCTGCAGCCACCAATGAGGATTAGCTACCTCATTGGCATAAGCCTAGTTTGTAGCTCCTAGAGCGGAACCCCGCCAACGGTGCAAGCCTACCTTGGTCGGTTCTTAGCTTCGTGTCGGTGGTACAGTGCCGCATGATGAGTGCCAAGGGCCTCGCACTCACTGTGTTCGGTGACACCGTTTCCGAGTCTTTAGGCATGCGTACTGCCCGCGTGTAGTTTGTACTTAGGCCCCACATTTACGCTGTTGCGAAGATGAGCATGGTGTGCGCGCACACGCGTTATTCGCCGGCTCGAGAGCTCCCTGGCTAATGTTCGTGAGTACACCGCCCTTCCTTCGGTTTAGAGCCGGACTTCGGTACTCTCCCGATAGTCCGGATTTGTTAGCGAGGTAAGAGGCCCTTGAGGACACTCATTGGGATTGGCTTTTAAGTCGATCATATGGTCGAGGGAGAAAGACCCTCGAGGGTGTCGGACATCTTTGGGATCGGTTTTTGAGTGATCAATTGGCCGAGGAGAAAGGCCCTCGGAGATGTCCCGGGATTGGTTATGAGAGCCAATCATTAGGCCTAAGTAGGAGACTTATGAGGATTCCAGTTCGCTTTGTAAGCTCGTTGAGCTATGATCCGTGTTGGTAATCGTTTGCATGTATACTAGGGTGCTAGATGATTGATGTATCGTATTGTACCCCGATTGGGGATTCTTACTGAGTATGTTTATACTCACCCTTATTTCTGTGGTTTTCCACCAGGTAACTCGGGACAAAGACCGGACGGCTAGCGGAGGAGCCGATTGATCATGGAGCCGCCAGCACTCTGTCTTTATTGTTTGCATATTTGTTCAAGATGTAGATGGACAGAGTCCTAGGGGAAACATTATTAAAAGTTGTTTGAACTGCTTTTTGAATGTTTTTAGATACTGCCAGCTTTGTTTTACTTCGTTGGTTTTTCTTAAACAAAATTGTTGATTATGTTTTAAGCATTCCCCGTTCTAAATGTTTTGGAAGGTTTTAAATATGAGCACTAAACCGCTCGGTGAAATCTTTAACTTGCATGCTGAGTGAGAACCTAGGTTTAGGACCGTATTTTGGGTCGGGTTCTTACAGTTGGTATCGAGCACGAGTCATAGATTCTCAGACTAACTGCGCTTTGTAGGTTGTTGCCCCCATGATCATCAAGACTCATGTGTCCGTCGAGGTTTGTGCGAGTTCATTAAGCTAAGGGTTTTATTTTACAATACTGCATCTAGTATACATGTATTACCCTTGTTTGGCAGTGAGAGCCCCAGCGTGGGCTAGCTTTTATGCTTTGTGTGGATCGCTAGTAGGTTGATTGCACTTAGAGGAGCAGGGATGTTTGGTATTTCCAACCGAGGAGTTGGACTGTTCATGTTGATCATGAGACCACGTCTAGGGTTGTCTAGACCGTGTAGGCCACCTTTGGCCCCGGCGGATGAGTTGCCAAGAGTACGGGGAGGGGGTTGAGGCTAGCACGCCTCAGAGTGAGACTCCTTGAGCAGAGTGTGCTCCAGCCATGAGGGAGTTGATGGCGGTCTTTTAGCTAACAGAGAGAGCGAGACCCAGCGCAATTTGTAGCGCGTAGTGAGGAGTCTTGGGCACGAGATAGCCCAAATGGCGAGTTTATTTAGGAGACACCCTCCTTGTAGCTCTAGTAGCCCTAGAGGTTCCCGGGAGGGCTTGATCAGCAGGTTTATGCTGATAAGTAGTTGGCGTTGATCGAGCCGCCGAGTTTGGCAAGTGGAAGCCTGTAGAGCTGGATTTATTTTGAGACCTACTGCTAGCAGCAAGGTGGTTGGCCAGATCGAGTTTATCATCCAAGTCTTTGGGATGATCTCGTGTTCGAGGCCGATGACCGGATGTTTAGAGGTCGAGGCGCGCCGCTCGGTGTTGTTTGATGCAGCGCAGTGTGGTGGTGGAAGTCCTGTGAGAGGCGGACCAAAGAGAGTCTCCACCCGCCACCCGGTCGATTGGCAAGTCGCCAAGTTAGTAGCTTTTGAGGAAGATGTAGAGACATCTTGTCCTCCCGCAAGCCTCTGATCGCTTTGCGGCCATTCTTTTAGTACCCTCGTAGCTGGGGGTAGTGTGGAGTTTGCTTGTCGAGGACTTAATCCGTCCGTGGTTTTCAAATTGGCTATTAGAGAGAAGCACCTTCATTAGCATGTTCCGTGTGTGGAGCTAGGTGCTTGCCACCCGAGGGTTGGCCTGAGTATTCGTTGAGCATCGAGTGGGATGCAGGAGTGGGCCTTGGCTTGTCTGTTAGACGTGATGTCAGAGAGTAGTCTACTCGGTTGTTGAGACTCTTGTGTTGAGTGCCATTGCCCTGTCACCTGGAGTGTGACCTTCCCTACCCTTAGAGGGGCTTAAAGCCCGTAAAGGGATGTTTGTGTTGTAAAGGAAGTAGTGCCTGTTGGCACCAAGCTTTGAGAGGAGGCCTAGATTCAGGGCAGTTGGCACTTTTCGTAAAGTTGGTTCCAGGACCCACCCAGAGTTTAGCATCCCCACTAGTCTTGTACCCATTATTGAGATTGCACCTATTTGGGTTGCATAAGAGATCTAGCTCGGGGGTAGTCAGAGAACTACAAGTGTGAGACCGTTCGAGGGATAAGTAGAAGCCTTTCAGGGTCACCGAGAGTTGGGTACAAAGGATGCTGTTGGTTGTTAAGGGCTAGCGCGTCCGAGTTCTCGCGCCTGTGTTGTGGGCTTGTGAGCCAGTTGGATGGTAGTGTGATTCGACTACCCTGGAGTTACCCTAATATGAGTAGGGTTGGCATCGATGATGCGTGGTTGATCCACTGTTAGAGCCATGAGTTGGATGGTTGATCGGAGCACGTTTAGTGGACCATCGGTATGAGGTAAGTTAGCTTGGTGTGGCTATGCTCTTGTAAGAGTGAGTCGACCAATGTGGCATTCCGTGGTGAGTTGACCCTGAGTGGGTTGAGCTCTTGTTGCTCCTTTGCTAGATGTGGCTCTATTGGGAGGCAAAAGTTGCCTTGTGTGAGAATACTTGTTGGTTTGGATCTTAAGGAACCAAGTTGGAGCTGTACACGCCGGTGTACTTTTGTGTAGCTCGTTCCGTGGTGTATTTTTCAGGAACCACGAGAGGATCCGGGTTGAGAAACCAGTGCTCAGTTCTGAGGAGTTAGGGCTTTAGTTCTTGGCAAATGCCCTAACTTTGGTTGAGAGGTTACCGTGCCGGTAGCCGGATTGTTGCGTAGGCAAGTTATGCCAGTTGGCCCTTGACCAGGGTAGAGGCATTTCTTGTTGATCGATGGTTAGAGTTCAGTTGGAACTGATCCAGGGCGATGGTAGTAAAATCGCAGAGTTTCTGGCCGCCATGGCTAAGAGAGTTGTCCGGATCCTTACCCTGGGTGGATGCTACGTTGTGTCTGATGCTTTGAGCAAGAGGGAGATTAGGTCTTCCGGTGGTTCCCCGCTCAGGTGGATAGCAGACTCGCCGACAGGGCCAGTCTAGGGGTCGGGATCAGCGCCGACCGCAGTCGAGCTCGATCGCCACCGGGCGGGGCGAGCAGCGAGCTTATTGCATCAAGTGTGGTAAGGCGCATTCTGGATTTTGTGGAGCAACGCCCCATGCTCGCTTCAGGTGTGGCAAGGAAGAGCTTTTGGCTAGCATAGTTGAGATGCTGAAGGGAGTTGTGCTCGTGTAGCCAGATGTCTGTTAGACCGTTTGTCGTCAGTATGTGTTGGAGGGTCATCGGAGGAACCCTAAGTTGTGGAGAGCCGCACCAGAGCTCGGTCAGACCCAAGCAGTGTTCCTCGGTTGAATTGATGGATGCTTGTAGACGGTTGACAAGCTAGAGTTGTTCTTAGTAACCTCCGCGTTGGTTTTTAGAATTCTTAGCAAGGTGGTGCTTGGCGTTGGCCAAGGTTTGGTTCCTTTGCTGTTTTCTAGGGCTAGCTTGGTTCGA
Organism: Sicyos edulis; assembly: GCA_036507275.1. Classification (NCBI taxonomy): domain Eukaryota; kingdom Viridiplantae; phylum Streptophyta; class Magnoliopsida; order Cucurbitales; family Cucurbitaceae; genus Sicyos; species Sicyos edulis. The sequence continues at coordinate 38,110,612 of CM071848.1, read as the reverse complement.
CCAAGCTGTCGTCACCCTGAGGACTTGTTCCTAGTCAGGTAGTTTTGGGAGTTGGCCTCCCCCTCAGCGGTTGAGTAAGTACCGCTAGTGCTTAGTTGGTGGTTCAAGCGATTGAGGAACCCTTGGATGTTTCTTCTGAGAAGAGTTGGTGGTTGTTACCGTTGAGTTTGAGCAAGACAATGAAGCGTGTGTGAAATTCGTTGTCCCTTTGGAAGTCCGCTTGCTGGGAAATCGTTCTGTAGAGGAGGAGTCGACTTAGCTCCCGAGTTGTGTAGTTGATCGTAGTAAGCAGCGATGTCACCCTAGCGAGTGTCCTCACGTCTGTTTGTTAGCAAGCGGAAAGTTGTTTGTTCCCGCGAGGGCGAAAGCCAACCAGTTCAAGTGCTTGAGTTGTTGGCGGATGGTTGTTGGATCTTTGGAGCTTGTAGACCCCCCTTAGTTCTTTGGTGGTTGAGCTGCACCGTGGATGCCGGTCTCGAGTTTTAACTTTTGAGGTAGTATTGCCTACTCGTGGTATTCAGGATCCGCAAGCTTGTGGTCGTCGCTATCCTTATTCCTCGCGATGTTTCGTGGGTAGAGTTTCTGGATTGGAAGAAGAGTTAGGTCTAAGCTATAAGGAGAAAGTCCTTGGAGCAGCCAGATGGGCTTAAGAGTTGAGTGGCAGCTTGGAGGCGAGCCTTGCTCGTTATAAGCTTGGGTTGAGTTTCTGCAGAGCAAGCCTTCTCGGGCTTTGTTCCTAGTTGATGTGCGTTCGCAGATTTGTTGGGAGAGGTTACCGCCGGGGTAGCCCGGCTATCGATTCGGTAAATCGCTAAGCGAGAGGATCATCGGACGATCGGTGAGTGATCCCAAGTTAAAGAGATTGCTCGAGAGAGTTGAGGTGATGACGATTTCGACTTTGTTGTGGCACCAGACGGAGGCTTGAGGTACAGAGGTCGGTTGTGCGTCCCGGATGACACAGAGATTCGAGCAGAGTTGCTCGCCGAGGCACATAGTTCCCCATTCACTTGGCACCCAGGAGGTACCAAGATGTATTAGGATCTCAAGCGGACGTTTTGGTGGATGGGCATGAAGCGGGATATAGCCGAGTTTTGTTAGCCGGTGTCTCACTTGTCGGCAAGTGAAGGCTCCCGACGAAGCTGCGCAGTTTATTGTAGCCATTAAGTGTTCCACGGTGGAAGTGGGACGAGATCTCGATGGATTATATCTGCAGGTTGCCGAGGACACCGAGAGGGTTTACTCGGATCTGGGTAGTAGTGGACTGTGACTAAGAGTGCACACTTTATTCCCGGGAGGATTAGTTATACCGTGGAGCAAAGGGCACGATTATTCCTAGAGCGGTTGTGCGGTACCATGGGGTACCCGCGAAGATAGTGTCGGTCGGGATTCTCGGTTCACATCTCGCTTCTGGAGAGCACTCCATAAGGGTTTGGGAACTGAGTGCAGCTTCAGCACTGCCTTCCACCCTCAAACCGATGGTCGATCGAGAGGGTAAATCGATTCGGAAGATATGTTGAGAGCCCGTGTTTTGGATTTTCGAGCGATTGGGACCAAGCACAGTATTTGATGGAGTTCGCTTACAACTACAGCTATCAGGCGACTATTCAGATGGCCCCATTCGAGGCGTTGTATGGTAAGCGTTGCAGATCCCCAGTGTTTTGGGAGGAGGTTGGTGATAGACAGGTTCTGGGACCCGAGTTACTTCAGATGATGAACGACGCAGTGCAGAAGATCAGGGCTCGCATGTTGACAGCACAAAGTAGGCAGAAGAGTTACGCTGATGTGAGGCGTAGGGATTTGGAGTTAGAAGTGGGTCAACATGTTTTCATGAAGGTAGCACCTATGCGTGGGGTGTTAAGGTTTGGTAATCGAGGCAAGTTGAGCCCCAGGTTTGTAGGGCCTTTTGAGATCCTTGAGCGGATCGGAGCAGTGGCCTATCGGTTAGCTTTACCCTCGTCCTTAGCAGCGGTGCATAATGTGTTCCACGTTTCGATGCTGAGAAAGTACGTGGCAGATCCGTCGCATGTGCTAGAGCATGAGCCCTTAGAGTTGAGTAAAGATTTATCCTTCGAGGAGAAGCCCGTGCAGATTTTGGCTTATGAGCGCAAGGTATTGCGCAACCGGGAGATAAGTTTAGTAAAGGTTCTTTGGAGGCATCAGAGGGCTGAGGAAGCGACGTGGGAGCTAGAGGATGGGATGAGGACTCATTACCCGGAGCTGTTCCAGTCTTAGGACTTTCGGGGACGAAAGTCTTTTAAGGAGGGAGTATTGTAACGGCCCAGTTTTCCATTCCGGTTTCCCAGGTACTCTCGGTTCATTATTGGGGCAATCGGTTGGGCCATTAGAGCTTTATAACCTTTAAGGGTATTTTGGTCTTTCTGCTCCCCGGCCAGAGGTTGAGGATTTTCAGGGCTTCAGGGTCATTTCGGCCTTCGTTGAGACTTGATTGATGTTGGTAGCAAGACCCAAGGAGTTTGGGTTAGTTGTTTAGAAGTTTGGAGGCATTCCGGATTAATGGCAGAATTAATTGAAAATTAAATGGTTCCATCGGGATTTGAACCCTTGCCCTAAATGGTGAATTTGGAGTTTTAGAAAAGAGTCTTAATTAAAAAGAAAAAGGTTGTTTTAGCCGGGACCCGCAAGAGGAAGCCTTGGGAAGGGAATTTAGGTCTCCTAACCTATTTAAAATAGGGAAAAGAAGCAAAATAAAGAAAACCCCTATTTTTCCCCTTGTTTAGCCGCACCCCATCTCTCTCTCTCTCTCTCTCTCTCTCTCTCTCTCCAAAAAGTCGAGCCAAGCACCCTAACCGAGCCACCCAGCCGCACCACACAGCCGAGCCACCCCAACACCACACCCGCCGCAGACAGCCAGTCGCGCACCAGATCAGCACCGCCAACCTGCACCGCCCAGTGCCCTCAAGACTGCCTCGCCCCAGCCGCCGCGCTCTGCATCCCGAGCCCCACCCGTCGCCGCCCAAAGACCGCCCGACGAGCTGGCGATGCCCACCCCGTCGCTGCCGATGCGACGACACGCCCATCGATCGAGACGCTGCGCCGCGCGCCAACCTAGCGAGCATGCTCGCTCGCCCGTCGCCTACGCAGCCGATCGCCCGCGCGCTGCCCCGCCATCCAGACGCCGTGCCGCACGCCCACTCCTGCGCGTCCGCTCGCCTTGCCGCGCACCCAAGCCAGCGCCCCAGCCGCACTAGCAGCGTCCAAAACTGCCGCCTTGCTGCCGAGACCCCGTGTCTTCTCGGTTGGTAATTCCCGAACCTATCCCTTTTAGATTTTTAAGCTGCTGGCTGCTGTATATTTATTTAGGATGCTTTTAATATGCCTAGGTTGCTCGAGTTCGTTTTAAAGTTCGAGGGTCTTGCTTGACTCGTGATAGCTTTTTCCACTTATTTCCAGGTAAGGATTTCTTACCGTGGTTGTGTGGACCCTGCGATGCTTTCTTGATTGTGCCTTATATGCATGTTTACTTTTATGAACATGATTAGTGGATAGGACAGCTTGTGATTGCATTCCTGCTAGCATGTTTGCTTGTTTGTACATGTTAGTGCCATGCTAGGATTGTTCTTCCAGCATGCTTGAGATTCCTGCTTTAAGTTCGTAGTATCATGCTAGGTTATGTATGATTGATGATGATTATGTATGTTTAGCCAGGAATCGTTTACTCTATACTCTAGCTAGTGTAGTAGGGCTGTCATCATCTAGAGGCTGAGAGCGGACATAACGTACCTTGTCCCCACCGGTCGGGAGTAGAGCGAAGCATACTGTACATTGCTTCCCCGTGACCAATGAGGATTAGCTACCTCATTGGCATAAGCCTAGTTTGTAGCTCGCTAGAGCGGAACCACGCCGCTAACGGTGCAAGCCTACCTTGGCCGGTTCTTAGCTTCAGTCGGTGGTACAGTTGCACAGATGAGTGTCGAGCCTCGCACCATCAAGCTTTCGAGTGACACCGTTTCCGAGTCTTTAGGCATGCGTACCTGGCCCGCAGATTTGTACTTAGGCCCCCACATTTACGCCGGTTGCAGCAGCATGCGGTGTGCGCGCACACGCGTTAGTCGCCGGTTCGGAGAGCTCCCGGGCTAATGTTCGTGAGTACACCGCCTCCTTCCAATTTAGGGCGGATTTCGGTACTCTCCCGATAGTCTAGATTTGTTAGCGAGGGTAAGAGGCCCTTGAGGACACCCATTGGGATTGGCTTTTAAGCTGATCATATGGTCGAGGGAGAAAGACCCTCGAGGGTGTCGGACATCTTTGGGATCGGTTTTTGAGCTGATCAATTGGCCGAGGGAGAAAGGCCCTCGGAGATGTCCCGGGATTGGTTATGAGAGCCAATCATTAGGCCTAAGTAGGAGACTTCCGAGGATTCCAGTTCTGCCTTGTAAGCTCGTTGAGCTATGATCCGTGTTGGTAATCGTTTGCATGTATACTAGGGTGCTAGATGATTGATGTATCGTATTGTACCCCGGTTGGGGATTCTTACTGAGTATGTTTATACTCACCCTTATTTCTGTGGTTTTCCACTAGGTAACTCGGGACAGCACCGGGACGGCTAGCGGAGGGAGCTGATTGATCATGGGAGCTGCCGGCACTCTGTCTTTATTGTTTGCATATTTGTTCAGCATGTAGATGCACAGGAGTCCTAGGGGAAACATTATTAAAAGTTGTTTGAACTGTTTTGAATGTTTTTAGATACTGGCCAGGCTTGTTTTACTTCGTTGGTTTTTCTTAAACAAAATTGTTGATTATGTTTTAAGCATTCCCCGTTCTAAATGTTTTGGAAGGTTTTAAATATGAGCACTAAACCGCTCGGTGAAATATTTAACTTGCATGCTAAGTGAGAACCTAGGTTTAGGACCGTATTTTGGGTCGAGTTCTTACAGTTAGTCAAGCAGGTTGACGGTTGGTAAGTGTTAGAGCGCGTGCATCTCACGCTAGTCGCTCCTTGAAGTCGCTCCTTGTCTCGGCCATCAGGTAAGCTTCCTTCTCCTTCTTCTTCTTCTTCTTCTTCTCCTCTGATTCCTTCAATTTTCCCCTGTTTCCGAGTTGGCGATTAATGGCCGAGAGAGAGGCGAATTTGTTTGTGTGAAGTTTCTGTGCAGCTAGCCGAGAGGGATTCATCCGTGAAGAAGCCCCATCGTCGCCGGAATCGCACTAACTCGCCGAGATCGTCGCCCCTCTATCGCGCGCAGCAGCCCGCCGAGCCGCGCCGCGCACCGCCTCGCGCCAGCGCGCGCGCCCTCGCCCAAATCCGTGTCACGCCGCACGCCGTCCCAGCTGAGCTCGCGTCCGCGCTCCCAGCTAGCCCCATTGCTGCCCCGTTCGTGCAATCGGCTCGTTCGTGCGTTCGTCGCGCCTCGTGAGTTGCTCCCGAGCTGAGCCTTGTTTATTTTATTATATTTAGGCCTATTGTGTGATTTTTTTTGTGATTGATAGGTTCTCGATAGCTAGTTTGGGTTCGTTCGACACTTAAGTTTTCGTGTCAAATCGTCCCCGACCAAGGTAAGGATTTCATACCGGAGTTGTGTGGACCCTGCGATATTATATGTGATTGCTGATTGATTGCTTGTTTGTGTTTATTGACATATTTAGTAATAGGTGCTCGTTTCTGAATTCCCGGTTAGCATGATCTTCCTGATTAATTCTCATGTTAATCCATGCTAGGTTGTTCTTTTCTGGCATGCTCGTCTCTGTTCCTTGCTTCGTAGTATCATGCTAGGCTCGTTGTATTCTTATTGAGCACGTATTGGATTTTATGGAATTGTTTGCTGATTGCTAGGGCAGGTTAGAGTTGCAGGTAGATAGCATCATCCGGGCCTGATGCATAAAGTACCTTGCATCCATGGCAAGGACGTCGAGACAGTGCTCCGTCCCTTGACCCTGTGAGGGATTAGCTAACCCAAGCGGTAGGCCCTGCAATCTTGGGTGAGGGTGGCAGACTTTTAAATGCCCCAACGGTCGGGATGATGACTTGGCATTGCCTCGTCCCGGCGATCGGCACGTCCTCGGCGTGTTCGGCCGTAGCCCCGATTGCCACTGTTAAGGTAAGGCGGCTTCTGGTGTAAGCCTACCACGACCCGTTTCCTTAGCCTCAAAAAGGGTGGTTCAGCCGACATAGTTTACGTGTCCAGTCTCTCACACCCCTATGTCGGTGACACCGATCCAAAGAATTAGTTAGGCGTGGTGATCAACATGGGCGGCTTGCCTCTGACCCGGCACTTCATAGTTCGGCAGTAGCACGCGGTGCATGCTTACGCTCATTACAGCGCCGACTGGAGAGCTCCTCGGGATTGTGAGCCAGTACACCTTTCGTCGACAGTAGACAGGCTGAGGCCGGGACTTGTTTCTCGTATAGGGCGACTTGTGTATTGGACTGTGTGGTGATATTATTCCAGACTAAGACCTTAAATTGGCATCCGAGGCCCAAGTGTGGGCTAAGCTATGTGCTCTATTCTGTGTTTATACTCATAGCTTGCATACTCTCATCGAGATGACCATGTATATCGTATTGTACCCCGGTTGGGGATTCTTACTGAGTAATTCGTTACTCACCCTTATTATTGTGGTTATTCCACAGTAACCAAGTTAAGTAGACAGGATGGTGAAGGAGAAGTCTGTGATCATGGGACTCACCCATCAAACTCGATTTTGTGTTATGACTCTTTATGTTTTATTTTCCCCGAATGCATGTAGCAGACACGAGCCCTAGGATATTTTCTGAATATTTTGTGGATTCCAGCATTATTGTATCTAGACATGTTTTGAATGATTTTAAGAAATCTCTGATCGGAGTATACTTTGGAAATGTATTTATCTTGGAACAGGTGCTAGGAAACAGGGACAGGTTCCAGGGAAATTGTCTAGTTTTAAAGGGGTTATTTTGAATGTTTTGTTTTAATTGGAATCCGAAATCATGTATGTTTAATGTCCTTTACTTTGAATGCATGCATTGGGGTAAGGGCCCATTTAGTGCCCCATTCGGGTCGGTCCCTTACAACAACTCTAGCCTGAAACTACCATGTCACTACTCCATAGTAATGACATCTCCACCGGGGCGAGGTGCGAGCTCTAGCTACTGAAACTAATCCACCGAAAATCCGAACTCACACAACAACCTCAACCAGCTGCCGACTTCGTCACGGAATCCAACAAACCAACAACTTGAGTGCTACGAACTCGGAAGCCCAAACAACTGCAAACTGCATAGCTACGCCAATCCACTCAACTCTAACTCGACTTAGATCACTGACTGGAAAAGTCAACCTGCTATCAACAGGGCCCCAGAGGGCTCCCTCCACCAAACTTACCTCCATGCAAGCAACGGAACGAAGCTTGCCTCAAATATGAAACACATCTCACAAGCCCAAACGATAACACCTACAGGCTTAACCCTCTAGCTTAGGCTTATTGCACCTTTCCACCGAAACTTCACAAACGGGACGCCACTACCCGGTTAACACCAACTACCAAGAACAAGAATACCAACAATGGCTGGCAGAGCACAAGCTACACTAACCAGCAAGGATCCCTCAATAGGTCAAGACCCTAATCCAGCCACAATGGTGCAACCTCATCCCACAACTGATACAAAGGGTTCTTCAACTACAAAGGTGCAACAGCTCCCAGGCCAAACACACAAAGGACCTTAACTGACAAGGCCAAACACTCATAGGAGGCAGAACAACTCTTACTGCAACTACCAAAACACCACCCCCGAGTCCGCTTAACTGGACAAACAACTGCTTTCAGGCTGCCAACAGACTTTTCCTCTTAGTAGCACCACTACCACCAACTCCAAGACCAAGGAATAATCTGACAACCCCTAAGAGGAAACAGATCCTTACAAGCGGACATCCGAAGGACAGAGAGCTCCACACACGCTCGCTGTCTTGCTCAGCTAAAGCAACAACATCTAACTCTCACGGAGGCAACAACAGGGGGGTCCACCACAGACTGAACCTCCAACCACACACTAGCCAAGACTCACCTCCAAATGCCAAAGGGCAACTCCTGAAACTCAGGAATAGGAAAACATTTGATAGGGCAAGAACCACTCGCCCCATTCGCAAGGCTAACTTCTAGCAACTTAAAAACAACACCTTGGTCAACACCAAGCACCAACTTGCCACCACACCGGAACCAATCCAGACTCTACTCCAAACAAACTCTAGTTTGCTAGTCTACCAAATCTGCCAACAACTCACCCGAGGTCTACAACCTACACGACTCCGGCTTGCCAACTAAGACTCACTACCTCGGTCTGACTGAGCTCTGGTGAGGCTCTTCACAACTAGGGTTCTTTGGAAACCCTCGACACACAGTGTCGTAAAAACGGTCTAACAGCCAACTACCTGAACAAACAACTCCTTTTTCTAGCATTACAACTATGCTGGCCTGCTTCGAACCTCGCAACCAAAAAGACCAGAAACGCTTCAGAATGTGTCATCTTCCTACTCAAAGCATCAGCCACATCGTAGCTTCCACCCAGGGTAAGGATTCCGAGCAACACTCTTAGCAACTACGGTCAGGAACTACGTGGCTTCGCTACAACCACCCTTTGTTCAGTACCATCTGAACTTCAACCATGATCAACAAGAGGTTCCACCAACCAAGCTTAGGTCCAACTTAACCAAACTTGCCTAAACAACAACCCGACTACGAGCACGGTATCCTTACAACCTCAACTAAGGCCTTTCGACCTCCACCTGGAGTCCAACTCCTCCAAGAACTGAGCACCAGTTCTCCAATGCAAACCCTACATGGTTCCGAAACTCTCGCCACCAGAACGAACTACACAAAAACACACTTATGTGCACAACTCCCAACCTTCCTTTAGAGAACCAAGTCTCACAGGCGCTTTCTAAAAGAAACAACAACCAACTCTTGGCAGAAATACAGTCAACCAAAGGAACACCAAAAGTTCCATCTCCACACGATACTCGAAGCTGTGGCAACCTTGCTCTACTAAAGCATAACAATGCCAAACCGAACTTACCTTATACCAAGTCTCTACCAAGTGTGCTTTACACATAAGGCAACCAACTCATCTCATAAGCATCCAACTCATCTCATAGGCATCCAACTCCTGGCCCCTCTGTTGGACCAAACTCGCATCTATGATGCTCAACTCTCCTCAGGTTTAGGCACTCGAAGGTAGTTGACCGCACTACCAACCACAAAGATCTCTTGGCCTTAACAGTAGCGTGAGACTCACGCGCACTAACACTTACCAACCGTCAACCTGCTAACTTACTCAACCCCTAGTAACATTGGAAAGAGGCTTCTGCTCCTCTCGAACGACCTTTCGCTTGTAGTCCTACGACTACCACTGAACTAGCCCTCTTGCACGACCTAAACAGGTGCAACTGCCATAAACGGATCCAAAGGCTAAAGGAGTACTGAACTCCGGACGAGTTTTAGAACCATCTGTTCCACTCATGCCAAACTCAGGCCTGAACCAGGCTTAGTGCCCAAACGGCACACCAACCAACGCACCTCAAGTGCCACTACTACCAAATCCACATCTTACTACAAATGAGGCTAGCAAGGTCACAACCTCAAGTGACAGAAACTCTGGCTAGGCATACAAGAGCTCAAAACTCAAACAACCCTGTCTATGGCATCTCATCTAACTAAAGTCTCACGGCCTACTCTTGCATCTCCACTTGATGCTCAACAAAACTCCGACCGGCTCTCTCAACATGCAGCAGCTAGCTCTGCTCTAGGAGCTCACCATAAGAAGAGTGCTCAACTCTACTAGAAAACTGGAAACCACCAATGGATCAAGTCCGATGGGTACACTGCTCGCTGCACCCTTAACCACAGGGTTCCGACTTACTTGCTGCAAAACAACAACAATTTACAAGAGCACAAAGATGTCTCTACCTCCTCCACGAAGGCTACTAACTTTGCAGCCACTCTCTGGGCAATCAAACAATCTGCTAAGGTTCAAGATCAACACTTGAACTACCCAGGCTAGCCCACTGTAACGACCCGACCCGAAAGGGGTTCTAAAATAGGCCGTTACCTCAATGCATGCATACAAATCTACAGAAAATTTGCAAGATGGTGTTCAGATTCTAAGTAAAAACTAAAACATAAAACATACATTTAAAAAGTCAACATCAATTCCTGAAACCTGTCCCTGTTTCCAAGCACCTGTTTCAAGACAAATACATTTCCAAAACTTACTCTGATCAGAGATTTATTTAAAACATACAAGCTTTGCAATAGTTACAACAATGCTAGAATCCGGAAATACATTCAGAAAACACCCTAGGGCTCCGTGCCCAACTACATGCATTTAGAGGACATTTAAATCATAAACATAAACATAAGACTCAGAGTTGAACAACGGGTTTTCCATGATCACAGCTCCTCCTCCAGCCATCCTGTCTCGCACCATGGTTACCTGTGGAAAAACCACAAAAATAAGGGTGAGTAACGAATTACTCAGTAAGAATCCCCAACCGGGGTACAATACGATATAATCAGTATCTAGTATCAAAGCATGCAAGCAAACAGCTACCAACACAGATCATAGCTCAACGAGCTTACAAGGAAAGATCTGGAATCATCGAAAGTCTCCTACTTCTGGCTTAATGATTGGTTATCCTGACCAATCCTGGGACATCACCGAGTCTCTTTCACTCGGGATTGTTCACTCAAAAGCCGATCCCAAGGATGTCCTCAAGGGCCTCTTTACCCTTGCTACTAATCTGGACTTACGGGAGAGTACCCGAAGTCTGGCTCTAAACTGGAAGGAATGGTGTACTCACGAACATTAGCCCGGGGGAGCTCTCCAAACCGGCAACTAACGCGTGTGCGCGCACACCGCATGCTGCTGCAACCGGCGTAAATGTGGGGGCCTAACGGCAAACTACGCGGGCCAGGTACGCATGCCTATGACTCGGAAGCAGTGTCACTGATCACAGTAGCGCGAGGCCCTCGGCGCTCATCTGTGCAGCCTGAACCGCCGACCTGAAGCTAAGAACCGGCCAAGGTAGTCTTACACCGTTGGCAGGGTTCCGCTCAAGCAGGCTACAAACTAGGCATACGCCAATGAGGTAGCCAATTCTCATTGGCTGTTGGGAGGGGGGAGAAAAAGCAATGTATGTTATGCTTTGCTCTATTTCCGACCAGTGGGGACAAAGTACGTTATGTCCGCTCTTAACCCCTGAAGCAATGCTTCGCTTTACTCCCGACCGGTGGGGACAAAGTACGTTATGTCCGCTCTCAGCCTCTGGATGATGACAAACCCTAGAACTCTATCTAAGAGTACAGAGCAAATAAATGATTCCTGGCTAGCAAGCAATGACCGACATCAATCACATTTACCTAGCATGATACTACGAACTTAAGCAGGAATCACAAGCATGCTGGAAGAACAAACCTAGCATGGCACTAACATGTACAATCGGGCAAACATGCTAGCAAGAAATCAATCAAAGCTGCTCCATCTCTAACATGCTCATAACTGTCAGCAAACATACAAGGCATATCATGAAAATATAGCAGGGCCCACACAACTCCGATAAGAAATCCTTACCTGGTTGGAAGTCAAAAACACACAATAAACCTAACTGCGATCGAACCCGAGCAACCTATAGCAAGCCAAACAAACACATCAATAATCATAAAATAGGCCTAAATATAATAAAATAAACAGGGCTCGGCTGCGGAGTAACTCACGAGGCGCGGCTGACACGCTAACGAGCTGGCTGCACGGGCGAGGCAGCAGCTGGGCGCTGAGGGGCGCATGGCTGGGCGCTGGCGCGCGCAGCTCGGGCGCTGGCCGCTGCGGACAGCAGCGGCGTCTGGCGCGGCGCTAGCTCGGCTGGTCTTTGGCGTCTTGCGCGCGGCTCGCACAGGACGGCGCGCGGGCGCGAGCTCGACGAGCTACAGGGACGAGGGCGCGTGACACGGCACAGTGCAGAGCTCTCGAATCTGGGCGACGCGGGGCCAAGGCGACACTGTGCGACGCGGTGTAACGGCCCAGTTTTCTATTCCGGTTTTTGAGGTTCTTCTTGTTCAGATTCAGTGGTTCGGTTGGGCCGTTAGAGTTGTTTTGACCATTAGGGGTATTTTGGTCTTTTTGCTCCCCGGGCAGGATTTGTGGATTTTCAGGGCTTCGAGGTAGCTCCTGCCTTTGCCGAGGCTTGTTTGTTGGTGGCTGCGAGTCCCGAGATGTTTGGGCTATTCGTTTGAGAGTTCGGTTGTAATTTGGGTTTTGGGCAAAGTTATGGTTGTTTGGGTGTTTCCTTTGGGATTTGAGCCCGGGCCTTGAGTGTTGATTTGGGAGGTTGATTTAAGTGAGATTTATTCCTTGGAAAAGGTTGCTTCTGTCAGGTCTCGAAGGAGGAAGCCGAGAAATGGGATTTTAAGGATTTTAAGGTATTTAGAATTTGGATAAAAATGGATAAGGATGGAAAATAAGGATAAAAAGAAAAAAAGGAAATTTCTTTTTATTAAAATCCCATTTTCCTTTTATTTTTCCCATTTTCCATTTTTTCCCTTTCTCTCTCCTCCAGCCCGACCCCAGCCCCCCTCCCAGCCTGAGCCAGCCCTAGCTCGCCCAACCCTGGCCGCCCAGCTCGCCCACGCCTGAGCCAACCCAAGCCCAGCCGCGCACAGTGCCCAGGCGCCCATCCTCTGCTCGCCCAGGCCGTCCCCGCGTTGCTCAGCCTTCGCCCAGGCCCGCGTCGCCCGACCTCGCCCAGGTCCGTGCCGCTTTGCACTGTGCCGAGCCCGTGCGCCCTATAGCTCACCGCACCATCCTGAGCGTCCCTGATCCCATCACGTCACGTCGCCCCACGCGCGCATCCTTGTAGCTCTTCGTGTCGCTCGCGCCCGCGCGCTGTCCCCTGTGCCGAGCCGCGCCGCACGCTGTTGCCCAGCCAAGCTCGAACCCGCACCCACGTTCCCTTGCCTCGCCCCAGCTCGCCCGCGCGTAGCCTCTGCGCCCCAGCGCCCAGCCAGCTCTCTTTTGCTGCCGACAGCTTGCCCAGCTGTGTTGGTTGGCCCGAGCCTTGTGGCTTCTGGGATGGTATTTCCTGAGTCTTTTCTTCGTTGGGCCCTGATTTGTTGGCTGCTGGTTATTGTATTTGATTTGGGTGTTTTATTTGAATGTTTAGGCTGTTCGGGTTCGATTAGAGGCTCGAGCGTTGCTTGGTTGATTTTGATTATTATTATTATTTTCTGCTTGTTCCAGGTAAGGATTTCTTACCGTGGTTGTGTGGACCCTGCGATATATCATGATTGTGCCTTGTATGTTTGCTGATTGTTATGAGCATGATATTGATAGGGCAGCTTTGATTGATCTCTTGCTAGCATGTTTACCTGATTGTACATGTTAGTGCCATGCTAGGTTTGTTCTTCCAGCATGCTTATGATTCCTGCTTTAAGTTTGTAGTATCATGCTAGGTAAGTGTCTTTGATGTCGGTTATTGCTTGCTAGCCAGGAATCATTTATTTGCTCTGTACTCTTAGATAGAGTTGTAGGGTTTGTCATCATCCAGAGGCTGAGCGGACATAACGTACTTTGTCCCCACTGATCGGGAGTAAAGTGTGCGCAGCATAACGTATCTTGCTTCCCCCCCCCCGATCGCCAATGTGGATTTAGCTCTGGTCGGGAGTAAGGTGTGCGCAGCATAACGTATCTTGCTTCCCCCCTGACCCGCCAGTTGTGGATTTAGCTACCCACTTCGGCATAAGCCTAGTTTGTAGCCTGCTAGAGCGGAACCCTGCCAACGGTGTAAGCCTACCTTGGCTGGTTCTTAGCTTCAGGTCGGTGGCTCTGGCTGCACAGATGAGCGCCGAGGGCCTCGCGCTACTGTGATCAGTGACACCGCTTCCGAGTCATAGGCACGTGTACCTGGCCCGCGTAGTTTGCCCTTTGGCCCCCGCATTTACGCCGGTAGCAGCAGCATGCGGTTTACGCGCACACGCGTTAGTCGCCGGTTCGGAGAGCTCCCCCGGGCTAATGTTTGTGAGTACACCATTCCTTCCAGTTTAGAGCCAGACTTCGGGTACTCTCCCGTAAGTCCGGATTAGAAAGGGCAAGGAGGCCCTTGTGGACATCTTTGGGATCAGTTTTTGAGCTGAACAATTCCCCGAGTGAAAGATACCTCGGTGATGTCCCAGGATTGGTCAGGATAACCAATCATTAGGTCGGAAGTAGGAGACTTCAGATGGCTCCAGATCTTGCATTATGAGCTCCTTGAGCTATGATATGTGTTGATAGCTGTTTGCTTGCATGTTGAGGTGCTAGATGACTGATGTATCATATTATACCCCGACTGGGGATTCTTACTGAGTATGTTTATACTCACCCTTATTTATCTTTCAGGTAACTTGGGACAACACCAGGATGGCTAGCGGAGGGAGCTGATTGATCATGGGGAGCCGCCGGCACTCTGTCATTTATTATTGCATTGTTTATTCAGCATGTAGATGGACATGAGTCCTAGGGGAACATTGTTTAAAAAGTTGTTTAAATTGTATTGTATATTTTTATACACACTGGCCACGTTGTTTTACTTCGTTGGATTGTTTAAATGTAAATTGTTGGTTATGTTTTAAGGGTTCCCCCTTCTCATATGTTTTGAAAGGTTTTTAAATATGAGCACTAAACCGCTTGTTATCATATTTAACTTGCATGTTGAGTGAGAAACCCAGTTTAGGGCCATGTTTTGGGTCGGGTTCGTCACAGTTGGTATCAGAGCACAGAGTCATAGATTCTGTAGACTAACCTGCTTTGTAGGTTGTTGTTCCCATGATCATCAGCACTCCACGGCCGTCAGGTTTGTTTGAGTTCATTTAAGTTAAGGGTTAAGAATTTACAATACTTTTCATCTAGCTTTTATGCCTTGTGTAGCGTTGTGGAGCGGAGACGAGCAGGTTCTGACTCGTTGTTGGTTTGGGCTTTGAGCGCCATCATGCCAACTTTCCATGATCGCAGCGGTTTGATAGCAACTTGTTGAGGTATCCGTAGATTCGGATGCCCCGAGAACACGTTCCCGGAGGGAGGCAGAGATCAGACTTCCGTAGGCCATTTGTGGCCCAGTTGTTGCTTTTCCCCTAGTGAGAGGGTGGAGGTGCTTTGTGCAGATCAACAGTATGTTGATCGCACTCAGAGGAGAAGGATGCTTGGCATGTCCACCCGAGGTTTTGGACTGATCGTGTTGATGTTGAAGCCGCGTCTAGGGTTGTTTAGGCCCGTTGGCCAGAGTTGGCCCTGGCAGTTGAGTTGCCAAGTGGAGGGGGTAGAGGCTAGCACGCCTCAGAGTGAGACTCCTTGAGCAGAGTGTGCTCCAGCCATGATAGATTTGATGGCAGGTCTTTAGCTATCAGAGAGAGGAGACCCAGGCGCAAATTGTAGCGCGTAGTGAGGAGTCCCGGGCACAGATAGCCCAGCTGACAGAGTTTGTTTCAGCATTTCCCCCCAGTAGATTTTGTAGCTCCGGAGGTTCCCGGGAGGGCATGATCAGCAGGTTTTTGCAGACGAGTTTGTTGACGTTGATGGAGCCGCCCAGTTTGGCAAGTGGATCCATGTAGAGCTCGATGTTTTAGAAAGTCCTACTTCTAGTAGTAAAGCGGTTGTCCAGGTTTGAGTTTAGCATCGAGTGGGATGCAAGAGTTGGCCTGAGCTTTGTTGAGCATCGAGTGAGATGCAGGAGTTGGCCTAAGCTTGTGTTGAGCATCGAGTGGGATGCAGGAGTAGGCCGTGGCATGTCTGTTAGGCGAGATACCATAGATTAGGCTGCTCGAGTGTTTTGACTCCTGTGCTGAGTGCCATTGCCCCGTCACTTGGAGTGTGACCTTCCCTTCCCTCATATGGGCATAAAGCTCGTTTAGTGGCTGATTTGCGTTGTAAAGGATGTAGTGCCTGTTGGCACCAAGCTTTGAGAGGAGGCCTAGATTCAGGCCAGTTGGCACTTTTGTGCAGGTGGTTCCATTGCCGCCCAGAGTACAGCATTCCCGCTAGTCTTGTACCCATTTCCTGAGGTTGCACCTGTTTGGGTTGCTTAAGAGATCTAGCTCGGTGGTAGTCAAAGGACTACAAGTATGAGGTTTTCGAGGGAAAGTAGGAGCTTTTCAGGGTCACCGTGAGTTGGGTGCAAAGGATGTTGTAGGCTGTTAAGAGCTAGCACGTTTGAGTTCTCGCGCCTGTGTTGTGAGCTTGTGAGCCAGTTTGTTGGTAGCATGATTCGGCTACCCTTTGAGTTCCCTAGTATGGGTAGTGTCGGCATCGAGGATGCGTGATTGATCCAGTGTTAGAGCCATGAGTTGGATGGCTGATCGGAGCGCGTTTAGTCAGCACATTGGTTTGAGGTATGGCAGCTTGGTGTGGATGCGCTCTTGTAGAGTGAGTTGGCCAATGTGGCTTTCCGTGGTGAGTCGACCCCGAGTGGGTTTGGACTCTTGTTGCTCCCTTGTTAGTAGTGGCTCTGTTGGAGGCAAGTGTTGCCCTGTGTGAGAGTCCTTGTTGGCATTGGATCTTAAGGAGCCAAGTTGGAGCTGTACAAGCCGGTGTACTTTTGTGTAGCTCGTTCCGTGCTTCATGTTTTGGAAACCACGAGAGGTTCGTGTTGAGGAGCCAGTGCTCAGTCTTTGGGTTGTCAAGGTTTAGTTCTTGGCAAGTGCCCTAGCTTTGGTTGTAAGGATGCCGTGCTCGTAGCCGGGTTGTTGTTTAAGCAAGTTTTGCTTGTTGGTCCTTGCCCTGGTCAGAGTTCAGTTGGATCTGAACTAGAGAGGTGGTAGCAAAGCCGCGTAGTTTCTGATCGTCATGGCTAAGAGAGCTGTTTGGATCCTTACCTTGGGCAGAAGGTTTGTTGTGGTTGATGCTTTGAGTAGGAGGATGACGCATTCTGTAGCGTTTCCGGTCCTCTTGGTTTTCAAGTTGGAGTTGGCCAGCGTAGTTGAGATGCTGGAGAGGGTTGTGCCCGTGTAGCCCGTTGTCTGTTAGACCGTTTGACGACCGTGTGTGTCGGAGGGTGATCGGAGGATCCCTAGGTTGTGGAGAGCCTCTCCAGAACTCAGTCAGACCCAGGCAGTGTTCCTTGGGTGAGTTGCTTGCAGATTTGGTAGTCTAGCAAGCTAGTGCTTGTTTGGAGTAGAGCCCGGATTGGTTCTGGTGAGTTGGCTAGTTGGTGCTTGGTGTTGACCAAGATTTGGTTCTCTTGTTGTTTCAAGAGCTTGCTCGGTTCGAGCAAGAGGGCGTTGCCCTGAGGACTTGTTCCTAGTCAGGAGGTTTTGGGAGTTGACGCCTCCCTCGGTGGTTGAGTAAGTTCTGCTAGTTCTAGGGTTGGTGGTCCAATCAGTTGAGGTTTCCCTTGGGTATTGCTTCCAAGAGAGTTGGTTGTTGTTGCCCTTGGGTTTGAGCTAGTCAGCGAGCGTGTGTGATGTTCGCTGCCCTTCAGAGTTTGCTTGTTGGGAAATCGTTCCTGTTTAGAGGAGTCAGCTAGCTCCTGAGTTGTGTAGTGAATCAGAGTAGTGCAGTGGTTAGCCCAGCGAGAGGGTCCCTGCATTGTGTTGTTAGAAAGCGAGAAGTTGTTTGTCCCCGCAAGGGCGGGGCCAGCCAGTTTTAGAGTTGAGCTTTTCCTGGAAAGTTGTTGGTTCTTTGGGGTTTAGAGAACCCCTAGTTTCTATGGTGGTTGAGTTGCACTATGGATGCCAGCCTCGAGTATTATCTTTTGAGGTAGCCTTGTCTTCCGTATTCCTTGCGATGTTTCGAGTGTGGAGTTTCTAGTCGCAAGATGAGTTAGGTCTTGGCTAAAAGAAGGAAGTCCTTTGAGTAGCCAGTTGGATTTAAGAGTTGAGTGGTAGCTTGGAGGCGAGTTTTGCTCGTTATGAGCTTGAGTTGAGTTATGCAGAGCAAGCCTTTCTCGGGCTTTGCTTCTAGTTGTGGTGCTTTCGCAGTTGGCATTTTAGCTGAGCCACAGTTGAGTGAGTTGGCACAGAGGTGTCGTGGCATTTGTTGGTTAGCCGTTGAGTTGTTCTCCTCAAGCTGTTGAGTTGCAGGTAGCCCTATGATGTTTTGGTCCTTGCTACCCGAGATTTCCATGAGAGGAATGTTGGTTATTTCCTTGCCTGGCAATGTTCTCTTTGGCCAGTTGCTGGTAGGTTTGCATGGAAAAGTTTGCGTTCGGCCGTTGAGAGGCTCTAGTTTGTTGGCTTGGCCCAGTGGAGCCTGTGCCCGGTTTTTGCCATTTAGGGTTGGTCGTAGCTGAAGTTTCAGCTCGTGCTAGTTGGAAAAGTTTGCCTTTTGGATCAGTCGCCAGTTGGTGATTCGATTGGATTTCGTTAAGGCTGTAGGCAAGCTTTGTGGTTCGCTGGTCTCATGCGAAGTAGAGTAGGCCGTTTAGTTTCTGAATCTGAGAGGTTCAGTTGTTTGGCCAGCTTGGTGTAGAGTTGAGGCTGTTTGTTAACAGCTGTGAGCTTTCAGAGAAGTTATGCTAGTGCGTGGCGTTGAGTTTTGGAGCTTGTGCCCAGTCTGAGAGTTTGTTGAGAGTAACACCGTAGAGAGGTGTTCCGTGTTGGATTAGCAGGGTTTAGATTGAGCCCCGGGTTTGTAAGGCCTTTTGATATCCTTGAGCGCTTCGGAGCAGTGGCCTTTCAGTTAGTTTTGCCCCGTCTTTGGCAGCAGTGCATTGTTGTGTTCCTCGTCTCGATGTTGAGATAGTCTGTGAGAGACTGGATAGCATTGTGGCTTTGAGCCTTTGAGAACCCAAGAGGGTTTGGTTCTCGAAGAGGGCTAGTGTTGTCTTAGCCGAGAAGTTCAGTTGGCTAGGAATCAGTGGAGTATTCCTAGAGCCGTTTCGTCTTAGGACTTTCGAGGACGAAAGTCTTAAATGGAGGGAGTATTGTAATGGCCCAGTTTTCTATTCCGATTTTCGAGGTGCTTCCGGTTCAGATTCAGTGGTTTGGTTGGGCCGTTAGAGTTGTTTTGACCCTTAGGGGTATTTTGGTCTTTTTACTCCCCGGGCAGGATTTGTGGATTTTTAGGGCTTCGAGGCAGCTCCTGCCTTTGTCGAGGCTTGTTTGTTGGTGGCTGCGAGTCCCGAGATGTTTGGGCTATTCGTTTGGTTGTTCGGTTGTTATTTGGGTTTTGGGCAAAGTTATGGTTGTTTGGGTGTTTCCTTTGGGATTCGAGCCCGAGCCTTTAGTGATGATTTGGGAGGTTGATTTAAGTGAGATTTATTCCTTGGAAAAGGTTGCTTCAGTCGGGTCTCGAAGGAGGAAGCCGGGAAATGGGATTTTAAGGATTTTAAGGTATTTAGAATTTGGATAAAAATGGATAAGGATGGAAAATAAGGATAAAAAGAAAAAAAAAAGGAAATTTATTTTTATTAAAATCCCATTTTCCTATTATTTTTCCCATTTTCCTTTTTTCTCTTTTTTCCCTTTCTCTCTCCTCCAACCCGACCCCAGCTCTCTCGCGCGTAGCCTCCGCGCCCCAGAGCCCAGCGCCCGTGCCCTGCTCCCAGCGCCCAGCCAGCTCTCTTTTGCTGCCGACAGGTTGCCCAGCTGTGTTGGTTGGCCCGAGCCTTGTGGCTTCTCGGATGGTATTTCCTCAGTCTTTTCTTCGTTGGGCCCTGATTTGTTGGCTGCTGGTTATTGTATTTGATTTGGGTGTTTTATTTGAATGTTTAGGCTGTTCGGGTTCGATTAGAGGCTCGAGGGTTGCTTGGTTGATTGTGATTATTATTATTATTTTCTGCTTGTTCCAGGTAAGGATTTCTTACCGTGGTTGTGTGGACCCTGCGATATATCATGATTGTGCCTTGTATGTTTGCTGATTGTTATGAACATGATATTGATAGGGAAGCTTTGATTGATCTCTTGCTAGCATGTTTACCTGATTGTACATGTTAGTGCCATGCTAGGTTTGTTCTTCCAGCATGCTTAAGATTCCTGCTTTAAGTTTGTAGTATCATGCTAGGTAAGCGTCTTTGATGTCGGTTATTGCTTGCTAGCCAGGAATCATTTATTTGCTCTGTACTCTTAGATAGAGTTGTAGGGTTTGTCATCATCCAAAGGCTGAGCGGACATAACGTACTTTGTCCCCACTGATCGGGAGTAAAGTGTGCGCAGCATAACGTATCTTGCTTCCCCCCCCGATCGCCAATGTGGATTTAGCTCTGGTCGGGAGTAAAGTGTGCACAGCATAACGTATCTTGCTTCCCCCCCGACCCGCCGGTTGTGGATTTAGCTACCCACTTCGGCATAAGCCTAGTTTGTAGCCTGCTAGAGCGGAACCCTGCCAACGGTGTAAGCCTACCTTGGCCGGTTCTTAGCTTCAGGTCGGTGGCTCAGGCTGCACACATGAGCGCCGAGGGCCTCGCGCTACTGTGATCAGTGACACCGCTTCCGAGTCATAGGCATGCGTACCTGGCCCTCGTAGTTTGCCCTTTGGCCCCCGCATTTACGCCGGTTGCAGCAACATGCGGTGTGCGTGCACACGCGTTAGTCGCCGGTTCGGAGAGCTCCCCTCGGCTAATGTTCGTGAGTACACCATTCCTTCCAGTTTAGAGCCAGACTTCGGGTACTCTCCCGTAAGTCCAGATTAGCAAGGGCAAGGAGGCCCTTGTGGACATCTCTGGGATCAGTTTTTGAGCTGAACAATCCCCCGAGTGAAAGATACCTCGGTGATGTCCCAGGATTGGTCAGGATAACCAATCATTAGGCCGGAAGTAGGAGACTTCCGATGTCTCCAGATCTTGCATTATGAGCTCGTTGAGCTACGATCTGTGTTGATAGTTGTTTGCTTGCTTGTTGAGGTGCTAGATGACTGATGTATCGTATTGTACCCCGGTTGGGGATTCTTACTGAGTATCTTTATACTCACCCTTAAATAAAAGACTCAGAGTTCGAAACAACGGGTTTCCATGATCACAGCTCCTCCTTCAGCCATCCTGTCTCGCACCATGGTTACCTGTGGAAAACCACAAAATAAGGGTGAGTAACGAATTACTCAGTAAGAATCCCCAACCGAGGTACAATACGATATACACGGTCATCTAGCAGAATGGTATGCAAGCTATGAATATAAACACAGAAGAGAGCACATAGCTTAAATCCACACATAAACCTCGGATGCCATCTAAGGGTCTTACTCTGGAAAATCCACCACACGATACGATCCTATACGAGAAACAAATCTCGACCTGAGCCTGTCTACTGTCGATACGAAAGGTGCACTGAACTCAAGATCCCGAGGAGCTCTTCGGTCGGCGCTGTAATGAGCGTGTGCGCGAACCGCATGCTACTGCAAACCATGGGGGGTGCCGGGTCTAGTGGCAAGCTGCCCAAGTCCAGTCACCATGCCTAACTAATCTCTGGATCGGTGTCACTGACATAGGGGTGTGAGACCTGGACACGTGAACTATGTCAGCCTGTACCACCACACCTGAGGCTAATGAATCGGTCGTGGTAGGCTTACACCAGGAAGCGGTCCTTTCCCTAACAGGTGGCAATCATGGGCTACAGCCGAACACGCTGAGGACGTGCCGACTACCGGGGACAAGACAATGCCTTGTCATCATCCCGACCGTTGGGGCATTTAACAATCTGCCACCCTCACCCAAGATTGCAGGGCCTGCCGTTAGGGTTTGCTAAACCCTAATGGTGGATCAGGGACGGAGTACTGCCTCGCACGTCCCTGCCGTGGATGCAAGTTACGTTATGCATCCTGGCCCGGATGATGCTACCTATCTGAACTCTAAACTATAACATCAACAACAAACAATCCAATACGTGCTCAACAGATACAACGAACCTAGCATGATACTACAAAGCAAGAACAGATAACGAGCATGCCAGAACGGAACAACCTAGCATGGACTAACATGAGAAACAACTTAAGAAATCATGCCAGTCGGGAATTCAGAACAGAGCACCTATCACTAAACATGCTGATAAACACAAACAAGCATACAAACAGCAATCACATATTATATCGCAGGGCCCACACAACTCAGGTAAGAAATCCTTACCTTGGTGGGAGAGCAACTACACACAAAGATCCTATGCTGCGATCGATCCCGAGCTAGCTAATGAGAACCTAACAAGCACAACAATATCACAATCTATAGGCCTAAATATAATAAAACAAATAGGGCTCAGCTCGGGAGCAACCCACACGACATGGCTGACACGCGGACGGACAGGCTGCACGACACTGGGCAGTGTTGGGCGGTAGGGGCTGCGCGCTGGGCTGCGAGGCTGAGCGTGCTGGCACGGCGCTGGGGCACGGAGCTGCGCGCTGACGGGCGAGATGTGCAAGCGCTGGGACGGCGAGCGGACGGGGTGTGTGGGCTGAGCGCGGACGGGCGACGCAATCTGGGCTGAGCGACGTCTTTGCTTTGGAGTCTCAGGCGATCAGGCGGCCGGCGTCGATGGACAAGGCCGCTCAATGAGGAGTCTCATTCTTGGCGATGGGCACTGCAGGCGCCGGCGCCGGGCTGCTTTGCTAGGCTGGGCTGCACAACACCAACAAATCTCACCTGTTCTTCACTCGGCCACCAAGAACACACCAAAAGGAAGAAGAAGAGATCGAGACACTTACCCGAGATGACGAACGGACGAAGGAGCTGCTTGGGGAGAGAGCTTGGGCGGCTAGGGATGATTTGGAGAAGAACATAAACAACCCTATTTTCCCTTTTTTTTTTATCAAATGCACCACCCCAAGGATCCAAGGCTAACCAAGATGTGCCGCGGAAAGACCAACAAGAGCTCCCAATAGCTCAACTGGCACGCTACCCAACAGACTTCCCGGGGACCCGGGTTTGAATCCCAACTGCTACATATTTATTTCCCACATTTACTTTTGCATCACACCATGCCAAAACACATCCACAAAGCATCAAAATCCTACTTAATTCCATCCAATAATTTTAACAACTGAAAAAGACATAAACGGCCCTGACGGCCCGACCAAATTACCAAAATAACCCTAGGGCATACCTGGAAGACCGGGATGAAAACCTGGGCCGTTACAGAGAGTCTCTAACTCTTGGCTAAGGGATCCTCTGTGGATCTCAGAATAGGTTATCAACATAACTCCAGAATCTCGAGAGTCTCTAACTTTTGGCTAAGATGATCAACTCACTATTTTGATCATGTACACTTGGGAGAGTACCCAAGTGTCGGGCTCTAAATGAAAAGGAAAGGTGTAATGATACACTAGCCCAAGGGAGCTCTCATTCCGACATCTAATACACATACGTGCACCCCGCATGCTACTGTAAATCGAATAAATGTAGGCCTACACAAACTATGCCAGTCAAGGTATGCATGCTTAAGACTCGAAAAGGTGTCCACTGTTCCACAACAGGCGAGAGGCCCTAGGCACCATACTATGGTAGCCTGATCGCACCAACGCCTAAAGCTAAAGGTCATTTCAAGGAAGACTTTTACCAAGGAAAGAACCCCGCTCTAGCATGCCAAAGACTAGGCTTATACTGAGGTGGTAGCTACTCCACGACCGGCTGTCGGGGGTGAGCAATCTGTCCTCACAAAATCCGACCGGTGGAGACTCGTAAGTTGGTCCACTCTCAGTGTAAAGACCCGACCCGAATGGGGTCCTAAAATAGGTCTTTACCTCAATGCATGCATTCAAAACTAAAGTCAATATGCAAGAATGGTGTTTCGGATTCTAAGTAAAAACTAAAAACATATAACATCCATTTAAAAGTCAACATAAATTCCTGAAACCTGTCCCTATTTCCAAGCACCTGTTCCAAGACAAATACATTTCCAAAACTTACTCTGATCAGAGATTTATTTAAAACATTCAAAACATCCAACAGTTACAATAGTGCTAGAATACGCAAAAGCATTCAGAAAACAACCTAGGGCTCCGTGCCCAACTACATGCATTCAGAGGAAAAATAAGACATAAAGAATCATAGATAAAACTCAGAGTTCGACAGCTGGTTTCCATGATCACAGCTCCTCCTTCAGCCATCCTGTCTCGCACCTTGGTAACTTGTGGAAAACCACAAAATAAGGGTGAGTAACGAATTACTCAGTAAGAATCCCCAACCGGGGTACAATACGATATACATGGTCATCTAGCAGAAAGGTATGCAAGCTATGAATATAAACACAGAATAGAGCACATAGCTTAAGTCCACACATGTACCTCGGATGCCAACTCAAGGTCTTAGTCCGGAATAATCCACCACACAATACGCCCTATACGAGAAACAAGTCCCGGCCTCAGCCTGTCTACTGTCGATATGAAAGGTGCACTAGCTCAAGATCCCGAGGAGCTCTCCGATTGGCGCTATAATGAGCGTAAGCGCGCACCGCATGCTACTGCAGACCATGGGGGGTGTCGGGTCTAGTGGTAGGCTGCCCATATCCAGTCACCATGCCTAACTAAATCTTTGGATCGGTGTCACTGACATAGGGGTGTGAGACTTGGACACGTGAACTATGTCAGCCTAAACCACCGCACCTGAGGCTAAGGAACCGGTCGTGGTAGGCTTACACCAGGAAGCCTTCCTTGCCCTATCAGGTGGCAATCAAGGGCTACGACCAAACACGCTGAGGACGTGCCGACTGCCGGGGACGAGGCAATTGCCAAGTCATCATCCCGACCGTTGGGGCATTTAACAGTCTGCCACCCTCACCCAAGATTGCAGGGCCTGCCGTTAGGGTTAGCTAGACCCTAACGGGATCAGGGACGGAGCATCGTCGCGTACGTCCCTGTCGTGGATGCAAGTTACGTTATGCATCCGGCCCGGATGATGCTACCTACCTGCACTCTAAACCTATAATATCAATCAGCAGACAATCCAATACAATCCAATACGTGCTCAAATAGATACAACGAACCTAGCATGATACAACGAAGCAAGAATAGATGCGAGCATGCCAGAACGGAACAACCTAGCATGGACTAACATGAGAAACAACATAGGAAATCTTGCCAGTCGGGAATTCAGAACAGAGCACCTATCACTAAACATGTTAATAAACACAAACAAGCATACAATCAGCAATCACATATAATATCGCAGGGCCCACACAACTTCAGTAAGAAATCCTTACCTGGTCGGAAGGCAACTACACACAAGAAAGCTAAGCTGCGATCGAACCCGAGCTAGCTAACGAGAACCTAGCAAACAAAACAATAATCACAATCCATAGGCCTAAATATAATAAAATAAATAGGACTCGACTCAACAAAGAACTCACGCAAGATGGCGACACGCGGACAGGCGCATACCTGGCCTAGGCCGCTGCCGCACGGCCGCGCACGACGCTGGGCGCGAGTCGAGCATATACGAGCTGTAGGGAGACGAGGGCGTGCGGGCGCAAACGCGAACTGGCGAACGCGGGCGTGAGCTCGGCTGGGAGAAGGCATGCGGCGCTGCTCGGCCTGAGGAATCGCCTCGGGCCGGCGACGCGACGAGCTCTGAGGACCTTGCGCTGGGGACGAGCGACTTCGGCACGCGCGGCGGCCGGGGCGACTCGGATCTGGGCGGCACTGGGTCTGGGCGACGCGGAACAGTGCGGGGCTGGAGCTCAGGCGATCTGGTGCGGAGCGGCCTGGTGCGGGGCTGTGCGATGCGGCACAGTGCGGGCTAAGCGAGCAGGGGCTAGGCGAGCTGGGGCACGGGCTGGGGCGAGCTGGGCGGCCTGGGCGAGTAGGGCTAGGGCTCGGGCTAGGCGAGCTGGGCGGCTAGGCTGGGGGGCTGGGGCTCGGGTTTGGTGAGAGGGAGAGAGAGAGAGAGAGAGAGAGAGAGAAACAAAAAGGGGAAAAATGGGATTTTTCCTATTTTCCATCCTTATCCACTTTTAAATAAGCTTTAAAATCCCTAAAATCCCATTCCCCGGCTTCCTCCATCGAGACCCGGCTGAAGCAATCTTTTCCAATAAATAAAACTCACTTAAAATCAAACTCCCAAATCAACATTAAGGGCAAGGGCTCAAATCCCAAAGGAAGCACTCAAACAACAATAACTTTGCCAAAACCCAAACCACATCCGAACTTCCAAACGACTAGCCCAAACATCTTGGGTCTTGCAACCAACAACAATCAAGCCTCGACAAAGGCATAAGCTACCTTGGAATCCTGAAAATCCATAAATCCTGCCCGGGGAGCCAAAAGACCAAAATACCCCTAAAAGCTAAAATAGCTCTAACGGCCCAACCGAACAACCGAATCTTGAACCGAAGGCACCTGGAAAACCAAAATAGAAAACTGGGCCGTTACACTTGCCGTGAGCAGCGATGGTGGGGCTGCACTGCGTGAACGATCGGCGGTGCGGCTGGCTACGATCGCAAGCGGCGAGGCAAGGGTTTATGGCTTCTTTGCTCATAGTGGGTGTGACGAGGCTCGGTGATGGGCTACTCGGCATGGGGATGGTCGTGCATGCGACGTGGTCTCGACAGCTAGGAGAGAACAGAACAAACAACTATCAAAGGGTGCACAAGGAGGAGAATGAGGAGAGATTCAACGCGAAACTCAACTTGGCCTTCTCTAGAAGAATCGATGAAACTCTTTTATGGAAACGGCGAGTCAAATTGATCGATCGATTAAAAAAAACCCCATTTTCCTTAATTTAATTCCTTTTTAATTAAAAAAAAGCCATTTTCTTTTCTTTTAATTAGCCCAAAATGTTTTTCCTCCTAAGAATTGCAAAAACAAGTCTTTTTCCAAACTTCAACATTAGCCCTGAAAGCTTGAAACTACAAAAACAACCCAATTGAGTAAAAACCCAGAGATAAAATCCATGGAGATCTCCTCACGAATTTCCAGGTTTGTCTGGTTGCATTTTCGATTGTTCGGTTGGGCCATTAGGGCTGTTTAAGTCTTTTGTTGAGCTTGGAGAATTATTGTGTGTGCAGGTTTTTTGCCCATAAGTGTTTGGAGAGGTTTTGTGGCCTTGGTTTGTAAAGGAGAAAATAAAAAGAAAAGGTGCTCTTGCCAAGGCTAGAACCCAGGTTGTCTTGGTTGCGGCAGTTAGCAAAAAGGAAGCAATTCCAGTTGAGTCGGGTGAGTAGTTTATGCTCTTGATTGTTTGTGTTTTGCTTATCCCGTGGTTGTTTGGAGTTAGGGGTAAAATTAGAAGTTAAGGGGTTATTTGGGTGTTTTGTTCATTTGGATCATATCAGGTAAAGAACTGGATTCTCTCATCTCTCTCCCTCTCCCAAATCGCAAAACTCCTTTCTCTCAGCCTCCATCTCCGATCGTTCAAGCCCGGGAAGGTAAGTTTTTGTTTTCTCCATCATTCTCTTGTTCGTGTTTGTTGTCCCCTCCATTCTAGCCTAATCGCAGCCCCTTCTTCGCCCAATCGCAACCCTTTGTTCGCCCATCGCAGCCAGCCCCATCGCTCACCCAGATCTAAGCCGATCGCACTCCCGCAGCCGCACACAACCGATAGCCATCACTGCCCATCGCATGCCCTCAGCCGCATGAAACCTATCGCACCATCGCAGTCCCTATCGCAGCCTTTGCGAGTGAGTGCTGTAACAGCCCAGTTTCCTATTCCAATTTTTGAGGTGCCTTCGGGTCAAGATTCGGTTGTTTGGTTGGGTCATTAGAGCTATTTTGACCCTTGGGGGTATTTTGGTCTTTTGGCTCCCCGGGCAGGATTTGTGGTTTTCAGGGCTTCGAGGTAGCTCCTGCCTTTTTCGAGGCTTGTTTGTTGTGGGTTGCAAGTTCTGAGGTGTTTGGGCTAGTCGGTTGGAAGCTCGGTTGTGGTTTGGGCTTTGGCAAAGTGATGGTTGGTTGAGTGCTTCCTTTGGGATTCGAGCCCGGGCCCTAAGTGTTGCTTTGGGAGTTGGATTTAAGTGAGTTTTATTTATTGGAAAAGATTGCTTCGGTCTGGTCTGGAAGGAGGAAGCTGGGAAATGGGATTTTAAGGATTTTAAGGTTTTTAAAAATTGGATAAGGTTGGAAAATGGATAAAAATCCCTTATTTTCCCTTTTTTCCCATTTTTCTTTTATTTTCCCTTTTCTTTTCAAAATCCCCATTTCTTTCTCTCTCTCTCTCTCTCTCCCCGAGCCCCCCAACCTAGCCCGAGCCAGCCCCCCAGCTAGACAAGGTCGCGTCGCCCAGCCCCTAGCCTCGCCCAGCCCGAGTCGCCCCTGCCCTGTAGCTGTCGCGTCGCACAACCCTCGCCCAGGCCGTCCCCGCGCCAGATCGTCTTCGTCCGTGTCGCCCAGCTGCGCACTGTGCCGAGCCGCGCACAGTGCTGCGTCGCCAGCCCTGTAGCTTGCCGAGTCGCTGGTCCCCGAGCACGTGCCCTGTAGCCGTCGCATCGCGTCGCCCCGCCCGCTGTCCCTATGCCAAGCCGCGCCGCGAGCCGTCGCCCAATCGAGCTCGCGCCCGCGCGCCCCTGTGTCGCTCGCGCGCCCGTCCGCGCGCAGCCTAGCGCCCGGCCCCTACGCCCATCTGCGCCCCTCAGCGCCCAGCAGCTGCCTTGCCCGTGCAGCCGGCTCGTTCGCATGTCAGCCGCACCTCGTGAGTTGCTCACGAGCCGAGCTCTATTATTTTATTATATTTATGCCTATTTTTGTGATTATTGATGTGTTTGTTTGGCTCGCTATAGGTTGCTCGGGTTCGATCACAGCTTAGTTTTATTATGTGTTTTTGCCTTCCGACCAGGTTAGGATTTCTTACTGGAGTTGTGTGGGCCCTGCGATATTATCTTGATATGCCTTGTATGTTTGCTGACTGTTATGAGCATGTTAGTGATAGAGCAGCTTTGATTGATTTCTTGCTAGCATGTTTGCCTGATTTTACATGTTAGTGCCATGCTAGGTTTGTTCTTCCAGCATGCTTATGATTCCTGCTTAAGCTCGTAGTATCATGCTAGGTAAATGTGATTGATGTCGATCATTGTTTGCTAGCCAGGAATCATTTATTTTCTCTGTACTCTTAGATAGAGTTGTATGGTTTGTCATCATCCAGAGGCTGAGAGCGGACATAACGTACTTTGTCCCCACTGGTCGGGAGTAAAGCGAAGCATAACGTATATTGCTTCAGGGGTTGAGAGCGGACATAACGTACT
The DNA here is from genome assembly GCA_036507275.1 of Sicyos edulis. Taxonomy (NCBI): domain Eukaryota; kingdom Viridiplantae; phylum Streptophyta; class Magnoliopsida; order Cucurbitales; family Cucurbitaceae; genus Sicyos; species Sicyos edulis. The sequence goes on along the minus strand of CM071848.1, from coordinate 38,081,569 downwards.
TTGTCCCCACAGATTGGAAGTAGAGCAAAGCATAACGTACATTGCTTTTTCTCCCCCCTCCCGGGCCGCCGGTTGTGGATTTAGCTACCCACTTCGGCATAAGCCTAGTTTGTAGCCTGCTAGAGCGGAACCCTGCCAACGTTGTAAGCCTACCTTGGCCGGTTCTTAGCTTCAGGTCGGTGGATCATGCTGCACAGATGAGTGCCGAGGGACTCGCACTACTGTGATCAGTGACACCGCTTCCTAGTCTTAGGCATGCGTACCTGGCCCGCGTAGTTTGTACCTAGGCCCCTACATTTACGCCGGTTACAACAGCATGCTGTGTGCGCGCACACGCGTTATGTAACGGCCCAGGTTTTCATCCCGGTCTTCCAGGTATGCCCTAGGGGTATTTTAGTAATTTGGTCGGGCCGTCAGGGCCGTTTATGTCTTTTTCCAGTTGCTAATATTATTGGATGGATTTATGAAGGTTGTTGAGGCTTTGTGGTTTGGTTTGAGCATGGGTAGATGAAAAAGTAAAAATAAAGGAATTTGTGTTGCAGCTGGGATTCGAACCCGGTCTCCGTAAAAAGCTTGTGAGGATGCGTGCAGTTGAGCTATGGAGAGCTCTTGTTACTCTTTCCGCGTCATATCTTAGTACCCTTGGATCTTTGGAGTTTTGTGCATTTGGTTAAATGAAAAGAAATTAGGTTTTGTGTTTTCTTCCCAAAACTCCATGGCCGCCCAACCCTCTTCTCTCCCAAGCCCCTTGCCGTGATTTTCTTCCCTTGCGGCCCGAGCGCCGCTCCGCCAGCCAAGCGACCAAAACCGCAGCAGCCGGTCGAGCGGCCCAACCAGATCGCACCAAAGAGCCCTCAGCGCTCAGCAGAAGAGCGCCCAGACGCCCAGAGCGCCAGCAGCGCCGCGCAGCCAGCGCCAGTGCCGTCGCAGCCGCCCAGCCAGGCGCGCGCAGCACCGCATCCGCAGCGTCCGTCGCGTCGCGGCCGTCGCGCCGCACGCGCTTCGCCGCGCGCGCCCAGCGCCTCGCCATCGCCAGCCGAGCTCGCGTCCGCATCGCAGCCCGAGCGCCCGTCGTCCGCGTCTCGCGCCCGCGCGCCCCTCTGCGTCTGCGCCGTGCCGTCGCGCTGCGTGCCGTCCCAGCGCGCCGCGCCTAGCGCGCCATCCGCGCCCCAGCGCTTTGTCCGTCGCGCAGCAGCAGCGCCGCCATCAGGCGCCATTTGCCGCCCATCAGCGCCCGGTGTGCGCCCATTTTCCGCCATCTCAGCGCCATCCAGCGCCATCCGCGCCAAGAAGCGCCCCGTCTTTGCTGCCTGTCCGCGTGTCACCGCATCGCGTGAGTTGCTCCTTTGAGCCGAGCCCTATTTATTTTATTATATTTAAGCCTTTAGAGTGTGATTATTATTGTGTTTGTTAGGTTCTCGTTAGCTAGCTCGGGATCGATCGCAGCTTAGGATTTTTGTGTGTAGTTGCCCCCGGCCAAGGTAAGGATTTCTTACCGGAGTTGTGTGGACCCTGCGATGTTCTATGTGATTGTTGTTTGTATGTTTGTTTGTGATTATCAGCATGTATAGTTTAGGTGCTCTGCTCTGAATTCCTGACTAGCATGACTTCGTATGTTGTTCTCTCATGTTAGCCCATGCTAGGTTGTTCCGCTTCTAGCATGCTCATATCTGCTTGCTTCGTAGTACCATGCTAGGTTCGTTGTATCTGTTGAGCACGTTTTGGATTGTATTGGATTGTATGTTATTGATATGATAGGTTAAAGTGTAGGTAGGTAGCATCATCCGGCCTCGATGCATAAAGTATCTTGCATCCATGGCGGGGGACGCCGAGACGCTTCTCCGTCCCCTCGACCCCGTTAGGTTTAGCTAACCCGACCGGTAGGCCCCTGCAATCTTGGGTGAGGGTGGCAAACTGCTTATTGCCCCAACGGTCGGGATGATGACTTGGCATTGCCTCGTCCCGCGGCAATCGGCACGTCCTCCTCGCCGTGTTCGGCCGTAGCCCTTGATTGCCACTGTTAGGGCAAGGACCGCTTCTGGTGTGTAAGCCTACCACGACCGGTTCCTTAGCCTCAAAGTGCGGTGGTTCAGCCGACATAGTTCACGTGTCCGTGTCTCACACCCCTATGTCGCTGACACCGATCCGGAGATTTAGTTAGGCGTGGTGGATCGGACATGGGCGACTTGCCACTAGACCCGGCACCCCCATAGTCTGCAGTAGCACGCAGTGCGCGATTACGCTCATTACAGCGCCGACCGGAGAGCTCCTCGGGATCTTGAGCTAGTGCACCTTTCGTATCGACAGTAGACAGGCTGAGGCCGAGACTTGGTTCTCGTATAGGGCGTATTGTGTGGTGTGGATTATTCCGGACTAAGACCCTGAGTTGGCATCCGAGGTCCAAGTGTGGACTTAAGCTATGTGCTCTATTATGTGTTTATGTTCATAGCTTGCATACTCTCATCTAGATGACCATGTGCATCGTATTGTACCCCGGTTGGGGATTCTTACTGAGTAATTCGTTACTCACCCTTACTTATCTTTCAGGTAACCATGGCGCGAGGCAGGATGGCTGAAGGAGGAGCTATGATCATGGGAACGTGTTGTCGTCTCTGACTTTTTATTTCTATGACTCTTGTCTTTCATTTTCCCCTGAATGCATGTAGCCGGGCACGGAGCCCTAGGATGTTTTCTGAATGATTTTGTGGATTCCCGCTTTATTGAATTTGAGATGTTCCAAATGTTTTAATAAATCTCTGATCAGAGTGTACGTTTTGGAAATGTATTTGCCTTGAAACAGGTTTCAGCAAAGTATATTGATTTCTGATTGAACCTTGATTGTTTTGTTTTAATTGGGAATCTGAAAACTTATTTGCATATTGTCCTTTCCTTTGAATGCATGCATTGGGGTAAAGGCCTATTCAGAGCCCTTTTGGGTCGGGTCTTTACAGTTGGTATCAGAGCTCAGAGTCATAGACTTTGTAGACTGACCTTTTGTTGTAGGTCGTCTTTCCCATGATCACCGGCACTCCGACAGTCATCAGGTACGCCTAAGTTTTCTGTTTTAGAAAAGGGTTAAGAATTTACAATACCTTTCATCTAGTGTATGCCTTGTGTAGTGTTGTGGAGCGGAGACGAGCAGGTTCTGACTCGTTGTTGGTTTGGGCTTAGTGAGCCATCATGCCAACTTTCATGATCGCGCAGCTTTGTTTGGCGGCTTGTTGAGGTATCCAGATAGATTCGGATGCCCCGGAACATCGTTCCGCAGGGAGGCGAGCTTAGACTCCGTTGGCCATTTGTGGCCCGATTCTTCGCTTTTCCCAGTGAGAGGGTGGTGGTGCTTCGTGCGGATCGCCAAGATGTTGATCGCACCCAGAGGAGCAGGGCGCTTGGCATGTCCGACCGAGGAGTTGGACCGATCGTGTTGATGTTGAGGCCGCGTCCAGGGTTGTTAGGCCCGCATGCCAGATTTGGCCCCGGCAGTTGAGTTGCCTAGAGGAGGGGGTAGAGGCTAGCAGCGCCTCAGAGTGAGACTCCTTGAGCAGAGTGTGCTCCAGCCATGAGAGATTTGATGGCGTGTCTTTAGCTATCGAGAGCGGAGACCCAGCGCAGCTTTGTAGCGCGTAGTGAGGAGTCCCGGCACAGATAGCCCAGTGTGAGTTTGTTTCAAAGATTTTTCCCCGGTAGCTCTTGTAGCCCCGGAGGTTCCTGGAGGGCATGATCAGCAGGTTTATTCAGATGAGTTTGTTGGCGTTGATGGAGACGCCCAGGTTGGCAAATGGATGCCTGTAGAGCTCGATGTTTTAGTAAGTCCTACTGCTAGTAGTAAAGTAGTTGGCCAGGTTTGAGTTTAGCATCCGTGTGTGGGATGCCCTGCTGTTCAAAGGCCGAGGTGTGCCGCCTCTGTGGCCGTTTGGTTCATCGATGGTGGTGGAAGTCCCTTGTGAGAGGTGGACTAGCGAGTCTCCACCAAAGGCCCGATTGTTTGGCAAGTTGCCGTGTTAGTGGCTTGAGGCAGATGAAGGGTCATCTTTGCCCCCTTGCGAGCCTGCTGTTGTTTAACAGCCCAGCTTCCTCAGATGTGGATTTGGTAGTAGTAGCACTTGAGGTGCATTGGTTAGTGTGCCACTTTGGCACTAAGTCTGGTTCAGGCTTGAGTTTGGCTTGGGCATAGCAGATGGTTCTATGTCGTTCGGAGTTCAGCGTACTCCTTTAGCCTTGGATCTGTTTATGGCAGTTGCACCCGTTTAGGTCGTGCCAGAGGGCTAGTTCAGTGGTAGTCGATGGACTACAAGCGAAATGATGCTCGAGAGGAGCCGGAGCCTCTTCCCAGTGTTTCTAGAGGTTGAGTAAGTCAGCAGGTTGCCGGTTGGTAAATGTTAGTGCTTGTGAGTCTCACGCTAGTGCTAAGGCCAAGAGATTTTCTTTGTGGTTGGTAGTGCGGTCAACTACCTTCGAGGGCCTAAGCTGAGGAGAGTTGAGCATCGTATATGCGAGTTTGGTCCAGCAGAGGGATCCTGAGTCGGATGCTCATGAGATGAGCTGGATGCCTATGAGGCGAGATGAGCTGATGCCTTGCGAGAGGTTTTGGATGCCTTAGGGGTAAGCACCCTTGGTTGAGGCTTGGTACAAAGTAAGTTTGGTTTGGCATGATTATGCTTTGGTAGAGCAAGGTTGCCTCAGCTTCGAGTATCGTGTGGAGATGGAACTTTTGGTGTTCCTTGGACTGTTTGTATCCCTGCCAGGAGCTAGTGTTGCTTTTTGGGAAAAGCGCTTGTTAGTCTTGGATCTCTAAAGGAAGGTTGAGAGTTGTGCACACAAGTGTGTTTTGTGTGGTTCGTTCCGTGGCGAGAGTTTCAGATCCATGTAGGGTTTGCTTTGGGGATCTAGTGCTCAGTTCCTGGAGAAGTTGGACTCCAGATGGATGTTGTAAGGCTTTGGTTGAGGTGGTAAGGATACCGTGCTCGTGGTATCAAGTTGTTGCTTAGGCAAGATTTGTTAAGTTGGACCTAAGCTTGGTTGGTGGATCTTTTTGTTGATCGTTGGTTGGAGTTCAGTTGGAAACTGAACAAGAGCGGTGGTAGCTAAGCTGCGTGGTTTCTGATCGTCATGGCTAAGAGAGTTGTTCGGATCCTTCCTTGGGTAGAAGTTATGTTGTGGCCGATGTTTTGAGTAGGAGGATGACGCGCGTCTCAGTAGCGTTTCGGGTCCTCTAGGTTCCCAAGGAGTTGGAGTTGGCCAGCATGGTTGGGATGCTGGCAATTGGAGTTGTTTGTTCAGGCAGTTGTCTGTTAGATCGTATGCCGGCAGTGTGTGTGTCGAGGGTTGCCGAAGAACCCTAGGTTGTGGAGAGCCTCTCTAGAGCTCAGTCAGGCCCAGCTAGTGAGTTTCAGTTGGCTAGCTGAAGGCGTGTAGTTTGTAGCCTCGGTGGAGTTGCTAGCAGTCTTGGTAGACTAGCAAGCTAGTGTTTGTTTGGAGTAAAGTCCGGAGTGGTTTCGGTGTGGTGGCAAGTTGATGCTTGGTGTTGACCAAGGTGTGGATTGGAGTTGTTAGAGTTTAGTTTTGCTCGTGGGGGCGAGTGGTTTGTGCCATGTTGGTTGTTTTTCCTGTTTCCAGGATGTTGAGTTGCCCCGTTTGGCATTTGGAGGTTCAGTCTGAGATGGACCCTTGTTGTGCCCCGTGAGATTAGATGTTGTTGCTCTGGTGGAGCAAGACAGTGAGCGTATGTGGAGTTCTCTGTCCGTTGGTTGTCTGCTTGTATGAGCCGTTTCCTTCGGGAGTTGTCAGGTTACTCCTTGGTCTTGGAGTTAATGGTGGAAGCGCTAGCTTGAAGGAAAAGTTTGTTGGCTGCTTGGAAGTAGTCGTTTGTCCAGTTAAGCGGATTCTTGGATGGTGTTCTAGAGGCTGCAGTAAAGGTTGTTCTGCCTCTTGTGAGTGTTTGGCCAAGATTTGGTTCGTTTGTTGTTTTGAGAGCTAGTTCGGTTCTAGCTGGAGGGCGTTGCCCTAAGGTCTTGTTCCTAGTCAGTAAGTTTTGGGAGTTGACCCCTCCCTCAGCAGTTGAGCAAGTGCTGTTTGTTTCGGTTTGGTGGTCCGATTGGTTAAGTTTTCTCTTGGGTGTTGCTTCCAAGAGAGTTGGTTGCTGTTGCCTTGGGTTTGAGCAAGTCAGCGAGCGTGTGTGGAGTTCGCTGCCCTTCTGGAGTTTGCTTGCTGGGAAGTCGTTTCCCGTTTGGCAGGAGTCAGCTTAGCTCCTGAGTTGTGAAGTCGATCAGAGTAGCGCAGCGGTCAGCCCAGCGAGAGGGTCCCTGCTTTGTGTTGTTAGCAAGCAAGAGTTGTTTGTTCCCGCAAGGGCGGAGGCCAGCCAGTAAGAGTTGAGTTGTTCTGGCAAGTTGTTGGTTCTTTGGGGATTGAAGATTTCCGTTCCCTCTAGCCTCTGTGGTGGTTGAGTTGCTCCTTGGATGCCAGCCTCGAGTGATAGCTTGCGAGGTAGTCTTGCGGATTCGTGTGGCCCAGGATCCGTAAGCTTTGAGGTTGTCGTTATCCGTTTTCCTTGTGAGGTTTTGGGAGTGGAGCTTCTGGTTGGAAGATGAGTTAGGCTTAGGCTTAAAGGGAAGTCCTTTGAGTAGCCAGCTGGATTTTAAGAGTTGAGTAGTAGCTTGGAGGCGGCGTTGCTCGTTATAAGTTTGGGTTGAGTTCTCACGAGCAAGCCCTTCTCGGGCTTTGTTCCTAGTTGTTGTGAGTTCCCGGTTGGCGTTAGTAGAGCCGCGTTTGATTGAGTTGGCACAGAGGTGCCGTGGCATTAGTTGGTAAGTCGTTGAGCTGTTTTCCTCAAGGTGTTGTGTCGCAGATAGTCTGCGTGATGGTTTAGTCCTTGCTTCCCGAGTTTTCCTTGAGAGGAATGTTGGATGTTCCTTGCTTGCGGCGATTTTCTCCTTAAGATGGTTGCTTAAGTGTTGTGGTCGTGTTCTCGTTGGAGAAGTTTGTCTTTTGGATCATCGCGCCAGTTGGTGGTTCGTTTGTATCTCGTTAAGGTCAGTAGTCAAGGTTTGAGGTTTGTTGGTCTTTTGTGAAGTAAGAGTAGGCCGTTTAGTTTGGAATCTGGAAGGTTCATTGTTTGGCCAGATTTGTTGTAGGGTTGAGTTTGTTTGTTGAAAGTCAGGCACGCAGTGTTTTTTATGTATCGATGTTGGGGCGATGTGTGCGGACCCATTGTTCATTGTGGACTTTGAGCCTTTGCAAACTGATTGAGGTTTGAGCTTCAAGGGGAAGCCTGTGAGTATTCTGGTCTTTGAGACGTAGACGTTGCATAATCGTGGGATCCGTTTGGTGAAAGTTCAGTGGAGGAGTCAGAGTTCAGAGGAGGCCGCTTGTGAGCGGGGAAGACGGGATGAGATTGCAGTATCCTGTGCTGTTTCAGTCTTAAGGACTTTCGAGGACGAAAGTCATAAAAAGGAGGGAATATTGTAACGGCCCAGGTTTTCATCCCGGTCTTCCAGGTATGCCCTAGGGGTATTTTAGTAATTTGGTCGGGCCGTCAGGGCCGTTTATGTCTTTTTCGAGCTTATAAAATTATTGGATGGATTTATGAAGGTTGTTGAGGCTTTGTGGTTTGGTTTGAGCATGGGTAGATGAAAAAGTAAAAATAAAGGAATTTGTGTTGCAGCTGGGATTCGAACCCGGGTCTCCAGAAAAGCCTGTGAGGATGCGTGCCAGTTGAGCTATGGAGAGCTCTTGTTACTCTTTCCGCGTCATATCTTAGTTACCCTTGGATCTTTGGAGTTTTGTGCATTTGGTTAAATGAAAAGAAATTAGGTTTTGTGTTTTCTTCCCAAAACTCCATGGCCGCCCAACCTCTCTTCTCTCCCAAGCCCCTTGCCGTGATTTTCTTCCCTTGCAGCCCGGCGCTGCTTCCGCCAGCTGCGACCAGCCGCGGCAGCCGGTCAGCAGCCCAACGAGATCGCACCACAGAAATTTCAGCGCGCCAAAGAAGAAGGCGCCCAGACGCCCAGCGCCAAAGCGCCGCAGCGCAGCCAGCGCCCAGCGCGCCGCCGCAGCCGCCAGCGCCAGAGGCGTCGCAGCACCAATCCACGCGTCCGTCGCGTCGCAGCCGTCGCGATCGCACGCACCGCGCCGCGCGCCCAGCGCCGCCATCGCCAGCCGAGCTCGCGTCCGCATCGCAGCCCGAGCGCCCGTCGTCCGCGTCTCGCGCGCCGCGACGCCTCTGCTGCGTCTGCGCGCGCGCCGTGCGCGTGCCGTCCCAGCTGCGTCGCGCCTAGCGCGCCATCCGCGCCCCAGCGCCTGTCGTCTGCGCGCAGGGCAGCGCCTTATCATGCGCCAGTGTGCGCCCATTTGCCGCCATCAGCGCCCATCAGCGCCCATCCGCGCGCCAAAGAAGACCCCGTCTTTGCTGCCCGCCAGCGTGTCACCGCATCGCGTGAGTTGCTCCTTTGAGCCGAGCCCTATTTATTTTATTATATTTAAGCCTTTAGAGTGTGATTATTATTGTGTTTGTTAGGTTCTCGTTAGCTAGCTCGGGATCGATCGCAGCTTAGGGATTTTTGTGTGTAGTTGCCCCGCCAAGGTAAGGATTTCTTACCGAGTTGTGTGGACCTCTGCGATGTTCTATGTGATTGTTGTTTGTATGTTTGTTTGTGATTATCAGCATGTATAGTTTAGGTGCTCTGCTCAATTTCTCGACTAGCATGACTTCGTATGTTGTTCTCTCATGTTAGCCCATGCTAGGTTGTTCCGTTCTAGCATGCTCATATCTGTTCTTGCTTCGTAGTACCATGCTAGGTTCGTTGTATCTGTTGAGCACGTTTTGGATTGTATTGGATTGTATGTTATTGATATGATAGGTTAAAGTGTAGGTAGGTAGCATCATCCGGCCCGATGCATAAAGTATCTTGCATCCATGGCGGGGACGTCGAGACAGTTCTCCGTCCCTGGACCCCGTTAGGGTTTAGCTAACCCGACCGGTAGGCCCCGCAATCTTGGGTGAGGGTGGCAAATCGCTTATTGCCCCAACGGTCGGGATGATGACTTGGCATTGCCTCGTCCCTGCGATCGGCACGCCCCTCGCGTGTTCGGCCGTAGCCCTTGATTGCCACTGTTAGGCAAGGACCGCTTCGGTGTAAGCCTACCACGACCGGTTCCTTAGCCTCAAAGTGCGGTGGTTCAGCCGACATAGTTCACGTGTCCAGTCTCACACCCCTATGTCGCGACACCGATCCGTAGATTTAGTTAGGCGTGGTGATCGGACATGGGCAACTTGCCACTAGACCCGGCACCCCCATAGTTCTGCAGTAGCAGCACGCAGCGGCGCGATTACGCTCATTACAACACGCCGACCGAGAGCTCTCCTCGGGATCTTGAGCTAGTGCACCTTTCGTGATCGACATGAGAGAGCAGCCGAGGCCGAGACTTGGTTCTCGTATAGGGCGTATTGTGTGGTGTGGATTATTCCGGACTAAGACCCTGAGTTGGCATCCGAGGTCCAAGTGTGGACTTAAGCTATGTGCTCTATTATGTGTTTATGTTCATAGCTTGCATACTCTCATCTAGATGACCATGTGCATCGTATTGTACCCCGGTTGGGGATTCTTACTGAGTAATTCGTTACTCACCCTTACTTATCTTTCAGGTAACCATGGCGCGAGGCGGATGGCTCAAGGAGGAGCTATGATCATGGGAACGTGTTGTCGCCTCTCGACTTTTTATTTCTATGACTCTTGTCTTTCATTTTCCCCATCGCATGTAGTCGGGCACGAAAGCCCTAGGATGTTTTCTGAATGATTTTGTGGATTCCCGCTTTATTGAATTTGAGATGTTCCAAATGTTTTAATAAATCTCTGATCAGAGTGTACGTTTTGGAAATGTATTTGCCTTGAAACAGGTTTCAGCAAAGTATATTGATTTCTGATTGAACCTTGATTGTTTTGTTTTAATTGGGAATCTGAAAACTTATTTGCATATTGTCCTTTCCTTTGAATGCATGCATTGGGGTAAAGGCCTATTCAGAGCCCTTTTGGGTCGGGTCTTTACACGTTAGTTGCCAGTTCGGAGAGCTCCCCCGGGCTAATGTCGTGAGTACACCATTCCTTCCAGTTAGAGCCAGACTTCGGGTACTCTCCCGTAAGTCCAGATTTGCAGCAAGGGCAAGAAGCCCTTGAGGACATCCTTGGGATCAGTTTTTGAGCTGATCAATTTCCCGAGTGAGAGAGCCTCGGTGATGTCCCAGGATTGGTCAGGATAACCAATCATTAGGCCAGAAGTAGGAGACTTCCGATGATTCCAGATCATGCCTTGTAAGCTCGTTAAGCTATGATCTGTGTTGGTAGCTGTAACGGCCCAGGTTTTCATCCCGGTCTTCGAGGTATGCCCTGGGGGTATTTTGGTAATTTGGTCGGGCCGTCAGGGCCGTTTATGTCTTTTTCCAGTTGCTAAAATTATTGGATGGTATTATGTAAGTTTTTGAGGCTTTGTGGATGGGTTTGAGCATGGATAGATGCAAAAGTAAAAATATAGGAAATTTGTGTTGCAGTTGGGATTCGAACCCGGGTCTCCGGGAAAGCCTGTGAGGAGGCGTGCCAGTTGAGCTATGGAGAGCTCTTGTTACTCTTTCCGCGTCATATCTTAGTTACCCTTGGATCTTTGGAGTTTTGTGCATTTGGTTAAATGAAAAGAAATTAGGTTTTGTGTTTTCTTCCCCAAAACTCCATGGCCGCCCAACCCTCTTCTCTCCCAAGCCCCTTGCCGTGATTTTCTTCCCTTGCAGCCCCGAGCGCTGCTCCGCCAGCCAAGCGACCAGTGAGCAGCCCTGGGTCGAGCAGCCCACCAGATCGCACAAAGCGAATTTCAGCGCCCAAAGAAGAAGAGCCGCCAGACGCCCAGACGCCAAAGAGAGGCGCGCAGCCAGCGCCCGTGCCATCCCGCAGCCGCCCAAGCGAGGCGTCGCGGCACCGATCCACGCGTCGTCCGCGTCGTCGCGCAGCCGCGATCGCACCGTTCCCGCGCGCGCCAGCCTCCGCCATCGCCGGGCCGAGCTCGCGCCCGCGCGCGCCCGAGCGCCCGTCGTCCACGTCTCGCGCCGCGCGCCCCTCTGCGTCTGCGCCTCGCGCCCGCGCCAGCGCAGCCGCCCCAGCGCGTCGCGCTTAGCGCGCCATCCGCGCCCAGCGCTTCTGTCCGTCAGCGCGGCAGCGCCAGTGTGCGCCCATTTGCCGCCATCGCGCCCAGTGTGCGCCCATTTGCCGCCATCAGCGCCCATCCGCGCCAAAGAAGAAATTTCCCCACCGCCGCTTGCCGCCGTCCGCGTGTCGTCACCGCATCGCGTGAGTTGCTCCCGAGCCGAGCCCTATTTATTTTATTATATTTAAGCCTTTAGAGTGTGATTATCATTGTTTTTGTTAGGTTCTCGGTAGCTAGCTCGGGTTCGATCGCAGCTTAGGATTTTGTGTGTAGTTGCCTCCCGGCCAGGTAAGGATTTCTTACCGGAGTTGTGTGGACCCTGCGATGTTCTATGTGATTGTTGTTTGTATGTTTGTTTGTGATTATCAAAGCATGTATAGTTTAGGTGCTCTGTTCTGAATTCCTGACTAGCATGACTTCGTATGTTGTTCTCTCATGTTAGCCCATGCTAGGTTGTTCCGTTCTAGCATGCTCATATCTGTTCTTGCTTCGTAGTACCATGCTAGGTTCGTTGTATCTGTTGAGCACGTTTGGATTGTATTGGATTGTATGTTATTGATATGATAGGTTAAAGTGTAGGTAGGTAGCATCATCCGGCCTCGATGCATAAAGTATCTTGCATCCATGGCAGGGACGTCGAGACAATTCTCCGTCCCTGGACCCCGTTAGGGTTTAGCTAACCCGACCGGTAGGCCCTGCAATCTTGGGTGAGGGTGGCAAACTGTTTATTGCCCCAACGGTCGGGATGATGACTTGGCATTGCCTCGCCCCGGCAATCGGCACGCGTCCTCGGCGTGTTCGCCGTAGCCCTTGATTGCCACTGTTAGGGCAAGGACCGCTTCTCGTGTAAGCCTACCACGACCGGTTCCTTAGCCTCAAAGTGCGGTGGTTCAGCCGACATAGTTCACGTGTCCAGTCTCACACCCCTATGTCGCTGACACCGATCCGTAGATTTAGTTAGGCGTGGTGATCGGACATGGGCGGCTTGCCACTAGACCCGCACCCCCATAGTCTCGCAGTAGCACGCGGTGCATGCTTACGCTCATTACAACGCCCGACCGGAGAGCTCCTCGGGATCTTGAGCTAGTGCACCTTTCGTGATCGACAATGAGACAGTGCCGAGGCCGAGACTTGGTTCGTCGATAGGGCGTATTGTGTGTGTGTGGATTATTCCGACTAAGACCCCGAGTTGGCATCCGAGGTCCAAGTGTGGACTTAAGCTATGTGCTCTATTATGTGTTATGTTCATAGCTTGCATACTCTCATCTAGATGACCATGTGCATCGTATTGTACCCTGGCCGGGGATTCTTACTTGAGTAATTCGTTACTCACCCTTACTTATCTTTCAGTAACCATGGCGCGAGGCGGGATGGTGAAGGAGGAGTTATGATCATGGGAACGTCTTTGTCGTCTCGACTTTTTATTTCTATGACTCTTGTCTTTCATTTTCCCCAATGCATGTAGCGGGCACACGAGCCCTAGGATGTTTTCTCAATGATTTTGTGGATTCCCGCTTTATTGAATTTGAGATGTTCCAAATGTTTTAATAAATCTCTGATCGAGTGTACGTTTTGGAAATGTATTTGCCTTGAAACAGTTTCAAAAAGTATATTGATTTCTGATTGAACCTTGATTGTTTTGTTTTAATTGGGAATCTGAAAACTTATTTGCATATTGTCCTTTCCTTTGAATGCATGCATTGGGGTAAAGGCCTATTCAGAGCCCTTTTGGGTCGGGTCTTTACAGTTGGTATCAGAGCTCAGAGTCATAGACTTTGTAGACTGACCTTTTGTTGTAGGTCGTCTTTCCCATGATCACCGCACTCAGGCGGTCATCAGTGCGCCTAAGTTTTCTGTTTTAGAAAAGGGTTAAGAATTTACAATACCTTTCATCTAGTGTATGCCTTGTGTAGTGTTGTGGAGCGGAGACGAGCAGGTTCTGACTCGTTGTTGGTTTGGGCTTAGTGAGCCATCATGCCAACTTTCCCGCAGTGCGAGCAGTTTGTTTGGCAGCTTGTTGAGGTATCCAGATAGATTCGGATGCCCTGGAACATCGCTCCGCAGGGAGGCGAGCTTAGTCTCCCGCTGGCCATTTGTGGCCCGGGCTTGTCGCTTTTCCCCTAGTGAGAGGGTGGTGGTGCTTCGTGCGGATCGCCAAGATGTTGATCGCACCCGCAGGAGCAGTAGCGCTTGGCATGTCCGACCGAGGAGTTGGACAGATCGTGTTGATGTTGAGGCCGCGCCCGGTTTGTTAGGCCCGCATGCCGATTTGGCCCCGGCAGCTTGAGTTGCCTAGAGGAGGGGGTAGAGGCTAGCAAACGCCAGAGTGAGACTCCTTGAGCAGAGTGTGCTCCACCATGAGAGATTTGATGGCGTGTCTTTAGCTATCGAGAGCGGAGACCCAGCGCAGTTTTGTAGCGCGTAGTGAGGAGTCCCGGCACAGATAGCCCAAATTGACAGAGTTTGTTTCAAAGATTTTTCCCCAAAGAGTTCTTGTAGCCCCTGAGGTTCCCGGGAGGGCATGATCAAGCAGTTTATTCAGATGAGTTTGTTGGCGTTGTTGGAGACGCCCGTGTTGGCAAATGGATGCCTGTAGAGCTCGATGTTTTAGTAAGTCCTACTGCTAGTAGTAAAGTAGTTGGCCAGTTTGAGTTTAGCATCCGTGTGTGGGATGCCCCATTGCTCAAAGGCCGAGGTGTGCCGCCTCTGTGCTGTTTGGTTCATCGGATGGTGGTGGAAGTCCCTTGTGAGAGGTGGACTAGCGAGTCTCCACCAAGGTGGCCCGATTGTTTGGCAAGTTGCCGTGTTAGTGGCTTGAGGCGGATGAAGGGTCATCTTTGCCCCTCGCGAGCTCTTTGTTGTTTTTAACAGCCCAGCTTCCTCAGATGTGGATTTGGTAGTAGTAGCACTTGAGGTGCATTGGTTGGTGTGCCACTTTGGCACTAAGTCTGGTTCAGGCTTGAGTTTGGCTTGGGCATAGCAGATGGTTCTATGCCGCTCGAGTTCAGCACTCACTCCTTTAGCCTTGGATCTGCTTATGGCGCTTGCACCCGTTTAGGTCGTGCCGCAGGGCTAGTTCGGTGGTAGTCGATGGACTACAAGCGAAAGGATGCTCGAGAGGAGCCGAGCCTCTTCCCGCTGTTTCGGAGGTTGAGTAAGTCAGCAGTTTGCCGGTTGGTAAATGTTGGTGCGCGTGAGTCTCGCGCTAGTGTTAAGGCCAAGAGATTTTCTTTGTGGTTGGTAGTGCGGTCAACTACCTTCGAGGGCCTAATCTGAGGAGAGTTGAGCATCGTATATGCGAGTTTGGTCCAGCAGAGGGATCCTGAGTTGGATGCTCATGAGATGAGCTGGATGCCTATGAGGCGAGATGAGCTGATGCCTTGCGAGAGGTTTTGGATGCCTTAGGGGTAAGCACCCTTGGTTGAGGCTTGGTACAAAGTAAGTTTGGTTTGGCATGATTATGCTTTGGTAGAGCAAGGTTGCCTCAGCTTCGAGTATCGTGTGGAGATGGAACTTTTGGTGTTCCTTGGACTGTTTGTATCTCTGCCAGGAGCTAGTGTTGCTTTTTGGGAAAAGCGCTTGTTAGTCTTGGATCTCTAAAGGAAGGTTGAGAGTTGTGCACACAAGTGTGTTTTGTGTGGTTCGTTCCGTGGCGAGAGTTTCAGATCCATGTAGGGTTTGCTTTGGGGATCTAGTGCTCAGTTCCTGGAGAAGTTGGACTCCAGATGGATGTTGTAAGGCTTTGGTTGAGGTGGTAAGGATACCGTGCTCGTGGTATCAAGTTGTTGCTTAGGCAAGATTTGTTAAGTTGGACCTAAGCTTGGTTGGTGGATCTTTTGTTGATCGTTGGTTGGAGTTCGATTGGAAACCAACAAGAGCGATGTGGTAGCTAAGCCGCGTGGTTTCGATCGTCATGGCCGAGAGAGTTGTTCGGATCCTTCCTTGGATAGGAGTTATGTTGTGGTTAATGTCCGAGTAGGAAGATGACGATTCTCAGAGCGTTTCGGTCCCCAAGGTTCCCAAGGTGTTGGAGTTGGCCAAAGATGGTTGGGATGCCGGCAATTGGAGTTGTTTGTTCAGCAGTTGTCCTGTTAGATCGTATGCCGGCAGTGTGTGTGTGTCGAGGGCCCGAAGAACCCTAGGTTGTGGAGAGCCTCTCCAAAGCTCACCAGCCCAGCTAGTGAGTTTCAGCTTGGCTAGCCGAGGCGTGTAGTTTGTAGCCTCGGTGGAGTTGCTAGCGCCTTGGTAGACTAGCAAGCTAGTGTTTATTTGGAGTAAAGTCCGGAGTGGTTTCGGTGTGGTGGCAAGTTGATGCTTGGTGTTGACCAAGGTGTGGATTGGAGTTGTTAGAGTTTAGTTTTGCTCGTGGGGCGAGTGGTTTGTACCATGTTGGTTGTTTCTCCTGTTTCCGTGGATGTTGAGTTGCCCCGTTTGGCATTTGGAGGTTCAGTCTGAGATGGACCCTTGTTGCGCCTCGTGAGATTAGATGTTGTTGCTCTGGTGGAGCAAGACAGTGAGCGTATGTGGAGTTCTCTGTCCGTTGGTTGTCTGCTTGTAAGAGCCGTTTCCTTCGGGGAGTTGTCAGGTTACTCCCTTGGTCTTGGAGTTAATGGTGGAAGCGCTAGCTTGAAGGAAAAGTTTGTTGGCTGCTTGGAAGTAGTCGTTTGTCCAGTTAAGCGGATTCTTGGATGGTGTTCTAGAGGCTGCAGTAAAGGTTGTTCTGCCTCTTGTGAGTATTTGGCCAAGATTTGGTTCGTTTGTTGTTTTGAGAGCTAGTTCGGTTCTAGCTGGAGGGCGTTGCCCTAAGGTCTTGTTCCTAGTCAGTAAGTTTTGGGAGTTGACCCCTCCCTCAGCAGTTGAGCAAGTGCTGTTTGTTTCGGTTTGGTGGTCCGATTGGTTGAGTTTTCTCTTGGGTGTTGCTTCCAAGAGAGTTGGTTGCTGTTGCCTTGGGTTTGAGCAAGTCAGCGAGCGTGTGTGGAGTTCGCTGCCCTTCTGGAGTTTGCTTGCTGGGAAGTCGTTTCCCGTTTGGCGGAGTCAGCTTAGCTCCCGAGTTGTGTAGTCGATCGAGTAGCGCAGCGGTCACCCCAAAGGCGAGAGGTCCCTGCTTTGTGTTGTTAGCAAACAAGAGTTGTTTGTTCCCGCAAGGGCGGAGGCCACCAAGTAAGAGTTGAGTTGTTCTGGCAAGTTGTTGGTTCTTTTGGGGATTGAAGATTTCCTTTCCCTCTAGCCTCTGTGGTGGTTGAGTTGCTCTTTGGATGCCAGCCTCGAGTGATAGCTTGCGAGGTAGTCTTGCGGATTCGTGTGGCCCAGGATCCGTAAGCTTTGAGGTTGTCGTTATCCGTTTTCCTTGTGAGGTTTTGGGAGTGGAGCTTATGGTTGGAAGATGAGTTAGGCTTAGGCTTAAAGGGGAAGTCCTTTGAGTAGCCAGTTGGATTTTAAGAGTTGAGTAGTAGCTTGGAGGCGAGCGTTGCTCGTTATAAGTTTGGGTTGAGTTCTGCTGAGCAAGCCCTTCTCGGGCTTTGTTCCTAGTTGTTGTGAGTTCCCAGTTGGCGTTAGTAGAGCCGCGTTTGATTGAGTTGGCACAGAGGTGCCGTGGCATTAGTTGGTAAGCTGTTGAGCTGTTTTCCTCAAGGTGTTGTGTCGCAGATAGCTGCGTGATGGTTTAGTCCTTGCTTCCCGAGTTTTCCTTGAGAGGAATGTTGGATGTTCCTTGCCTGGCGATTTTCTCCTTAAGATGGTTGCTTAAGTGTTGTGGTCGTGTTCTGGTTGGAGAAGTTTGTCTTTTGGATCCATCGCCAGGTTGGTGGTTCGTTTGTATCTCGTTAAGGCTGTAGTCAAGGTTTGAGGTTTGTTGGTCTTTTGTGAAGTAAGAGTAGGCCGTTTAGTTTTGGAATCTGGAAGGTTCAGTTGTTTGGCCAGTTTGTTGTAGGGTTGAGTTTGTTTGTTGACAGCTGTGCACAGTGTTTTTACGTATCGATGTTGGGGCAGCATGTGCCGGACCCATTGTTCATTGTGGACTTTGAGCCTTTGCAGCTGATTGAGGTTTGAGCTTCAAGGGAAGCTGTGAGTATTCTGGTCTTTGAGACGTAGACGTTGCATAATCGTGGGATCCGTTTGGTGAAAGTTCAGTGGAGGAGTCAGAGTTCAGAGGAGGCCGCTTGTGAGCGGGAAGACGGGATGAGATTGCCATATCCTGTGGCTGTTTCAAGTTTAAGGACTTTCGGGGACGAAAGTCAAAAAAAGGGGGGAAATTTTTAACGGCCCAGGTTTTCATCCCGGTCTTCGAGGTATGCCTGGGGGTATTTTGGTAATTTGGTCGGCCGTCGGGGCCGTTTATGTCTTTTTTCCATTGCTAAAATTATTGGATGGTATTATGTAAGTTTTTGAGGCTTTGTGGATGGGTTTGAGCATGGATAGATGCAAAAGTAAAAATATAGGAAATTTGTGTTGCAGTTGGGATTCGAACCCGGGTCTCCGGGAAAGCCTGTGAGGAGGCGTGCCAGTTGAGCTATGGAGAGCTCTTGTTACTCTTTCCGCGTCATATCTTAGTTACCCTTGGATCTTTGGAGTTTTGTGCATTTGGTTAAATGAAAAGAAATTAGGTTTTGTGTTTTCTTCCCCAAAACTCCATGGCCGCCCAACCCTCTTCTCTCCCAAGCCCCTTGCCGTGATTTTCTTCCCTTGCACCCCGAGCGCTGTTCCGCCAGCCAAGCGACCAGCCGAGCAGCCCGGTCGAGCAAATTTCAACCAGATCGCACCAGCGAATTTCAGCGCCCAGCAGAAGAGCGCCCAGAGACGCCCAGCCAGGACGCGCAGCCAGGCGCCCGAGCCGCCGCGCAGCCGCCAAAGAGCGGCGCGGCGCACCGATCCACGCGCGTCCGTCGCGTCGTAGCAGCATCGCATCGCACCGCTTCGCCGCGCGCCCAGCGCCTCGCCATCGCGCCGCCGAGCTCGCGTCGCATCGCGCCCGAGCGCCGTCGTCGCGTCGCTCGCGCCGCGCGCCCTCTCGTCTGCGCCCGCGTGCGCGTGCGTGCCGTCCCAGCGCATGTCGCGCCTAGCGCGCCATCCGCGCCCAGCGCTGTCCGTCTGCGCGCAGCCAGCGCCCAGTGTGCGCCCATTTGCCGCCCATCAGCGCCCGGTGTGCGCCATTTGCCGCCCATCAGCGCCCATCCGCGCCAAGCAGCGAAAGTCTTTCACTGCCGCCGCCGTGTCGTCGCGTGTCACCGCATCGCGTGAGTTGCTTGCTCGAGCCGAGCCCTATTTATTTTATTATATTTAAGCCTTTAGAGTGTGATTATCATTGTTTTTGTTAGGTTCTCGTAGCTAGCTCTGGGTTCGATCGCAGCTTAGGATTTTGTGTGTAGTTGCCTCCCGGCGAGTAAGGATTTCTTACCGGAGTTGTGTGGACCTGCGATGTTCTATGTGATTGTTGTTTGTATGTTTGTTTGTGATTATCAGCATGTATAGTTTAGGTGCTCTGTTCAATTCTCGACTAGCATGACTTCGTATGTTGTTCTCTCATGTTAGCCCATGCTAGGTTGTTCCGTTCTAGCATGCTCATATCTGTTCTTGCTTCGTAGTACCATGCTAGGTTCGTTGTATCTCATTGAGCACGTTTGGATTGTATTGGATTGTATGTTATTGATATGATAGGTTAAAGTGTAGGTAGGTAGCATCATCCGGCCTGATGCATAAAGTATCTTGCATCCATGGCGGGGACGTCGAGACAGTTCTCCGTCCCTCGACCCCGTTAGGGTTTAGCTAACCCGACCGGTAGGCCCCGCAATCTTGGGTGAGGGTGGCAAATCGCTTATTGCCCCAACGGTCGGGATGATGACTTGGCATTGCCTCGTCCCGGCGATCGGCACGTCCTCGGCGTGTTCGGCCGTAGCCCTTGATTGCCACTGTTAGGGCAAGGACCGCTTCTGGTGTAAAGCCTACCACGACCGGTTCCTTAGCCTCAAAGTGCGGTGGTTCAGGTGACATAGTTCACGTGTCCGTGTCTCACACCCCTATGTCGCGACACCGATCCAGAGATTTAGTTAGGCGTGGTGGATCGGACATGGGCAACTTGCCACTAGACCCGGCACTTCATAGTTCGCAGTAGCACGCGGTGCATGCTTACGCTCATTACAGCGCCGACCGAGAGCTCCTCGGGATCTTGAGCTAGTGCACCTTTCGTGATCGACGATGAGATGACAGCCGAGAGCCGAGACTTGGTTCTCGTATAGGGCGTATTGTGTGGTGTGGATTATTCCGACTAAGACCCGAGTTGGCATCCGAGGTCCAAGTGTGGACTTAAGCTATGTGCTCTATTATGTGTTATGTTCATAGCTTGCATACTCTCATCTAGATGACCATGTGCATCGTATTGTACCCCTGGTCGGGGATTCTTACTTGAGTAATTCGTTACTCACCCTTACTTATCTTTCAGTAACCATGGCGCGAGGCGGATGGTCAAGGAGGAGCTATGATCATGGGAACGTCTTTGTCGCCTCCGACTTTTTATTTCTATGACTCTTGTCTTTCATTTTCCCCGAATGCATGTACGCACACGAGCCCTAGGATGTTTTCTCAATGATTTTGTGGATTCCCGCTTTATTGAATTTGAGATGTTCCAAATGTTTTAATAAATCTCTGATCGAGTGTACGTTTTGGAAATGTATTTGCCTTGAAACAGTTTCAAAGAAAGTATATTGATTTCTGATTGAACCTTGATTGTTTTGTTTTAATTGGGAATCTGAAAACTTATTTGCATATTGTCCTTTCCTTTGAATGCATGCATTGGGGTAAAGGCCTATTCAGAGCCCTTTTGGGTCGGGTCTTTACAGTAGCTGTTTGCTTGCATGCTTGGATGCTAGATGATTGATTGTATCGTATTGTACCCCGGTTGGGGATTCTTAGTGAGTAATTCGTTACTCACCCTTATTTTTGTGGTTTTTCCACAGGTAACCATGGTGCGAGACAGGATGGCTGGAGGAGGAGCTGTGATCATGGAAAACCCGTTGTTCAACTCTGAGTCTTATGTTTATGTTTATGATTTAAATGTCCTCTGAATGCATGTAGTTGGGCACGGAGCCCTAGGGTGTTTTCTGAATGTATTTCCGGATTCTAGCATTGTTGTAACTATTGTAAAGCTTGTATGTTTTAAATAAATCTCTGATTAGAGTAAGTTTTGGAAATGTATTTGTCTTGAAACAGGTGCTTGGAAACAGGGACAGGTTTCAGGAAATTATGTTGACTTTTTAAATGGATTTTTATGTTTTAGTTTTTACTTAGAATCTTAACACCATTTTGCAAAATTTCTGTAGATTTGTATGCATGCATTGAGGTAACGGCCTATTTTAGAACCCCTTTCGGGTCGGGTAGTTACAGTTGGTATCAGAGCTCAGAGTCATAGATTATGTAGACTGACCTTTTTTTGTAGGTCGTTTTTCCATGATCATCAGCACTCCGACAGTCATCAGGTACGCCTAAGTTTACTGCTTTAAAGAAAGGGTTAAGAATTTACAATATTTTTCATCTAGTGTTTGCCTTGTGTAGAGTTGTGGAGTGGAGACGAGCAGGTTCTGACTCGTTGTTGGTTTGGGCTTTGAGCGCCATCATGCCAACTTTTCGCAGTGCGAGCAGTTTGTAGCAGCTTGTTGAGGTATCCAGATAGATTCGGATGCCCCTGGGACTTCGTTCCAGAGGGAGGCAGAGCTTAGACTCCCGTAGGCCACGTGTGGCCCAGTTGTTGGTTTTCCCCTAGTGAGAGGGTGGAGGTGCTTTGCCTTGGAGTGCCACTCCAAGAGAGGAGTTAGCTATGGATGTGCTTATGTGGATGCTTGTGGAGCAGTTCCCCGTGTGGCTAGCCTAGGTAGCTCAAGTGTTGATCTTGAGCCTTAGCAGATTGTTGATTGCCCAGTGAGTAGCTGCAGAGTTGGCAGCCTTCGAGGAGATTGTTGAGGAATCTTTGTGCTCCCATAAAGTGTTGTTGTTGCAGCCAGTAAGCCGGAACCCTGTGGTTAAGGGTGCAACGAGCAGTGTTCCCTTCGGACTCGATCCGTTGGTGGATTCCTCAGATGTTTGGTAGAGTTGAGCAGTTTCCTTTTGGTGAGCCCCTAGAGTAGCGCTAGCTGCTGCATGTTGAGAGAGTCGGCCAGAGCTTTGTTGAGCATCACGAGGAGATGCTAGTGTAGGCCGTGGGCCTTCGGTTTGATGAGATGCCATAGGCATGGTTGTTTGAGTTTGAGCCCTCGTATGCCTAGCCAGAGTTGTTGTGTAACGACCCGACCCGAATGGGGTTCTAAATAGGCCGTTACCTCAATGCATGCATACAAATCTACAGAAAATTTGCAAGATGGTGTTCGGATTCTAAGTAAAAACTAAAACATAAAACATCCATTTAATTTCCTCGAAACTCGTCCCTGTTTCCAAGCACTGTTCCAAGACAAATACATTTACAAAACCTACTCACGATCAAGAATTTATTTAAAACATACAATCTTTACAACAATGCTAGAATCCGAAATACATTCAAAAACACCCTAGGGCTCCGTGCCCAACTACATGCATTCGAGAGAACATTTAAATCATAACATAAACATAAGACTCGAGTTGAACAACGGGTTTTCCATGATCACAGCTCCTCCTCCACCCATCCTGTCTCGCACCATGAATACCGTGGAAAAACCACATAAATAAGGGTGAGTAACGAATTACTCAATAAATCTCCCCAACCGGGTACAATACGATATAATCAGTCATCTAGTACCAAAGCATGCAAGCAAACAACTACCAACACGCATCATAGCTCAACGAGCTCATAAAACAAGATGCTGAGTCATCGGAAGTCTCCTACTTCCGGCCTAATCGGGATTGGATACATCTGTCCAATCTCGGACATCACCGAGGTATCTCACACTCGGGAAAACATCGATCCCTAGAATGTCCTCAAGGGCCTCCTTGCCCTTGCACTAATCTGAACTTACGGAGAGTACCCAAGTCGGGCTCTAACGGAAAGAATGGTGTACTCACGAACATTAGCCCGGGAGCTCTCGAATCGGCAACTAACGCGTGTGCGCGCGCGATACCGCATGCTCTCTCAAACCGGGCGTAAATGCGGGGCCTAAGGGCAAACTATGCGGGCTGTGCACGCATGCCTATGACTCGGAAGCGGTGTCACCGATCACGATGGCGCGAGGCCCTCGGCGCTCATCTCAGGCGGCTGATCCACCGACACAAGCTAAGAACCGCCAAGGTAGGCTTACACCGCTGGCGTGGTTCCGCTCTAGCAGAGCTACAAACTAGGCTATTGCCGAAGTGGGTAGCTAAGTCCACAACCGGCGGGTGGGGGGAGGGTAGCAAGATACGTTATGCTGCGCAAACTTTATTCCCGACCGAGCTAAATCCACCTTAGTGACCGGGGAAGCAAGATACGTTATGCTTCGCACACTACTCCCGATCGGTGGGGACAAAGTACGTTATGTCCGCTCACCTGCGGATGATGACAAACCCTACAACTCTATCTAAGAGTACAAAGCAAAAAGCAATGATTCCTGGCTAGAAAACAAAGACCGACATCAATCACACTACCTAGCATGATACTACGAGCTTAAGCAGGAATCACAAGCATGCTGGCAGAACAAACCTAGCATGGCACTAACATGTAATATCAAGCAAACATGCTATCAAGAAATCAATCAAAGTCGCTTCTATTATTATCATGCTCATAATGATCGAGAAACAAGCAAGGCATATCATGAAAATATCGCAGGGGCCCACACAACTCCTGTAAGAAATCCTTACCGTCGGAAGGCAACAACACACAATAAAAATAACTGCGATCGAACCCGAGCAACCTATATCGAGCCAAACAAACACATCAATAATCATAAAATAGCCCTAAATACACTAAAATAAATAGGGTTCGGCTCGACAGCAACTCACGAGGCGCGGCTGACACGCGAACGAGCCACGCAGC
This sequence comes from Sicyos edulis, assembly GCA_036507275.1. Classification (NCBI taxonomy): domain Eukaryota; kingdom Viridiplantae; phylum Streptophyta; class Magnoliopsida; order Cucurbitales; family Cucurbitaceae; genus Sicyos; species Sicyos edulis. Next base: position 38,058,420 of record CM071848.1, on the reverse strand, counting down.
ACGGCTAGGCGGTGATGGGCGCAGACAGCGCTACTGGGCGCAGGGTCGGGCGCTGGGCGCTGGCCGGGCGCGAGCCGCTGCGTGGGCGGTCTGCGAGCGACACGAACACACGGCGCCGCGCGGCGCGCGGCGCGGCTCGAGCATCTACAAAGCGGCGCGCGCGACACTAGAGCAGTGACACGCGACCTGGGCGCGGGGACGCACTATCGAGCTGGGCTAGGCACAGGGCGACGCGGCTCAAGGTTGGGCGACTCGAGCGCGGACGCACACGAGCTGGGCGAGCTCAGGCTGGCGACGCGACGGCCTGGGCGAGCTGGGCGACACTGTGCGAGGCAGGGGCGCGCGGGCGCTGGGCGACTTGGGCGAGCAGGGGCTCGGGCTGGGCGAGGGCGACGGCGCACGGGGCTGGGCTGCTCGAGCTGGAGCTGGGCGAGCCAAGGGGGCTGGGTCGGGCTAGGTGGGGGGCTCGGGAGAGAGAGAGAGAGAGAGAGAGAGAGAGAGAGAGAGAGAGAGAGAGAGAGAGAGAGAGAAATGAATTTGGGGAAAAATAAAAGAAAAAAAAGGAAATAAAAAGGAAAAATGTCAAAAAGGGAAAAAAATGGGATTTTAATTCCATTTCCATCCTTATCCACTTAACAACCTCAAAAATCCCATTTCCCGGCTTCCTCCTTCGAGACCCGACCGAAGCAATCTTTTCCAATAAATAAAACTCACTTAAATCCAACTCCCAAAGCAACACTAAGGGCTCGAGCTCTAATCCCAAACGAAAAACACAACCAACCAACACATTGCCAAAGCCCAAACCACAACCGAGCATCCAACCGACTAGCCCAAACACCACGGGACTCGCAGCCACGAACAAACAAGCCTCGACAAAGGCAGGAGCTACCTTGAAGCCCAGAAAACCACAAATCCCGCCCGGAGAGCCAAAAGACCAAAATACCCCCAAGGGTCAAAACCGCTCTAAAGACCCAACCAACAACCGAATCTTGACAAGAAGGCACCTCGAAAACTGGAATAGGAAACTGGGCTGTTACAATACTCCCTCCTTTTAAGACTTTCGTCCTCGAAAGTCCTAAGACGAAATAGCTCCAGGAAAACTCCACTGATCCAGCCAACTGAACTTCTCGGCCAACAACACTAGCCCTCTCCGAGAACCAAACCCTCTTGGGTTCTCAAAAACTCAAGGCCACAATGCCATCCAGACTGGGCATACGCTGAACTCCAAAGAGAATAGACGGCATGCCACGTCCTCAACTCGCACCAACTCTCAAAGGGTGCTACTCTCAGCAAACTCGAGGACGGGCCACAAGCTCAGAAACTCTACACCACGCCCGGCAAACTCCTCTGGAAACTCACACTGCTAACAAGCGGCCTCAACCCAACAACAAATCAAGCAAACAATCTGAACCTTCTAGGTTCCAGAAAAACCAAACGGCCAACAAACAAAGCAGCCTCTCTCAACGGCCGAAAAGCAAACTTTTCCATGCAAACCTACTAGCAATCGCCAAAGAAAACATCGCCGGGCAAGGAAACCACCAAAATTCCTCTCAAGGAAAACTCGGGCCGCAAGGACTAAACCATCACGCACTCTGCGGCACAACACCTTGAGGAAAATAGCTCAACGGCTTTACCAACAAAACCACGGCACCTCGTGCCAACTCACTCAAACGGCTCACTACTCCAATCTGCGAGTGCACAACAACAAGGAGCAAAGCCCGAGAAGGGCTTGCTCGTGAAACTCAAACCAAACTCGAGAGACTAGGGGAAGGGAAATCTTGATCCCCAAAAAAACCGACAACTTGCAAGAAACAACTCTTACTGGTCACACACCGCCCTTGCGGGGGACAAACAACTCTTGCTTGCTAACAACACAAAGCGAGGACCCTCTCATTGGGGCTGACCACGCGCTACTCGACCAACTACACAACTCGGAAGCTAAGCCGACTCACGCCAAACGGAAACGACTTTCCCAAAGAAGCAAACTCGGAGGGCGCGAACTTCACACAAGCTCACGACTAGCTCAAACCCAAGGCAACAACAACCAACTCTCTTGGAAGCAACAACAAAGGGAAAACTCAACCAATCGGATCACAAATCCGGAACCAACAAAACTTACTCAATCGCGAGGGAGGGGTCAACTCCCAAAACTTCCCGACTAGGAAAAAAGACCTCGTGGCAACGCCCTCCACTAGAACCGAACTAGCTCTCAAAACAACAAGAGAACCAAATCTTGGCCAAACACTCACAAGAGGCGAAAACAACCTTTATCGCAGCCTCTAGAACACCATCCAAGAATCCGCTTAATCAAGAAACGACTACTTCCAAGTAGCCAACAAATTTTTCCCTCTTGCTAGCACCACTACCATCAATTCCAAGACGAAAGGAGTAACTCGACAACTCCAGAAGGAAACGGCTCTTACAAGCGGACAACCAAAGGACCGAGAGCTCCACATACGCTCACTGCCTTGCTCCACTAGAGCAACCACATCTAATCTCACGGGGGCAACAACAAGGGTCCATCTTAGATCCGAACCTCCAAAAGCCAAACGGGGCAACTCAACATCCTGGAAACAGGAAAACAACCAACAGGGCACAAACCACTCGCCCCACGAGCAAAACTAATCTCTAGCAACTCCAATCCACACCTTGGTCGACACCACGCATCAACTAGCCACCGCACCGGAACCAATCCGGACTCTACTCCAAACAAACACTGGTTTGCTAGTGTACCAAGACTGCTAGCAACTCAACCGAGGCTACAAACTACATGCCTCATGTAACGGCCCAGTTTTCTATTCTGGTTCTCGAGGTGCTTCCGGTTCAGTTTCAGTGGTTCGGTTGGGCCGTTAGAGCTGTTTTGTCCCTTAAGGGCATTTTGGTCTTTTTGCTCCCCGGGTAGGATTTGTGGATTTTTAGGGCTTCGAGGCAGCTCCTGCCTTTGTCGAGGCTTGTTTGTTGGTGGCTGCAAGTCTCGAGATGTTTGGGCTAGTCGTTTGGAAGTTCGGTTGTGATTTTGGGTTTTGGCAAAGTGATGGTTGGTTGTGTGCTTCCTTTGGGATTCGAGCCCGGGCCCTTGGTGTTGATTTTGGGAGTTGGATTTAGTGAGTTTTATTTATTGGGAGTGGTTGCTTCGGTCGGGTCTCAAAGGAGGAAGCCGGGAAATGGATTTTAAGGTTTTGATTTGGATAAGGATGGAAATTAGGATTAAAATCCCTATTTTTCCTTTTATTTTTCCCATTTTTCCCTTTTCTTTTCAAAATCACTTTCTCTCTCTCTCTCTCTCCCCCCCGCCCGAGCCTAGCCCGGCCCAGCCCCACTCGCCTAGGTCGCCCCGACTGAGCTCCGCTCGCGCCCTTTCGCCCACCAGTCGCCACCCCAGAGCTCGCAACCCAGATCGCGTCTCCGGCCATAGCCCGCCCAGCCAGGTCGCGTAGCCCAGCCCGGCCGCGCAGTGCCGCTCGTCCCATCCGCGCCCGTGTCGCCTAGATCCGAGCCGCCTCGTGTCAGATCGAGCTTCCCCTATAGCTCGTCGTGCCAGATCGAGCGTCTTGTAGTCGTCGCGTCGCGTCGCGCCCGCGCGCCGTCCCTATGCCGAGCCGCGCAGCACGCCCTCGCCCAGCCGAGCTCGCGCCCGCGCGCCCTTGCCTCCCAGCAGCTCGCCCGCGCGTTCGTTGGCGTCGCGTCAGCGCCACTGCTCGCCAGCCCGGCCGTGTCGGCCGCGCTGCCAACCACCCCGCGCCCATCTACGCCTCGAGCCGGCAAGAACCTGCCTCGCCTGCACGGTGGCTGCGTTCGAGTGTTAGCCGTGCCTCGTGAGTTGCTCCCGATCCGTGCCCTGTTATTTTATTATATTTAGGCCTATGGATTATGATTTTTGATGTGTTTGTTAGGTTCGCTTTAGGTTACTCGGGTTCGATCGCAGCTTAAGTTTCTTGTGTGTTGTTGCCTTCCGGCCAGGTAAGGATTTCTTACCGGAGTTGTGTGGGCCCTGCGATATATTATGTGATTGCTGATTGTATGCTTGTTTGTGTTTATTGACATGTTTGGTGATAAGTGCTCTATTCTTAATCCCCGACTGGCATGATTTTCCTATGTTGTTCCTCATGTTAGTCCATGCTAGGTTGTTCCTTTCTGGCATGCTCGTATCTGTCCTTGCTTCGTAGTATCATGCTAGGTTCTTTGTTTTCCTCTTGAGCACGTATTGGATTGTATTGGATTGTTTGCTGATTGTTAAGGCAGGTTAGAAATCAGGTAGATAGCATCATCCGGGCCTGATGCATAAAGTATCTTGCATCCATGGCAAGGACGTTCGAGACAGTTCTCCGTCCTTGGACCCCGTGAGGGATTAGCTATCCCAACCCTGTAGGCCCCCGCAATCTTGGGTGAGGGTGGTAGTCTGCGATGCCCCAACCGTCGGGATGATGACATGGCAATGCCTAGTCCCTGCGGCCGGCACGCCCTCGGCGTGTTCGGCAGTGAGCCCTTGATTGCCACTGTTAAGGTAAGGACGGCTTCTGGTGTAAGCCTACCACGACCCGCCCTTAGCCTCGGTGCGGTGGTACAGCCGACATAGTTCACGTGTCCAGGTCTCACACCCCTATGTGAGTGACACCGATCAAGAGATTTAGTTAGGCGTGGTATCCGGATATGGGCAGCTTGCCACTAGACCCGGCACCCCCCATAGTCTGTAGAAGGACGCGGTGCATGTTTACGCTCATTACAGCGTCGACCGGAGAGCTCCTCGGGATCTTGAGCTAGTGCACCTTTCGTCGACAGTAGACAGGCTGAGGCCGGGACTTGTTTCTCGTATAGGGCGATTTGTGTGGTGTTATTATTTCCGGACTAAGACCCTGAGTTGGCATCCGAGGCCCAAGTGTGGGCTAAGCTATGTGCTCTATCTGTGTTTATATTCATAGCTTGCTTATCTTTCGGCTAGATGTCCATGTATATCGTATTGTACCCCGGTTGGGGATTCTTACTGAGTAATTCGTTACTCACCCTTATTATGTGGTTTTCCTCAGGTAACCATGGTGCGAGACAGGATGGCTGGAGGAGGAGCTGTGATCATGGAAACCCGTTGTTCAACTCTGAGTCTTATGTTTATGTTTATGATTTAAATGTCCTCTGAATGCATGTAGTTGGGCACGGAGCCCTATGGTGTTTTCTGAATGTATTTCCGGATTCTAGCATTGTTGTAAAGTTTGTATGTTTTAAATAAATCTCTGATCAGAGTATGTTTTGGAAATGTATTTGTCTTGGAACAGGTGCTTGGAAACAGGGACAGGTTTCAGGAATTTATGTTGATTTTTAAATGGATGTTTTCATGTTTTAGTTTTTACTTAGAATCCAAACACCACCTTGCAAATTTTCTGTAGATTTGTATGCATGCATTGAGGTAATGGCCTATTTAGAACCCCATTCGGCCTCGGGTCGTTCTGAGCTTGGTATCGAGCTCGAGTCATAGATTCTGTAGACTGACCTTTCGTTGTAGGTCGTTTTTCCATGATCATCAGCACTCCGACAGTCATCAGGTATGCCTAAGTTTACTATTTGTTGTTGAAAAAGGGTTAAGAATTTACAATACCTGTCATCTAGTGTATGCCTTGTGTAGTGTTGTGGAGCGGAGACGAGCAGGTTCTGACTCGTTGTTGGTTTGGGTTTAGAGCGCCATCATGCCAACTTCCCGCAGTGTGTGATGTTTGTTGTGGCTTGTTGAGGTATCCAGATAGATTTGGATGCCCTGGGACATCGTCCCTGTGGGAGGCAGAGCTTGGACTCCCGTAGGCCATTTGTGGCCCAGTTGTTGGTTTTCCCCTAGTGAGAGGGTGGAGGTGCTTTGCCTTGGAGTACTACTCCAAGAGAGAAGTTAGCTATGGTTGTGCTGATGTGGATGTTTGTGGAGCAGATCCCCGTGTGGACTAGCCTGGGTAGCTCAAGTGTTGATCTTGAGCCTTGTTAGATTATTTGGTTGCCCAGAGAGTGGCTTCAGAGTTGGTAGCCTTCGAGGAGATTGTTGAGGCATCTTTGTGCTCTTGTAAAGTGTTGTTGTTTGCAGCCGATGGCGGAACCCCAGTGGTTAAGGGTGCAGTGGCGCGCTTTCCTTCGGATTGGATCCGTTGGTGTTTTCCTCAGATGTTTGGTGGAGTTGAGCACCCTTCTTTTGGTGAGCTCCTGGAGTGGAGCTAGCTGATGCATGTTGAGAGAGCCGGCCAGAGTTTTGTTGAGCATCATGTGGAGATGCAGGGGTAGGCTGTGAGCCTTCGGTTTGATGAGATGCCATAGGCATGGTTTTTGAGTTGGAGCCCTTGTATGCCTAGCCAGAGTTCGTGTCACTTGAGGTTGTGATCTTGTTGGCCCATTGGTAGTAAGATGTGGTTTTGGTAGTAGTGGCACTTGAGGTGCATTGGTTGGTGTGCCGCTTTGGCACCAAGTCTGGTTCAGGCTTGAGTTTGGCTTGGGCATAGCAGATGGTTCTATGCCGTCCGGAGTTCTGCGCACTCCTTTAGCCTTGGATCCGTTTATGGCAGTGGCACCTGTTTAGGTCGTGTCAGAGGGCTAGTTCAGTGGTAGTCGATGGACTACAAGCGAAAGGATGCTCGAGAGGAGCCGGAGCCTCTTCCCAGTGTTTCTGGAGGTTGAGTAAGTCAGCAGGTTGGCGGTTGGTAAGTGTTGGTGCGCGTGAGTCTCGCGCTAGTGTTAAGGCCAAGAGTTTCCTTGTGGTTGGTAGTGCGGTCAACTACCTTCAAGGGCCTTATCTGAGGAGAGTTGAGCATTGTAGATGCGAGTTTAGTCCAGCTGAGGGACCATGAGTTGGATGCCTATGAGGTGAGTTGGATGCTTTTCAGGTGAGATGAGCTGATGCCTTGCGAGAGGTTTTTGATGCCTTAGGGGTAAACACCCTTGGTAGAGGCTTGGTATAAAGTAAGTTCGGTTTGGCATTGTTATGCTTTGGTAGAGCAAGCTTGCCTCAGCTTCGTGTATCGTGTGGAGATGGAACTTTTGGTGTTCCTTGGATTGTTTGTATCTCTGCCAGGAGTTAGCGTTGCTTTTTGGAAAAACGCTTGTTAGTCTTGGATCTCTAAAGGAAGGTTGAGAGTTGTGCACACAAGTGTGTTTTGTGTGGTTCGTTCCGTGGCGAGAGTTTCATATCCATGTAGGGTTTGCTTTGGAGATCTATTGCTCGGTTTACGAGAGAAGTTGGACTCGTGTGGATGTTGTAAGGCTTCAAATGAGGTGGTAAGGATATCGTGCTCGTGATATCGTGGTTGTTGCTTAGGCAAGATTTGTTAAGTTGGAGCTAAGCTTGGTTGGCGGATCTTTTGTTGATCGTTGGTTGGAGTTCGATTGGAAACCGAACAAGAGCGATGGTAGCTAAGCCGCGTGGTTTCGATCGTCATGGCTAAGAGAGTGGTTCGGATCCTTCCTTGCGTAGAAGTTGTTGTGGCCGATGCTTTGAGTAGGAGGATGACGCGTTCTCGTAGCATTTCGGGTCCTCTAGGTTCCCAAGGAGTTGGAGTTGGCCAAATGGTTGGGATGCCGGAAATTGGAGTTGTTCGTTCGCAGTTGTCCATTAGATCGGTTCTTTGGCGATGTGTGTGTCGAGGGTTGTCGAAGAACCCTAGGTTGTGGAGAGCCTCTCCGAGCTCGGTCAGCCCTGTAGTTGTAACGGCCCGATTTTTCTATTCCAGCCTCGAGGTGCTTCCTGCTCGATTCATGGTTCTTGGTTGGGCCGTTAGAGCTGCTTTTGACCCTTAGGGGTATTTTGGTCTTTTGCTCCCGGCAGGATTTGTGGTTTTTCGTGGCTTGAGGCAGCTCCCCCGCTTTGTTGAGGCTTGTTTGTTGGTGTCTGCGAGTCCCGAGATGTTTGGGGTATATTCGTTTGGGAGTTCGGTTGTGATTTGGGTTTTGGGCAAAGTGATCGTTGTTTGGGTGTTTCCTTTGGGATTCGAGCCTGTGCCCTTAGAGATGATTTGGGAGTTTGTTTAAGTGAGAGTTATTGTTTGGAAAGGAGGATAAAATCCCATTTTTCCTTTTAATTCCCTTTTTCCTTTTATTTTCCCTTTTATTTTCCAAAATCCCCAAAATTCCTTTTTCTCTCCCTTTCTCTCCTCCACCGAGCGGCCCCTAGCGCGCACCATGCCCACCCTAGTCGCACCATGTCCAGTAGAGCCGCGCCCTCGCACCAGCCGCCCAGTCGCCCATGCCCGCGCCGTGCCGAGCCACCCAGCGCCGTCGATCGATCGCCTTGCCCTAGTCGCGCGAGCCCAGATCTGCAGACGCCCGTGTCGCCTTCGTGTCGCCTTGGTCGCGCCGAGTCCAGATCTGCATCGCCCTCGCCCTAGTCGCGCGAGCCCAGATCTGCATCGCCCGTGCCGCCTCCGTGTCGCCTGTGTCCGTGTCGAGTGGCCCGAGCCACTCGCGCACCGAAGTCGCTCGCCTCAGTAGGTCTTCGTGCCTTCCCGAGCGCCTCGAGCCCATCGCGTCGCGTCGCCTCGCGCGCGCGCCCGTCGCGCCGCCTCTCTGCTAAGCCGCGCTGTGTGTCGCCGCCACCCGAGCTCGAGCCCGCGCCCGCGCGCGCCTTGCCTCGCCCCAATGCCGCCACGCATGCGCTTCGGCGCTCTCGCCTGCGCGCCAGTGCCCAGCGCCCGGCCACTGCTGCTCTTCTGCGCCCAAATTGCTCTGTTGTGTCTGTGGTTGGCCCGAGCCTTGTGGCTTCTCGGATGGTATTTCCCAGTCTTTTCTTCGTTGGGCCCCGATGTGTTGGATGTCGCTTTAGGGATTTATTTGGGCTGTTTTTTGTATTTGATTTGGGCTGCTTTATTTTATGTTTAGGTTGTTTGGGTTCGATTAGAGGCTCGAGGATTGCTTGGTTGATTTGTGATTATTTTCTCGCTTGTCCTGTAAGGATTTCTTACCGTGGTTGTGTGGACCCTGCGATATGTCTCGATTGTGCCTTGTATGTTTGCTGATTGTTATGAGCATGATAGTGATAGGCAACTTTGTTTGATCTCTTGCTAGCATGATTGTTGATTTTACATGTTAGTGCCATGCTAGGTTTGTTCTTCCAAAGATGCTTGTGATTCCTGTTTAAGTTGTAGTATCATGCTAGGTAAACGTGATTGATGTCGGTCATTGCTTGCTAGCCAGGAATCATTGTTTTATTCGGTATTCTTAGCGTAGTAGGGTTTGTCATCATCTAGAGGCTGAGAGCGGACATAACGTACTTTGTCCCCACCGGTCGGGAGTAGAGCGAAGCATAACGTACATTGCTTCCCCGCGGCGATGTGGATGTAGCTACCACATCGGCATAAGCCTAGTTTGTAGCTCCGCTAGAGCGAAACCACCGCCAACGGTGCAAGCCCGCCTTGGCGGTTCTTAGCTTCGTGTCGGTGGTACAGTGCGCACAGATGAGTGCCGAGGGCCTCGCACTCACTGTGTTCATTACACCGCTTCCGAGTCTCTTAGGCATGCGTGCACGCCCGCGTAGTTTGCCCTTAGGCCCCGCATTTACGCCGGTTGCGAGAAGAGCATGCGGTGTGCGCGCGCACACGCGTTAGTAGCCGGTTCGGAGAGCTCCCCGGCTAATGTTCGTGAGTACACCAGCCTCCTTCCAGCTTTAGAGCCGGACTTGGGTACTCTCCGATAGTCCAGTTGTTAGCGAGGGCAAGGAGGCCCTTGAGGACACCCATTGGGATTGGCTTTTGAGCTAATCAATTGGTCGAGGAGAAAGACCCTCGTGGGTGTCGGACATCTTGGGATCGGTTTTTAGCCGATCAATTGGCCGAGGGAGAAAGACCCTCGGAGATGTCCCGGATTGGTTATGAGAACCAATCATTAGGCCTAAGTAGGAGACTTCCGATGATTCCGGAAGTAAGAGACTTCCGATGTTTCCAGATCTTGTTTTATGAGCTCGTTGAGCTATGATCCGTGTTGATAGTCTTTGCTGCTTGCATGTTGAGGTGCTAGATGACTGATGTATCGTATTGTACCCCCTGTTGGGGATTCTTACTGAGTATGTTTATACTCACCCTTATTTATCTTTCAGTAACTTGGGACAACACCAAGAGGGCTAGCGGAGGAGCCGATTGATCATGGGGAACCGCCGGCACTCTGTCTTTTATTATTGCATTGTTTATTCAGCATGTAGATGGACAGGAGTCCTAGGGGAACATTGTTTAAAACGTTGCTTAAATTGTATTGTACATTTTATTAAACACTGGCCAGGTTGTTTTACTTTGTTGGATTGTTTTAAATGAAAATTGTTGGTTATGTTTTAAGGGCTCCCCCTTCTCATATGTTTTGAAAGGTTTTTAAATATGAGCTCTAAACCGCTTGTTATCATATTTAACTTGCATGCTGAGTGAGAACCCAGGTTTAGGACCATGTTTTGGGTCGGGTTCTTACAGGTAGTGAGTTTAGTTGGCCAGCTGGAGGCGTGTGGGTTGTAGCCTCGGTTGAGTTGCTAGCAGTCTTGGTAGACTAGCAAGCTAGTGGTTGTTTGAAGTAAAGTCCGGATTGGTTCCGGTGTGGTGGCAAGTTAATGCTTGGTGTTGACCAAGGTGTGGATTGGAATTGCTAGAGATTAGTTTTGCTCGCGGGGCGAGTGGTTTGTGCCCTGTTGGTTGTTTTCCTGTTTCCAGGATGTTGAGTTGCCCCGTTTGGCTTTTGGAGGTTCGATGCGAGATGGACCCCTGTTGCCCCCCGCGAGATTAGATGTTGTTGCTCTAGTGGAGCATGACAGTGGCGTATGTGGAGCTCTCTTGTCCTTTGGTTGTCTGCTTGTAAGAGCCGTTTCCTTCGGGGAGTTGTCAGGTTACTCCCTTGGTCTTGGAATTGATGGTAGTGGTGCTAGCAAGAGGGAATAGTTTGTTGGCTGCTTGGAAGCAGTTATTTGTCCAGTTAAGCGGATTCTTGGATGGTGTTCTAGAGGCTGCAGTAAAGGTTGTTCTGCCTCTTGTGAGTGTTTGGCCAAGATTTGATCCTCTTGTTGTTTCGAGAGCTAGTTCGGTTCTAGCTGGAGGGCGTTGCCATGAGGTCTTGTTCCTAGTCAGAAAGTTTTGGGAGTTGACCCCTCCCTCGGCAGTTGAGCAAGTGCTGTTAGTTTCGGATTGGTGGTCCGATTGGTTGAGTTTTCCCTTGGGTGTTGCTTCCAAGAGAGTTGGTTGCTGTTGCCTTGGGTTTGAGCAAGTCGTGGCGTGTGTGGAGTTCATTGCCCTTCGGAGTTTGCTTGCTTTGAAGTCGTTTCCCGTTTGGCGAGTCGCCTTAGCTTCGAGTTGTGTAGTTGATCGAGTAGCGCAATGGCCACCAAATGAGAGGGTCCCTGCTTTGTGTTGTTAGCAAGCAAGAGTTGTTTGTTCCCGCAAGGGCGGAGGCCAGCCAGTAAGAGTTGAGTTTTTCTGGCAAGTCGTTGGTTCTTTGGAGAATGAAGATTTCTTTTTTCCCCTAGCCTCTGTGGTGGTTGAGTTGCTCCTTGGATGCCAGCCTCGAGTGTTAGCTCCTGAGGTAGTCTTGCAGATTCGTATGGTTCAGGATCCGTAAGCTTGGAGGTTGTCGTCATCCGTTTTCCTTGTGAGGTTTTGGGAGTGGAGCTTCTGGTTGGAAGTTGAGTTAGGCCTAAGCTTAAACGAGAAGTTTTTTTTTTTGAGTAGCCAGTTGGATTTTTAGAGTTGAGTGGTAGCTTGGAGGCGAGCGTTGCTCGTTATAAGTTTGGGTTGAGTTCTCACGAGCAAGCCCTTCTCGGGCTTTGTTCCTAGTTGTTGTGCGCGTCGCGAGCTTGGCGTTAGCGAGCCGCGTTTGAGTGAGTTGGCACAGAGGTGTCGTGGCTTGGTTGGTAAAGCTGTTGAGCTGTTTTCCTCAAGGTGTTGTGCCGCGGTTAGCTGCGTGATGGTTTAGTCCTTGCAGCCCGAGATTTTCCTTGAGGGGAGTGTTGGTTGTCCCTTGCCTTGCAGTGTTTTCTTTGGCCAATTGCTGGTAGTTTTGCTCCGTAAGGTTTGCGTTCGGCTGGTGAGGAGTTCGAGTTTGTTGGTTTGGCCGAGTGGAGTCCATGCTTGGCCCTTGTCTTTTAGATTTGGTCGTAGTGAAGTTTCACCGGTGTGAGTGTTGTAGGCGCTTTGGTTTCGGAACTCGGGAGGTTCAGATTGTTTGGCCACTTGTTGTCGGGTTGAGGTCGCTTGTTAGCACCGTGAGCTTCCGAGAGAGTTTTGCCATTGCGTGGTGTAGAGTTTCAGAGCTTGTGGCCAGTCCTCGAGTTTGCTGAGAGTAGCACCGTTTGAGAGTTGGTGAGAGTTGAGGATGTGGTTTGCCGTCTGTTCCCTTGGAGTTCAGTGTATGCCCAGTCATGATTGAGTTTGTTTGTGGCAGCCTGGATGGCATAGTGCCTTTGAGTTTCTGAGAACCCAAGAAGGTTTGGTTTTCAAGAAGGTTGGTGTTGTTTTAGCAGAGAAGTTCGGTTGGTTCGGATTCGATCTGCGCTTTTCTTGGAGTTTTTTCGTCTTAGGAATTTCGAGGACGAAAGTCTTAAAAGGAGGGAGTATTGTAACGGCCCAATTTTCTATTCTCAGTTCTCGAGGTGCTTCCGCCTCGCCATGTGGTTCGGTTGGGCCGTTAGAGCTGCTTTTGTCCCTTAAGGGCATTTTGGTCTTTTGCTCCCAGGCGGATTTGTGGATTTTTAGGGCTTTGAGGCGGCTCCTCCCGCTTTGTCGAGGCTTGTTTGTTGGTGGTCATGAGTCTCGAGATGTTTGGGCTAGTCGTTTGGAAGTTCGGTTGTGATTTTGGGTTTTGGCAAAGTGATGGTTGGTTGTGTGCTTCCTTTGGGATTCGAGCCTGGCCCTTGGTGTTGATTTTGGGAGTTGGATTTAGTGAGTTTTATTTATTGGGAGTGGTTGCTTGGTCGGGTCTCGAAGGAGGAAGCCGGAAATGGGATTTTAAGGTTTTGATTTGGATAAGGATGGAAATTAGGATTAAAATCCCTATTTTTCCTTTTATTTTTCCCATTTTTCCCTTTTCTTTTCAAAATCACTTTCTCTCTCTCTCTCTCTCCCCCCAGCCCGAGCGTAGCCCAGCCCGAGCCCTGTGTCGCCCTGGCCAGAGCACTGCTCGCCCGGCCGCCCAGCCAGTCGCGCCACCGAGCTCGCAAACCCAGATCGCGTCTCCGGCCAGAGCCCGCCCAGCCAGGTCGCGTCGCCCAGCCCGGCCGCGCAGTGCCGCTCATCCCGTCCGCGCCCGTGCCGCCTAGATCTGAGCCGCCTCGTGTTAGATCGAGCGTCCCCTGTAGCTCGTCGTGCCAGATCGAGCGTCTTGTAGCCGTCGCGTCGCGTCCGCGCACGAGCGCCCAGCGGCCGTGTCAGCGCGCCCCAGCGGCCAGCCCCTGCGCCGATCTGCGCCTCGCCGCCAGCCAACCTGCCGCGCCGTCAAAACGGCTGCTCGTTCGCGTGTCATCCGTGCCTCGTGAGTTGCTACCGAGCCGTGCCCTGTTATTTTATTATATTTAGGCCTATGGATTATGATTTTTGATGTGTTTGTTAGGTTCGCTTTAGGTTGCTCGGGTTCGATCGCAGCTTAAGTTTCTTGTGTGTTGTTGCCTTCCGGCCAAGTAAGGATTTCTTACCGGAGTTGTGTGGGCCCTGCGATATATTATGTCATTGCTGATTGTATGGTTGTTTGTGTTTATTGACATGTTTGGTGATAAGTGCTCTATTCTTAATCCCCGACTGGCATGATTTTCCTATGTTGTTCCTCATGTTAGTCCATGCTAGGTTGTTCCTTTCTGGCATGCTCGTATCTGTCCTTGCTTCGTAGTATCATGCTAGGTTCTTTGTTTTCCTCTTGAGCACGTATTGGATTGTATTGGATTGTTTGCTGATTGTTAAGGCAGGTTAGAAATCAGGTAGATAGCATCATCCGGGCCTGATGCATAAAGTATCTTGCATCCATGGCAAGGACGTTCGAGACAGGTTCTCCGTCCTTGGACCCCGTGAGGGGGATTAGCTATCCCAACCGGTAGGCCCCGCAATCTTGGGTGAGGTGGTAGTCTAAGCGATGCCCCAACGGTCGGGATGATGACTTGGCAATGCCTAGTCCCCGGCAGCCGGCACATCCTCAGCGTGTTCGGCAGAGCCCTTGATTGCCACTGTTAAGGTAAGGACGGCTTCTGGTGTAAGCCTACCACGACCCGCCTCTTAGCCTCGGTGCGGTGTGGTACAGCCGACATAGTTCACGTGTCCGTGTCTCACACCCCTATGTCGGTGACACCGATCCGGAGATTTAGTTAGGCGTGGTATCCGGATATGGGCGACTTGCCACTAGACCCGGCACCCCATAGTCTGTAGAAGCACGCGGTGCATGTTTACGCTCATTACAAATATCGACCGAGAGCTCCTCGGGATCTTGAGCTAGTGCACCTTTAAATCGTCGACGATGAGATGTGGAGGCCGGACTTGTTTCTCGTATAGGGCGATTTGTGTGGTGTTATTATTTCCGGACTAAGACCCTAAGTTGGCATCCGAGGCCCAAGTGTGGGCTAAGCTATGTGCTCTATCTGTGTTTATATTCATAGATTGATAATCTTTCGGCTAGATGACCATGTATATCGTATTGTACCCCGGTTGGGGATTCTTACTAAGTAATTCGTTACTCACCCTTATTATGTGGTTTTCCTCAGGTAACCATGGTACGAGACAGGATGGCTGGAGGAGGAGCTGTGATCATGGAAACCCGTTGTTCAACTCTGAGTCTTATGTTTATGTTTATGATTTAAATGTCCTCTGAATGCATGTAGTTGGGCACGGAGCCCTAGGGTGTTTTCTGAATGTATTTCCGGATTCTAGCATTGTTGTAAAGTTTGTATGTTTTAAATAAATCTCTGATCAGAGTATGTTTTGGAAATGTATTTGTCTTGGAACAGGTGCTTGGAAACAGGGACAGGTTTCAGGAATTTATGTTGATTTTTAAATGGATGTTTTCATGTTTTAGTTTTTACTTAGAATCCAAACACCACCTTGCAAATTTTCTGTAGATTTGTATGCATGCATTGAGGTAATGGCCTATTTAGAACCCCATTCGGGTCGGGTCGTTACACCTCAAGCTTGCCCACTGAAACTCACTACCTGGGCCTGACTGAGCTTTGGAGAGGCTCTCCAAAACCTAGGGATCCTCCGATCACCCTCCAACACATACGGTCGACTAATGAGCTAACAGCCAACTGCCTGAACAGGCACAACTCTCTCCACCATCTCAACCATGCTGGCAACTCCAACTCTTTGAGAACCAAGAGGACCCGAAAATGCTACCGAATGCGTCATCCTCCTACTCAAACATCAGCCACAACAAGGCTTTTACCCAAGGAAAGGATCCAAACAACTCTCTTAGCCAAGGCGATCAGAAACTGCGCGGCTTTGCTACCACCGCACTTGTTCAGTTTCTAACTAAACTCCAACCGATCGAACACCAAAAGTTCCATCTCCACACGATGCTCAAAGCTGAGGCAACCTTGCTTTACCAAGGCATAACCATGCCACACCGAACTGACTTTATACCAAGCCTCTACCAAGGGTGCTTACCCATAAGGCATCCAAATCCTCTTGCAAGGCATCAACTCATCTAGCCTCAAAGGCATCCAGCTCATCTCATGAGCATCCAACTCAGGGTCCCTCTGCTAGACCAAACTCGCATCTACGATGCTCAACTCTCCTCAGATTAAGGCACTCGAAGGTAGTTGACCGCACTACCAACCACAAGGAAACTCTTGGCCTTAACACTAGCGCGAAACTCACGCGCACCAACACTTGCCAACCGGCAACCTGCTGACTTACTCAACCCCAAGAAACACTGGGAAGAGGCTCCGGCTCCTCTCGAGCATCCTTTCGCTTGTAGTCCATCGACTACCACTGAACAAGCCCTCTGGCACGACCTAAACAGGTGCAACTGCCATAAGCGGATCCAAGGCTAAAGGAGTGCGCTGAACTCCGAACGGCATAGAACCATCTACTATGCCCAAGCCAAACTCAAGCCTGAACCAGACTTAGTGCCAAAGTGGCACACCAACCAATGCACCTCAAGTGCTACTACTACCAAATCCACATCTTACTACAGATGGGGCCAACAAGGCCACTACCTCAAGTGACAACAACTCTGGCTAGGCATACAAGGGCTCAACTCAAACAACCATGCCTATGGCATCTCATCAAACCGAAGGCTCACGGCCTACACTAGCATCTCCTCATGACGCTCAACAAAACTCTGGCCGGATCTCTCAACATGCAGCAGCTAGCTCCTCTATAGGAGCTCACCAAGGAAGAGTGCTCAACTCTACCAAACATCTGAGGAAACCACCAACGGATCCAAATTGACGGGAACACTGCTCGCCGCACCCTTAACCACAGGGTTCCAGCTCACTGGCTGCAACAACAACACTTTATGGGAGCACAAAGATGCCTCAACAATCTCCTCGAAGGCTGCCAACTCTGCAGCTACTCACTAGGCAATCAACAATCTGCTAAGGCTCAAGATCAACACTTGAGCTACCCAGGCTAGTCCACACGGGGACCTGCTCCACAAGCATCCTCATCGGCATAAACCTGCTGATCATGCCCTCCCGGGAACCTTCAGGGCTACAAGAGCTACTGGGGGGAATGCTGAAACAAACTCTGCCACTGGGCTATCTGGTGCCGGGACTCCTCACTACGCGCTCTGAATGCGCTGGTCTCTCGCTCTCGATAGCTAAAGACTCGCCATCAAATCTCTCATGGTGGAGCACACTCTGCTCAAGGAGTCTCACTCTGAAGCGCTGCTAGCCTCTACCCCCTTCCACTAGGCAACTCAACTGCCAGGGCCAACTCTGGCCAACGGGCCTAACAATCCCGGACGCTGCCTCAACATCAACACGATCAGTCCAACTCCTCGGTCGGACATGCCAAGCGTCCTGCTCCTCTGGTGCGATCAACATATCGGCGATCTGCACAAAGCACCTCCACCCTCTCACTAGGGAAAAGCGAAAGAATCGGGCCACAAATGGCCAATGGGAGTCTAAGCTCGACTCCTCGGGGGACGAACCGGGGCATCCGAAACTATCTCGGATACCTCAACAAGCCGCTAAACAAAGCTCGCTTCATGAAAGTTGGCATGATGGCTCTCTAAGCCCAAACCAACAACGAGTCGAACTCGCTGCGTCTCCGCTCCACAACTCTACACAAGGCAAACACTAGAAGAAAAGTATTGTAAATTCTTACCCCTTTCTTTAAAACAAGAAACTTAGGCGTGCTGATGATCCGTTGTCTGAGTCTTGATGATCATGGAAAAATGACCTACAACAAAGGTCGACTACGAAATCTATGACTCTGAGCTCGATACCAACTCAGTACGACCCGGCCCGAATGGGGTTCTAAATAGGCCGTTACCTCAATGCATGCATACAAATCTGAAAAATTTGCAAGATGGTGTTCGGATTCTAAGTAAAAACTAAAACATAAAACATCCATTTAATTTCCTGAAACCTGTCCCTGTTTCCAAGCACCTGTTCCAAGACAAATACATTTACAAAACCTACTCTGATCAATAATTTATTTAAAACATACAATCTTTACAACAATGCTAGAATCCAGAAATACATTCAGAAAACACCCTAGGGCTCCGTGCCCAACTACATGCATTCAGAGAACATTTAAATCATAACATAAACATAAGACTCAGAGTTGAACAACGGGTTTTCCATGATCATAGCTCCTCCTCCAGCCATCCTGTCTCGCACCATGAATACCTGTGGAAAAACCACAGAAATAAGGGTGAGTAACGAATTACTCAGTAAGAATCCCCAACCGGGGTACAATACGATATAATCAGTCATCTAGTACCAAAGCATGCAAGCAAACAGCTACCAACACAGATCATAGCTCAACGAGCTCATAAAACAAGATGCTGAGTCATCGGAAGTCTCCTACTTCCGCCCTAATCGGGATTGGATACATTTGTCCAATCTCGGACATCACCGAGGTATCTGTCACTCGGGGGGAAAACACTGATCCCTAGAATGTCCTCAAGGGCCTCCTTGCCCTTGCACTAATCTGGACTTACGGGAGAGTACCCAAAGTCAGGCTCTAACGGAAAGAATGGTGTACTCACGATCATTTGCCTGGGGGAGCTCTCCGAACCGGCAACTAACGCGTGTGCGCGCACACCGCATGCTCTCTGAAACCGGCTTAAATGCGGGGGCCTAAGGGCAAACTACCAGGGCCAGGTACGCATGCCTATGACTCGGAAGCGGTGTCACTGATCACAGTAGCGTGAGGCCCTCGGCGCTCATCTGTGCAGCCTGATCCACCGACCTGAAGCTAAGAACCGGCCAAGGTAGGCTTACACCGTTGGCAGGGTTCCGCTCTAGCAGGCTACAAACTAGGCTATTGCCGAAGTGGGTAGCTAAGTCCACAACCGGCGGGTCGGGGGAGGGTAGCATGATACGTTATGCTGCGCACACTTTATTCCCGACCTGAGCTAAATCCACCTTAATGACCGGGGGGGGGAAGCAAGATACGTTATGCTTCGCACACTACTCCCGATCAGTGGGGACAAAGTACGTTATGTTCGCTAAGCCTCTGGATGATGACAAACCCTACAACTCTATCTAAGAGTACAGAGCAAAAAGCAATGATTCCTGGCTAGAAAACAAAGAACGACATCAATCACACTACCTAGCATGATACTACGAGCTTAAGCAGGAATCACAAGCATGCTGGCAGAACAAACCTAGCATGGCACTAACATGTAATATCAAGCAAACATGCTAGCAAGAAATCAATCAAAGCTGCTCTATTATTATCATGCTCATAACAATCGAAAACAACAAGCAAGGCATATCATGAAAATATCGCAGGGGGCCCACACAACTCCGGTAAGAAATCCTTACCTGGTCGGAAGGCAACAACACACAATAAAAATAACTGCGATCGAACCCGAGCAACCTATATCGAGCCAAACAAACACATCAATAATCATAAAATAGCCCTAAATACACTAAAATAAACAGGGCTCGGCTCGGGAGCAACTCACGAGGCGCGGCTGACACGCTGAACGAGCATTTGCCACGGGCTAGGCGGTGATGGGCGCAGATGAGCAGCGCGCTGGGGGCACGAGGTTGGGCGCTGGGGCGTTGGCTGGGCGCGAGCTGCGCCCGGAGGGGTGCTAGGCTACGCGCGGACGGCACGCGAGCGACACAGGGAGCGCGTGCGCGGGCGCTGGCTCGGCTGGGCGCTGGTGCGCGGCGTGGCTCGGTAATCTACAGGGCTAAGGCGCGCGACACGGGCGCGGGGACGCGCGATCGAGCTGGGCTCGGCACAGGGCGACGCGGCTCAAGGTTGGGCGACTCGAGCGCGGACGGACACGAGCTGGGCGAGCTCGGGCTGGCGACGCGACGACCTGGGCGAGCTGGGCGACACTGTGCATGGCAAGGGCTCGGCCGGCGAGGCGCAGGAGCGTGGCGCCGGGCGACTGGGGGCAACTGGGGCTCTGGTGGCGAGGGCGACGGCGCGACGGCCGGGCCGCTCGGCCGAGGCTGGGCGAGCCAAGGGGCTGGGTCGGGCTAGGTGGGGGGCTCGGGGAGAGAGAGAGAGAGAGAGAGAGAGAGAGAGAAAATGAATTTGGGGAAAAATAAAAGAAAAAAAAGGAAATAAAAAGGAAAAATGGGAAAAAGGGAAAAAAATGGGATTTTAATTCCATTTCCATCCTTATCCACTTAACAACCTCAAAAATCCCATTTCCCGGCTTCCTCCTTCGAGACCCGATCGAAGCAATCTTTTCCAATAAATAAAACTCACTTAAATCCAACTCCCAAAGCAACACTAAGGGCTCGAGCTCGAATCCCAAAGGAAAAACACAACCAACCAACACTTTGCCAAAGCCCAAACCACAACCGAGCATCCAACCGACTAGCCCAAACACCACGGGACTCGCAGCCACCAACAAACAAGCCTCGACAAAGGCAGGAGCTACCTCGAAGCCCAGAAAACCACAAATTCCGCCCGGAGAGCCAAAAGACCAAAATACCCCCAAGGGTCAAAACCGCTCTAAAGACCCAACCAACAACCGAATCTTGACCCGAAGGCACCTCGAAAACTGGAATAGGAAACTGGGCTTTTACATGTTGTCACTTGAGGTAGTGACCTTGCTGTCCCTATCTGTAGTAAGATGTGGATTTGGTAGTAGTGGCACTTGAGGTGCATTGGTTGGTGTGCCACTTTGGCACTAAGTCTGGTTCAGGCTTGAGTTTGGCATGGGTATAGCAGATGGTTATATGCCGTCCGGAGTTCAGCGCACTCTTTTAGCCTTGGATCCGTTTATGGCAGTTGCACCTGTTTAGGTCGTGCCAGAGGGCTAGTTCAGTGGTAGTCGATGGACTACAAGTGAAAGGATGCTCGAGAGGAGCCGGAGCCTCTTCCCAGTGTTACTAGGGGTTGAGTAAGTCAGCAGATTTTCGGTTGGTAAGTGTTGGTGCGCGTGAGTCTCGCGCTAGTGTTAAGGCCAAGAGATCCTTGTGGTTGGTAGTGCGGTCAACTACCTTCGAGTGCCTTAATCTGTGGAGAGTTGAGCATCGTAGATGCGAGTTCGGTCCAGCAGAGGGACCCTGAGTTGGATGCCTATGAGATGAGTTGGATGCTTATGAGGCGAGTTGGATGCCTATCAGGTGAGATGAGTTAATGCCTTGTGAGAGGTTTTGGATGCCTTATGGGTAAGTACCCTTGGTAGAGGCTTGGTATAAAGTGAGTTCGATGTGGCATGGTTATGCTTTGGTAGAGCATGGTTGCCACAGCTTCGAGTATCGTGTGGAGATGGAACTTTTGGTGTTCCTTTGGTTGGAGTTCAGTTGGAAACTAAACAAGAGCGGTGGTAGCAAAGCCGCGCAGTTTCTGATCGCCTTGGCTAAGAGAGTCGTTCGGATCCTTTCCTTGGGTAAAAGCCTTGTTGTGGCTGATGTTTGTGTAGGAGGATGACGCATTCGGTAGCGTTTCGGGTCCTCTTGGTTCCCAAGGAGTTGGAGTTGGCCAGCATGGTTGAGATGCTGGAGAGAGTTGTGCCTATTCAGCGCTTGGTCATTAGCTCGTTTGTCGGCAAGTGTGTGTCGAGGGTTGCCAAGAACCCCTAGGTTGTGGAGAGCCTCTCCGAGCTCTCGGTCCACCCGTGTAGTGAGTTTCAGTTCGCAAGCTGGAGGCGTGTAGTTTGTAGCCTCGGGTGAGTTGCTAGCAGTCTTGGTAGACTAGCAAGCCAGTGTTTGTTTGGAGCAGAGTCCGGATTGGTTCCGGTGCGGTGGCAATTTGATGCTTGGTGTTGACCAAGGTATGGTTGGAGCAGCTAGAAATTAGTTTTGCTCGTGGGGCGAGTGGTTCGTGCCCTGTTGGTTGTTTTCCTGTTTCCAGGATGTTGAGGGTTGCCCCGTTTGGCATTTGGAGGTTCAGTCTTGTAAAGACCCGACCCAAGAAACGGTCTCTAACCTAAGGTCCTTACTAAGCATGCATGATTAAGAATGTAAAACGTCATTCAGAGCTTGAAATTTAAAACTTTGCAGTAGACATATTTAAAACAAATCCATTATTCCAATTAAATAAAAACAAGTAAACGATCGATCGAAGACTTTCTTAAAACAAATCAAGGGAAACGGTATGAGAATCATCAAATAGTTTTTGAGTATTTTTCCTAGGGACTCAAGTCCCACTACATGCTAAATCATAAACACAATGAAAGAACGTGCAACTCGTGAGTCGACTATCCATGATCATCCAGCAGCCTCCTCCTAGCCATCTAGTCTCTGTCCCAAGTTACCTGGTGGAAACCCACAGAAATAAGGGTGAGCAACGAGTTACTCAGTAAGAATCCCCAACCGGGGTACAATACGAAAACATCTCATTTAGCACACGGACATGCAACCATACAATGACTTAGAGCGGGCACGGTTGGTGTAGGCTATGAGCTACTTCAAAGGCGAGCCTACTCAAGGGCTTCCGTCTATAGCCTCTTCTAGGTCCTACATTTGGATGCCCTTCGGGCCTTACACAACCTAGGACACAGTGATGCCCAGTGGGGCCTTACATACTTAGGACACAGTGATGCCCAAAGGGGCCTTACACACTTAGGATGCCCATCGGGCCTTACACCTTCGATGATCGGTGATGCCCAAAGGGCCTTACACACTTAGGACACAGGTGATGCCCGGTGGGGCCTTACACACTTAGGATGCCCATCGGGGCCTTACACCTTCAATGATCGGTGATGCCCGGTGGGGCCTTACACACTTAGGATGCCCATAGGGCCTTACACCTCAAGAATCAGTGATGCCTAGTGGGCCTTACACACCTAGGATGCCCATAGGGCCTTACACCTCAAGAATCAGTGATGCCTAGTGGGCCTTACACACCTAGGATGCCCATAGGGCCTTACACCTCCAGAATCAGTGATGCCCAGTGGGCCTTACACACCTAGGATGCCCATAGGGCCTTACACCTCCGTAATCGGTGATGCCCAAAGGGGCCTTACACACCTAGGATGCCCATAGGGCCTTACACCTCCAGATGTCCATCGGGTCTTGCCTGAGCGGGACCCCAAACTAGTTGCCTCTACGGTCCTCTATACTATACATCACACATCTAACCGCAACTTGGATCTAGCAGCATAGAAATGGCTGCATGGTTCTATCAAGATAGGAAAGCCTAACATGGAACTAACGGGATGTAAACATGTCACGAACATGAATCAAAAGAAAACACGTAACCTATCACTAGAAACTCATATAATTACAGTAATCAGCGTGCTATCAACTATTCGCAGGGTCCACACAACCCCGGGTAAGAATCCTTACCTGGAAATAAGTGGAGGTTAACTATCCCGAATCAAATAACGACCCTCGAGCTTTTAAGCTAACCCGAGCAACCTAAGCAGGTAATAAAATATCCTAATTAATAAACAACATCTAAAATCAGGAAGTCCAAAGGGTGGAGGCTCGGGAATTTACCAGCCGAGAAGGCACACGTCTCGGCAGCAAGCAGCAAGGACGGGCGCTGCTGGGCAGCAGGGGCGTGGGAGCTGAGCGCTGGGCGCTGGGCGCTGGGGCTGGGCGCTGGTCGAGGCTGGCGCTGGCGCTGGCTCAGGCGCGCGGCAAGGCGAGACGTCGGGTCTGCGAGGACAACGGGCGGGCGACGCGTCTGGGAGGCAGCGAGCGGCAGCAAGCGGAGCGGCGCGCGCGCGTGGCGGCTCGGTCGCGGAACAATGCGACGCGTCTCTGGCTGGGCGAGGCAAGGCGACCGGGCGCGCTGGCATGGGCGATCAGGCGTCTGGGTGCGCTGGGCATGGGGGCAGGCCGCGGTCTGCAGTGCGGCGTGGTGGGCGGTGGCTGGTGCGATCCGGGCGGCGTGGCGGGCGGGGCGGGCGCGATCTGGTGTGGGGATGGGCCGAGCGCTAGGGTTTGGTTTCTGGGTGAGGTTTCTTGGTGAGGGGAGAGAGAGAGAGAGAGAGAGAGAGAGAGAGAGAGAGAGAGAGAGAGAGAGATTTTTCCAAAACAAGGGAATAGGATTTCTTTTCCTTTTCCTAAATTAAATGGGTCTAAAATCCCTTCCCAAGGCTTTCTCTTGCGGGTCCCACTAAAGAAATTCTTTTCTTTTAACTAAATCTTCTTTTCTAAAAACTCCAATTTCACCATTAGGGCAAGGGTTCAAATCTCAATGGGACCAATTAAATTCCAATTAATTTTGCTATCAACCTAATGTCTCCGAACTTCTAATCAACTAACCCAAAACTCCTTGGGTCTTGCAACCAACATTAATCAAGTCTCAACGAAGGCCGAAATGACCCTGAAGCCCTGAAAATCCTCAACCTCTGACAGGGGAGCAAAATACCAAAATACCCTTAAAGGTTAAAAAGCTCTAACGGCCCATCCGAACATCCGCATAATGTCCCGAAAACTCCTGGGAAACCGAAATAGAAAACTGGGCCGTTACAATACTCCCTCCTTTTAAGACTTTCGTCCCCGAAAGTCCTAAGACGAAAACAACTCTATGAAACTCCACTGATTCTTAACCAACCAAGCTTCTGATTAAGATAACACAAATCTTTCTTTGAAACCGAACCCTTTTGGGTTCCCAAAGGCTCCAAGCCCAACAGACACCGAGTCTGCCACGAACTATCTCAACCTAAACTGAACTAACACTGAGCTTCGAAGAAAACATGCGATAACTAGTCGGTGAGCCACATCCTCTGATTCGCACCAATTCTCAAACGGTCTTACGACTCTAGGGCTCACTTATCCCTGCTAACCCAACTCGGAACGCCTCTCTACGGTGCTACTCTTAGCAAACTCGTGGACGGGTCACAAGCTCTAAAACTCAACGCCACGCTCCGGCGTAACTTCTCTGAATGCTCATAGCTGTTATCAAACAGCCTCGACCCTTCACCATGCTGACCAAACAACTGAACCTCCCAGGTTTCAGAAACAAAACGGTCTACTCTTACTTCGCAAGAGACCTGCGAACCCCACTGGTTGCCTACAATCCTTAACGAAATCCAATTCGAACCACCAACTGGTGACTGATCCCTAGGCAACCTTCTCCAACTAGCATGCGTCCACAACACTAAAGCAACCATCTTACGAGAAATCGAAGCACCAAAGCCAAGGGGCACTTTTCTTGTTCACCAAACGGCTACCACCAACACACCAGCTGAAACTTCAGCTACGGCCACCTTTAGAAGACAAGGTCCAGGCACAGGCTCCACTCGGCCAAACTAACAAACTGAAGCCCCTCAACGGCGGACAACAAACTTTCCAATGCAATCCGATCAGCCACCGCCTAGGTGAACATCGCGAGATAGGGAAACAAACAACATTCCTCTCACGGAACCTCGAGCGAAGAAGGAATAAAACAACACGCGGCTACTAGCAACACAAAAGCTGGAGGATAACAACTCTAAGGTTTCCAACCAATGCCACGACATCTCTGTGCCAACCCACTCAACTGTGGCTCAGCTATAATGCCAACTGCGAACGCACATCAACTAGGAACAAAGCCCAAGAAGGGCTTGCTCTGCAGAAACTCAACCCAAGCTTATAACGAGCAAGGCTCGCCTCTAAGCTGCCACTCAACTCTTAAGTCCAACTGGCTACTCAAAGGACTTTCTCCTTTTAGCCTAGGCCTAACTCATCTTGCGACTAGAAACTCCACACTCTGAACATCGCAAGGGAAACGGACCGACGAGGCTATCTCCAAAGATAATACTCGAGGCTGGCATCCATGGTGCAACTCAACCACCAAAGAAACTAGGGTTTTCTTCAAACCCCAAAGACTCAACTCTTAAACTGGCTGGCCTCCGCCCTTGCGGGGACAAACAACTTTTTGCTTGCTAACAACCCAAGGCAGGGACCCTCTAGCTGGGCTAACCACTGCGCTACTCTGATCAACTACACAAGTCAAGAGCTACACTGACTACTCCTCAACGGGAAACGATTTCCCAGCAAGCGAACCTCTGAAGGGCAGCGAACATCACACATGCTCGCTGACTAGCTCAAACCCAAGGGCAACAACAACCAACTCTCTTGGAAGCAACACCCAAGGGGAAACCCCAACCGATTGGACCACCAATCCAGAACAAGCAGAACTTACTCAACCACCGAGGGAGGGGTCAACTCCCAAAACTTCCTGACTAGGAACAGGTCCTCAGGGCAACGCCCTCTTGCTCGAACCGAGCTAGCTCTTGAAACAACAAGAGAACCAAAACTTGGTCAACACCAAACACCAACTAGCCACCTCACCGGAACCAATCCGGACTCTACTCCAAACAAACACTAGCTTACTAGTCTACCAAATCTGCAAGCAACTCACCCGAGGAACACCGCTTGGGTGGTGAGCTCTGAGAGGCTCTCCACAACCTAGAGATCCTCCGATCATCCTCCGACACACACGGTCGTCAAACGATCTAACAGACAACCGGCTACACGGGCACAACCCTCTCCAAAGATCTCAACTACGCCGCCAACTCCAATGCTTGAAAACCAAAAGGACCGGAAACGCTACAGAATGCGCCATCCTCCTACTCCAACATTAGCCACAACAAACCTTCTGCCCAAGGTAAGGATCCGAACAACTCTCTTAGCCATGACGATCAGAAACTACGCGGCTTTGCTACCACCGCTCTTGTTCAGTTCCAACTGAACTCTAACCAGGCTAAGGTCCAACTAGCAAAACTTGCTTAAACAACAACCCGGCTACGAGCACGACATCCTTACAACCAAAGCTAGGGCACTTGCCAAGAACTAAAGTCTTGACACCTCAAAGACTGAGCACTGGTTCCTCAACACGAACCTCTCGTGGTTTCACAAACATAAACCACGGAACGAGTTACACAAAAGTACACCGGCGTGTACAGCTCCAACCAGATTCCTTAAGATCCAAAGCCAACAAGGATTTTCACACAGGGCAACTTTTGCCTCCAACAGAGCCACTACTAACCAGGGAGCAACAAGAGTTCAAACCCTCTCGGGCCAACTCACCACGAAAAGCCACATTGGCCAACTCACTCTTACAAGAGCACATCCATACCAAGCTAACATATCTCAAGCCAATGTGCCCACTAAACGTGTGCTTCAATCACCATCCAACTCATGGCTCTAACACTGGATTAATCACGCATCCTTGATGCCAACACTACCCATACTAGGGTAACTCAAAGGGTAGCCGAATCATGCTACCAACAAACTGGCTCACAAGCTCACAAACAGGCGCGAGAACTCGAACGCGCTAGCTCTTAACAGCCTACAGCATCCTTTGGTACCCAACTCTCGGTGACTCTGAAATGCTCCTATTTTCCCTCGAAAACCTCATACTTGTAGTCCTCTGACTACCACCTAGCTAGATCTCTTATGCAACCCAAACAGGTGCAACCTCAGGAAATGGGTACAAGACTAGCGGGGATGCTATACTCTCGGCGACCATGGAACCTCCTGCACAAAAGTGCCAACTGGCCTGAATCTAGGCCTCCTCTCAAAGCTTGGTGCCAACAGGCACTACATCCTTTACAACACAAATCAGCCCTAAACGAGCTTTATACCCCTTTGAGGAAAAGGAAGGTCACACTCCAATTGACGGGGCAATGGCACTCAGCACAAGAGTCCAAATACTCGAGCGATCTAATCTCGGCATCTCGCCTAACTTGAGACATGCCACGGCCTACTCCTGCATCCCACTCGATGCTCAATAATAGCTCAGGCCAACTTCTGCATCCCACTCGATGCTCAACAAAAGCTCAGGCCAACTCCTCGGGTGGCAACAACTTGTTCCACAATTGGAACATCCAAACAAAAGAGTGCTCCACTCTACTAGCCCGCTGAAATCCACAAACGGATTAAGCCCTGACAAGCAAACTCCACACTACCCCCTGGCTACGAGGGTACTAAAAGAACTGGCTGTAAAACGACAGCAGGCTTGCAAGGGGACATGATGTCTCTACATCCTTCTCAAAAGCTACTAACACGACAACTTGCCAATAGACCGCGATCGTGTGGAGACTCTCTTTGGTCCACCTCTCTCAAGGGACTTCCACCACCAAACTGCTGTATCAACAGCACCAGAACGGCACGCCTTGGCCTTTGAACATCAAGTCATCCCAACACTCGGATGATAACTCCATCCTGGCCAACCACCTCGCTTCTGCTTGCCAAACTCGGCGGCTCGAATAATTCCAACTAACTCATCAGCATGAACCTGCTGATTAAGCCCTTCCGGAAACTCTCGGGATTACTTTGAGCTACTAGGGGGTGTCTCCTAAATAAACTCTGTCAACTAGGCTATCTGCACCCGGGACTCCTCACTACGCGCTACAATCTGCGCCTGGGTCTCCGCCCTCTGATAGCTAAAAGACCTGCCATCAACTCTCTCATGGCGGGAGCACACTTTGCTCAAGGAGTCTCGCTCTGAGGTAGACTAGCCTCTACCCCCTCCTCTTGGCTGCTCAACTGCCAGGGCCAAAACTGGCCTACGGGTCTAGACAACCTCGGGCGTGGTCTCAACAACAACACGATCAGGTCCAACTCCTCGATTGGACATACCAAACGTCCTGCTCCTCAATGTGTAATCAACAATCGGCGGTCTACACAAGGCATAAAAACTACCCCACGCTGGGCTTTCACCGCCCAACAAGGGTAACACATGTATACTAGATGCAATATGTAATTCTTAACCATTAACCTTAAACTTATGGACATACCTGATGGCTGTCGGAGCGCTGATGATCATGGAAAACAACCTACAACTGCAGTCGATCTACGAACCTATAACTCGAGCTCGATACCAATCAGAAGACCCACCCAAGAAACGGTCTCTAACCTAAGGTCCTTACTAAGCATGCATGATTAAGAATGTAAAACGTCATTCAGAGCTTGAAATTTAAAACTTTGCAGTAGACATATTTAAAACAAATCCATTATTCCAATTAAATAAAAACAAGTAAACGACTGATCAGTACTTTCTTAAAACAAATCAAGGGAAACGGTATGAGAATCATCAAATA
The DNA here is from genome assembly GCA_036507275.1 of Sicyos edulis. NCBI lineage: Eukaryota > Viridiplantae > Streptophyta > Magnoliopsida > Cucurbitales > Cucurbitaceae > Sicyos > Sicyos edulis. The sequence continues at coordinate 38,029,890 of CM071848.1, read as the reverse complement.
GTTTTTGAGTATTTTTCCTAGGGACTCAAGTCCCACTACATGCTAAATCATAAACACAATGAAAGAACGTGCAACTCGTGAGTCGACTATCCATGATCATCCAAAGCAGCCTCCTCCTAGCCATCTAGTCTCTGTCCCAAGTTACCTGGTGGAAACCCACAGAAATAAGGGTGAGCAACGAGTTACTCAGTAAGAATCCCCAACCGGGGTACAATACGAAAACATCTCATTTAGCACACGGACATGCAACCATACAATGACTTAGAGCGGGCACGGTTGGTGTAGGCTATGAGCTACTTCAAAGGCGAGCCTACTCAAGGGCTTCCGTCTATAGCCTCTCCTAGGTCCTACATTTGGATGCCCTTCGGGCCTTACACAACCTAGGACACAGTGATGCCTAGTGGGGCCTTACATACTTAGGACACAGTGATGCCCAGTGGGGCCTTACACACTTAGGATGCCCATCGGGCCTTACACCTTCAGTATCAGTGATGCCCAGTGGGCCTTACACACTTAGGACACAGTGATGCCCAGTGGGGCCTTACACACTTAGGATGCCCATCGGGCCTTACACCTTCAGTATCAGTGATGCCCAGTGGGCCTTACACACTTAGGATGCCCATAGGGCCTTACACCTCAAGAATCAGTGATGCCCAGTGGGCCTTACACACCTAGGTAGCCCATAGGGCCTTACACCTCAAGAATCAGTGATGCCCAGTGAGCCTTACACACCTAGGATGCCCATAGGGCCTTACACCTCCAGAATCAGTGATGCCCAGTGGGCCTTACACACCTAGGATGCCCATAGGGCCTTACACCTCCAGATGTCCATCGGGTCTTGCCTGAGCGGGACCCCAAACTAGTTGCCTCTACGGTCCTCTATACTATACATCACACATCTAACCGCAACTTGGATCTAGCAGCATACAAATGGCAGCATGGTTCTATCAAGATAGGAAAGCCTAACATGGAACTAACGGGATGTAAACATGTCACAAACATGAATCAAAAGAAAACACGTAACCTATCACTAGAAACTCATATAATTACAGTAATCAGCGTGCTATCAAATATTCGCAGGGTCCACACAACCCCGGTAAGAATCCTTACACGGAAATAAGTGGAGGTTAACTATCCCGAATCAAATAACGACCCTCGAGCTTTTAAGCGAACCCGAGCAACCTAAGCGGTAATAAAATATCCTAATTAATAAACAAAGATCTAAAATCGTGGAAGTCCAAAGGGTGGAGGCTCGGAATTTACCACCGAGAAGGCACACGCCTCGGCAGCAGCGGCAGGGCCGCGCTTCTTTGGCGGCGGGCGCTGGCGCTGGCGCTGGCGCTGTCGAGGCCGGCGCTGGCGCTGCTCGGCGCGCGCAAGGCGCGACGTCGGGTTCGCGAGGATAATGCGCGCGGCGCATGCGTCTGGGCGGCAGCGAGAGGCATTGGGCGACGCGCGTCGGGCGGCAGCGCGCGGAGCGCGCGCGCGTCTGGGGCGGCTCGGTGCGGAACAGCGCGCGACGCTGGCGTCTGGCTGGCGGGCGAGGCGATCGGGCGCGCTTTGCATGGGCGATCAGTAGGCGCTCTGGCGCGCGCGCATGGGCATGGGCTTCTGCTGCGGTGGTCGTGCGCGTGGTCAGCAGGCCGGTGCGATCTGGCGCGGCGTGGTTGGGCGGTGGCGCGATCTGGTGTGGGGATGGGCCGAGCGGCTAGGGTTTGGTTTCTTGGTGAGGGGCTCTGCAAGGAGAGAGAGAGAGAGAGAGAGAGAGAGAGAGAGAGAGAGAGAGAGAGAGAGAGAGATTTTTCCAAAACAAGGGAATAGGATTTCTTTTCCTTTTCCTAAATTAAATGGGTCTAAAATCCCTTCCCAAGGCTTTCTCTTGCGGGTCCCACTAAAGAAATTCTTTTCTTTTTAACTAAATCTTCTTTTTCTAAAAACTCCAATTTCACCATTAGGGCAAGGGTTCAAATCTCAATGGGACCAATTAAATTCCAATTAATTTTGCTATCAACCGGAATGTCTCCGAACTTCTAATCAACTAACCCAAACTCCTTGGGTCTTGCAACCAACATTAATCAAGTCTCAACGAAGGCCGAAATGACCACAAGCCACGAAAATCCTCAACCTCTGACCGGGGAGCAAAATACCAAAATACCCTTAAAGGTTAAAAAGCTCTAACGGCCCATCCGAACATCCGCATAATGTCCCAAAAACTCCTGGGAAACCGAAATAGAAAACTGGGCCGTTACAAGTCTGTGGTGGACCCCCCCTATTGTTGCCCCGTGAGATTTAGATGTTGTTGCTCTAGTGGAGCAAGACAGTGAGCGTATGTGGAGCTCTCTGTCCTTCGGTTGTCTACTTGTAAGAGTCATTTCCTTCTAGGAGTTGTCAGATTACTCCCGTAGTCATGAGTTGATGGTAGATGTGCTAGCAAGAGGGAAGAGTTTGTTGGCTGCTTGGAAGCAGTTGTTTGTCCAGTTAGGCGGACCCTTGGATGGTGTTCTAGAGGCTGCAGTAAGGGTTGTTCTGCCTCTTGTGAGTGTTGGGCCAGGGTTTGGTCCTCTTGTTGTTTCAAGAGCTAGTTCGGTTCTAGCTGGAGGGCGTTGCCCTGAGGTCTTGTTCCTAGTCAGGAAGATTCGGAGTTGACCCTTCCCTCGGCAGTTGAGTAAGTGCTGTTAGTTCCGGATTGGTGATCCGATTGGTTGAGTATTCCCTTGGGTGTTGCTTCCAAGAGAGTTGGTTGTTGTTGCCTTGGGTTTGAGCAAGTCAGCGAGCTTGTGTGAAGTCCGCTGCCCTTCAGAGTTTACTTGCTGGGAAAATCGTTTCCCGTTTAGCAGGAGTCAGCTTAGCTCCTGAGTTGTGTAGTGGATCAGAGTAGCGCAGCGGTCAGCCCAGCGAGAGGGTCCCTGCTTTGTATTGTTAGCAAGCAAAAGTTGTTTGTCCCCACAAGGGCGGAGGCCAGCCAGTAAGAGTTGAGTTGTTTCTAACAAGTTGTTGGTTCTTTGGGGATTGAAGATTTCCCATTCCCCCTAGTCTCTGTGGTGGTTGAGTTGCTCCCTGGATGTCAGCCTCGAAAGTTAGTTTCTGAGGTAGTCTTGCGGATTCGTGTGGATCAGGATCCGTAAGCTTTGAGGATGTCGTTATCCATTTTCCTTGTGAGGTTTCGGGAGTGGAGCTTCTGGTTGGAAGTTGAGTTACCCTTAAGCTAAAGAAGAAGTCCTTTGCGTAGCCAGTTGGATTTTAAGAGTTGAGTAGTAGCTTGGAGGCGAGCTTTGCTCGTTATAAGTTGGGTTGAGTTCTGCTGAGCAAGCCCTTCTCGGGCTTTGCTTCTTGTTGTTGTGCGTTCGCAGTTGGCGTTATAGCGGAGCCTCGTTTGAGGGAGTTGGCACAGTGGTGCCGTGGCATTGTTTGGTAAAGCCGTTGACCTGTTTTCCTCAAGGTGTTCTGCCGCAGATAGCTGCATGATGGATTAGTCCTTGCAGTCCGAGTTTCCTTAAGAGGAATGTTGGTTGTTCCTTGCCTGGTTGTGTTCTCTTAGACCAGTTGCTGGTAGGTTAGCTTCGAAAAGTTTGCGTTCGGCCGATGAGGAGCTCTAGTTTGTTGGTTTGGCCGAGTGGAGCCTGTGCCTGGTCCTGGTCTTTTAGAGGTGGCCGCAGCTGAAGTTTCAGCTGGTGTGAGTGTTATTAGTCGTCTGGTGTGCCAGGATGGTGCCCCTTGCCTTTGGTTCGGTGATTTCTCCTTAAGATGTTGCTTAAGTGTTGTGGTCGTGTTCTAGTTGGAGAAGTTTGCCTTTTGGATCAGTCGCTAGTTGGTGATTCGATTGGATTTCGTTAAGGCTGTAGGCAAGATTTGAGGTTCGCTGATCTTTGTGAAGTAAGAGTAGGCCGTTTGGTTTCCTGGAACCTGGGAGGTTCAGTTGTTTGGCCAGCTTGTGTAGGGTTGAGGCTGCTTGTTAGCAGCTGTGAGCTTTCAGAGGAGTTTTGCCAGTGCGTGGTGTAGAGTTTCAGAGCTTGTGGCCAGTCCTCGAAGTTGCTGAGAGTAGCACCGTTTGAGAGTTGGTGCGAGTTGAGGATGTGGTTGCCGTCTGTTCCCTTCGGAGTTCAGTGTATGCCCAGTCTTGGTTGAGATAGTTTGTGGCAGTCTGGATGGCATTCTGCCTTTGAGCCTTTGAGAACCCAAGCGGGCTTGGTTTGCGAAGAAGGTTGGTGTTGTTTTAGCCGAGAAGTTCGGTTGGTTTGGATTCAGTGGAGTTTTCCTGGAGCTGTTTCGTCTTAAGACTTTCGAGGACGAAAGTCTTAAAAGGAGAGAGTATTGTAACAACCCAGTTTCCTATTCCAGTTTTCGAGGTGCCTTCGGGTCAAGATTCGGTTGTTTGGTTGGGTCATTAGAGCTGTTTTGACCCTTGGGGGTATTTTGGTCTTTTGGCTCCCCGGGCAGGATTTGTGGTTTTCAGTGCTTCGAAGTAGCTCCTGCCTTTGTCGAGGCTTGTTTGTTGTGGGTTGCGAGTCCCGAGGTGTTTGGGCTAGTCGGTTGGAAGCTCGGTTGTGGTTTGGGCTTTGGCAAAGTGATGGTTGGTTGAGTGCTGCCTTTGGGATTCGAGCCCGGGCCATTAGTGTTGCTTTGGGAGTTGGATTTAAGTGAGTTTTATTTATTGGAAAAGATTGCTTCGGTCGGGTCTCGAAGGAAGTAGCCGGGAAATGAGATTTTAAGGATTTTAAGGTTTTTAAAAATTGGATAAGGTTGGAAAATGGATACAAATCCCTTATTTTCCCTTTTTTCCCATTTTTCTTTTATTTTCCCTTTTCTTTTCAAAATCCCCATTTCTCTCTCTCTCTCTCTCTCTCTCTCTCTCTCTCTCTCTCTCTCTCTCTCTCTCTCTCCCAGCCCCCAGCCCTAGCAGAGCCACTTCACCGCCCAGGCCAGAGCCCCGCTCGCCTGTGTCGCGTCGCCCACCCCTAGCCTTGCCCAGCCCGAGTCGCCCCTGCCCTGTAGCTGTCGCGTTGCACAACCCTCGCTCGTAACGCGTCCGCACTTTGATCGTACTCGTCCCAGTGTCGCCCGGTGCGCCTTTATCCCAAAGCCAGTGTGCCGCAGTGCTGCGCGTCGCCAGCCCTATAGCTTGAAGAGTCGCTGGTCCCCGCGCGCGTGATCTGTAGCCATCGCGTCGCGTCGCCCGGCGCGCGCGTCCCTGTAGCTCACCGAGCTCGCGATCGCGCGCTGTCCCTGTGCCGAACTGCGCCGCGCGCCGTCGCATAGCCGAGCTCGCGCTTGCGCCCGCCCGCCTGTCCACGCGCAGCCCAGCGCCCCTTCGCCGATGTGCGCCCCTCAGCGCCCAGCAGCTGCCTCACCCGTGCAGCTGGCTCGTTCGTGTGTCAGCCGCGCCTCGTGAGTTGTTCCCGAGCCGAGCCCTGTTATTTTATTATATTTAGGCCTATTTTTGTGATTATTGATGTGTTTGTTTGGCTCGCTATAGGTTGCTCGGGTTCGATCGCAGCTTAGTTTTATTGTGTGTTTTTGCCTTCCGACCAGGTAAGGATTTCTTACCGGAGTTGTGTGTGCCCTGCGATATTATCTTGATATGCCTTGTATGTTTGCTGACTGTTCTGAGCATGTTAGAGATAGAGCAGCTTTGATTGATTTCTTGCTAGCATGTTTGCCTGATTTTACATGTTAGTGCCATGCTAGGTTAGTTCTTCCAGCATGCTTATGATTCCTGCTTAAGCTCGTAGTATCATGCTAGGTAAATGTGATTGATGTCGATCATTGTTTGCTAGCCAGGAATCATTTATTTTCTCTGTACTGAGGAGAGTTGAGCATCGTAGAGTTGAGCAGCCTAAACATCAAATCTAATCTGAGGAGAGTTGATCATCGTAGATGCGAGTTTGGTCTAGCAGAGGGGCCATGAGTTGGATGCTTATGAGATGAGTTGGATGCTTATGAGATGAGTTGGATGCCTATGAGATGAGTTGGATGCCTATGAGATGAGTTGGAGGCCTTATGAGATGAGTTGGATGCCTATGAGATGAGTTGGATGCCTTATGAGATGAGTTAGATGCCTCATGAGATGAGTTGGATGTCTTATGTGTAAAGCAAACTTGGAAGAGACTTGGTATAAGGTAAGTTCGGTTTGGCATTGTTATGCTTTAGTAGAGCAAGGTTGCCACAGCTTCGTGTATCGTGTGGAGATGGAACTTTTGGTGTTCCTTTGGTTGACTGTATTTTTGCCAGGAGTTGGTTGTTGTTTCTTTTAGAAAGCGCCTGTGAGACTTGGTTCTCTAAAGGAAGGTTGGGAGTTGCGCACATAAGTGTGTTTTTGTGTAGTTCGTTCTGGTGGCGAGAGTTACGGAACCATGTAGGGTTTGCATTGGAGAACTGGTGCTCAGTTCTTGGGGAAGTTGGACTCCAGGTGGATGTTGTAAGGCTTTAGTTGAGGTTGTAAGGATACCGTGCTCGTAGTCAGGTTGTTGCTTAGGAAAGTTTTGTTAGATTGGACCTAAGCTTGGTTGGTGGAACCTCTTGTGGTTCATGGTTGGAGTTCAGATGGTACTGAACATATGGTGGTTGTAGCGAAGCCACGTAGTTCCTGACCGTAGTTGCTAAGAGTGTTGCTCGGAATCCTTACCCTGGGTGGAAGTTACGATGTGGCTGATGCTTTGAGTAGGACGATGACACATTCTATAGCGTTTCTGGTCTTTTGGTTTCGAGGTTCGAAGCAGGCCAGCATGGTTGTAATGCTGGAAAAGAGTTGTTTCTTCAGGCAGTTGACTGTTAGACCGTTTGACGACAGTGTGTGTTGAGGGTTGCCGAAGAACCCTAGTTGTGGAGAGCCTCACCGCTCACCAGACCAGTAGTGAGTTTCAGTTGGCAAGCCGGAGTCGTGTAGGTTGTAGACCTCGGGTGAGTTGCTGGCAGTTTTGGTAGGCTAGCAAGCTAGAGTTTGTTTGGAGTAGAGTTCGGATTGGTTCCGGTGTGGTGGGAAGTTGGTGCTTGGTGTTGACTAAGGTGCGGTTTTTTAGTTGCTAGAAGTTAGCCTTGCGAGTGGGGCGAGTTGTTCTTGCCATGTCAGATGTTTTCCTATTCTTAGAGTTTTCGGAGTTGCCTTTGGCGTTTGGAGGTGAGTTTTGGCTAGTGTGTGGTTGGAGGTTCAGTCTGTGGTGGAACCCCCTGTTGTTGCCTCCGTGAGAGTTAGATGTTGCTGCTTTAGCTGAGCAAGATAGCGAGCGTGTGTGGAGCTCTCTGTCCTTTGGATGTTCGCTTGTAAGGATCTGTTTCCTCTTAGGAGTTGTCAGATTATTCCTTGGTCTTGAAGTTGGTGGTAGTGGTGCTAGTAAGAGGAAAAGTCTGTTGGCCGCCTGAAAGCAGTTGTTTGTCCAGTTAAGCGGACTCGTAAGTGGTGTTCTGGAAGTTGCAGTAAGGGTTGTTCTGCCTCCGATGAGTGTTTGGCCTAGTCGGTTAAGGTTCTTTGTGTGTTTGGCCTGGGAGCTGTTGCAACTTTGTAGTTGAGGAACCCTTTGTATCAGTTGTGGATGAGGTTGCACCATTGTGGTTGGATTAGGGGCTTGACATTTGAGGGATCCTTGCTGGTTAGTGTAGCTTGTGCTCCGTCAGCCATTGTTGGTATTCTTATTCTTGGTAGTTGGTGTTAACCGGGTAGTGGCGTCCCGTTTGTGAAGTTTCAGTGGGAAGGTGCAATAAGCCTAAGCTAGAGGATTAAGCCTGTGCGTGTTATCGTTTGGACTTGTGAGATGTGTTTCATATTTGAGGCAAGCTTCGTTCCGTTGCTTGCATGGAGGTAAGTTTGGTGGAGGGAGCCCTCTGGGACCCTGTTGATAGCAGGTTGACTTTTTCAGTCAGTGCTCTACGTCGAGCTAGAGTTGAGTGGAATGGCGTGGTTATGCAGTGTGCGGTTGGTTAGGCTACCGAGTTCGTAGCACTCAAGTTGTTGGATTGTAGGTTTCCGTTTGGGCTTTGGTAAAGTTTTGGTTGTCGGGTGTTTCCTTTGGGATTATAGCCCGAGCCCTTAGTGTTGCTTTGGGAGTTGGATTTAAGTGAGTTTGATGTTTTGGAAAAGATTTCTTTGGTCGGGTCTCGAAGGAGGAAGCGGGGAAATGGGATTTTGAGGTTTTAAAGTGGATAAGGATGGAAAATGGAATTAAAAATCCCATTTTTCCCTTTTTTCCTTTTATTTCCCTTTTTCTTTTATTTTTTTCGCCAAAATTCATTTTACTCTCTCTCTCTCTCTCTCTCTCTCTCTCCCCGACCTAGCCCCCATCCTAGCCGACCCAGCCCCAGCCCGAGCAGCCCAGCCAGCCCACTCGCCCAGCAAGTCCGCGCGCACTCGCCCTGCCCTGGTCGTGCCATCGCCAGCCCCAGCTTGCCCGAGTGTCGCGCGCCTCGTCCGTGTCGCCCGATTGCGCCTTGTCTTCGAGCCGCGCGCCAAGACAAGCCGCGTCGCGTCGCGTCGCCCGTGTTGTCGCGCATCCCAGCGCCAGATCGCGCGCCCCCGCGTCGTGTCGCTCGCTGTGCCTCAGCCGAACAAGCGCCACAGCGCCAGCGCCAACCAATTTCAAATTTCTTTGCCTAGCCCGTCTGGCCGGCTCGTTCGCGTGTCAGCCGCGCCTCGTGAGTTGCTCCCGAGCTGAGCCCTATTTATTTTATTGTATTTAGGCCTATTGTGTGATTATTGATGTGTTTGTTTGGCTCGTTATAGGTTGCTCGGGTTCGATCGCAGTTAAGTTTATTGTGTTGTTGCCTTCCGACCAGGTATGTAACAGCCCAGTTTTCTATCCCGGTTCTCGAGGAGCTTCTGGTTCAGATTCAGTGGTTCGGTTGGGCCGTTAGAGCTGTTTGGACCCTTAAGGGTATTTTGGTCTTTTTGCTCCTCAGGCGGGATTTGTGGTTTTTCAGTCTTGAGGCGCTCCCCCTGTTGTTGAGGCTTGTTTGTTGGTGGCTGCGAGTCCCGAGATGTTTGGGCTTTTCGTTTGGGAGTTCGGTTGTGATTTGAGTTTTGGGCAAAGATATGGTTGTTTGGGTGTTTCCTTTGGGATTCGAGCCCGGGCCTTCAGTGTTGATTTGGGAGGTTGATTTCAGTGAGATTTGTTGTTTGGAAAGGTTGCTTCAGTCGGGTCTCGAAGGAGGAAGCCGGGAAATGAGATTTAAGGATTTTAAGGATTTTTGGAATAAAATTGGAAAATGGATAAAGTTGGATTTAATTTTAGATAAGGTTGGAAATTTAAATAAAAGAGAAAAAGAAAAAAAAAAAAAAAAAAAATCTCATTTTCCCCCATTTTTTCCCTTTCTCTCTCCTCCAACCCGAGCCCCCCCCCTTGGCCGCTCACCTCCCAACCCGAGCCCCACAGCGCTTGCTCGCCCGCCCACCAGCCGCCCGGCTCGCCCGACCTCGGCGTCCGGCTCCGCCCAGCCAGCTGCTCGTGCGCGCTGAAGGCGCCGCTTCCTGCCTGACGTCGCCCTGCCCAGCGTCGCCTAGTGTCGCCCGAGCCAGCCCTCGCCCAGCCCCGCATCGCCCTCGCCCTGGTCCGTGCGCCCTGTAGCTCGCCGTGCCGTGCCAGCCCGAGCGCCCCGAGCCATCGCTTCGCGTCGCCACGCGCGCGCGTCCCTGTAGCGCCTGCGTGTCGCTCGCGCGCGTCGCGCGCCTCCTGTGTCGAGCGCGCGCGCGCGCCTCGCGCGACTCGCGCCGCCTGCCTCTGCGCGCCCAGTAGCACCAGCGCGCGCCTGCGCCCACCACGGCTTGTTGTGTGTTGGCTTGGCCCGAGCCTTGTGGCTTCTCGGATGGTATTTCTCGAGTCTTTTCTTCGTTGGGCCCAGATTTATTGGCTGCTGGTTATGGATTTATTGGGTTGTTTATGTATTTGATTTGGGTGCTTTGTTTGATGTTCAGGCTGTTCGGGATCGATCAGAGGCTCAAGGATTCGCTCATAGATTTATTATAATTATTGTTTTTCTGCTTATTCCAGGTAAGGATTTCTTACCGTGGTTGTGTGGACCCTTCGATATATCTCGATATGCCTTGCTTGTTTGCTGATTGTTATGAGCATGTTAGAGATAGAGCAGTTGATTGATTTCTTGCTAGCATGTTTGCCTGATTTTACATGTTAGTGCCATGCTAGGTTTGTTCTGCCAGCATGCTTATGATTCCTGCTTAAGTTGTAGTATCATGCTAGGTATTGTGTTTTATGTCGGTCATTGCTTGCTAGCCAGGAATCATTGATTTTGCTATGTACTCTTAGATAGAGTTGTAGGGTTTGTCATCATCTAGAGGCTGAGCGGACATAACGTACTTTGTCCCCACTGATCGGGAGTAGTGTGCGAAGCATAACGTATCTTGCTTCCCCCCCCGGTCGCTAAGGTGGATTTAGCTCAGGTCGGGAGTAAAGTGTGCGAAGCATAACGTATCTTGCTACCCCCCCCCCCCCCCGACCCGCCGGTTGTGGACTTAGCTACCCACTTTGTCAATAGCCTAATTCGTAGCCTGCTAGAGCAGAACCCTGCCAACGGTGTAAGCCTACCTTGGCCGGTTCTTAGCTTCAGGTCGGTGGATCAGGCTGCACAGATGAGCGCCGAGGGCCTCGCGCTACTGTGATCAGTGACATCGCATCCGAGTCATAGGCATGTGCACCTGGCCCGCGTAGTTTCCCCATAGGCCCCCGCATTTACGCCGGTTGCAAAGGAGCATGAGGTGTGCGCGCACACGCGTTAGTTGCCGATTCGGAGAGCTCCCCCGGCCTAATGTCGTGAGTACACCATTCCTTCCGTTAGAGCCTGACTTCGGGTACTCTCCCGTAAGTCCAGATTAGTGCAAGGGCAAGGAGGCCCTTGAGGACATTTTAGGGATCAGTGTATTCCCCCCGAGTGACAGATACCTCGGCGATGTCCCAGGATTGGTCGATGTATCCAATCTCGCTTAGGCGGAAGTAAGAGACTTCCGATGGCTCCGATCTTGTTTTATGAGCTCGTTGAGCTATGATCCGTGTTGATAGCCGCTTGCTTGCTTGTTGAGGTGCTAGATGACTGATGTATCGTATTGTACCCCTGGTTGGGGATTCTTCCGAGAGTATCTTCATACTCACCCTTATTTATCTTTCGTAGCTTGGGACAACACCAGGATGGCTAGCGGAGGGAGCTGATTGATCATGGGGAGCTGCCGGCACTCTGTCATTTATTATTGCATTGTTTATTCAGCATGTAGATGGACAGGAGTCCTAGGAGAACATTGTTTAAAAAGTTGTTTAAATTGTATTGTATATTTTGATAAATACTGGCCAGGTTGTTTTACTTCGTTGGATGGTTTAAATGAAAACTGTTGATTATGTTTTAAGGGTTCCCCCTTCTCATATGTTTTGAATGGTTTTTAAATATGAGCACTAAACCGCTTGATATCATATTAACTTGCATGCTGAGTGAGAACCCCAGTTTAGGACCATGTTTTGGGTCGGGTTCGTCACAAGGTAAGGATTTCTTACCGGAGTTGTGTGGGCCCTGCGATATTTTTCATGATATGCCTTGCTTGTTTGCTGACTGTTATGAGCATGATAATAATAGAGCAGCTTTGATTGATTTCTTGCTAGCATGTTTGCCTAATTTTACATGTTAGTGCCATGCTAGGTTTGTTCTGCCAGCATGCTTATGATTCCTGCTTAAGCTCGTAGTATCATGCTAGGTAAATGTGATTGATGTCAGTCATTGTTTGCTAGCCCGGAATCATTGCTTTTTGCTCTGTACTCTTAGATAGAGTTGTAGGGTTTGTCATCATCCAAAGGCTGAGCGGACATAACGTACTTTGTCCCCACTGATCGGGAGTAAAGTGTGTGAAGCATAACGTATCTTGCTACCCCCCCGATCGCCAAGGTGGATTTAGCTCAGGTCGGGAGTAAAGTGTGCGAAGCATAACGTATCTTGCTACCCCCCGACCACGGTTGTGGAATTAGCTACCCACTTCGCATAGCCTAGTTTGTAGCTCACTAGAGCGGAACCCTGCCATCGGTGTAAGCCTGCCCTGGCCGGTTCTTAGCTTCAGATCGGTGGATCATGCTGCACAGATGAGCGTCGAGGGCCTCGCGCTACAGTGATTAGTGACACCGCTTTCGAGTCATAGACATGTGCACCTGGCTAGCGTAGTTTGCCCTTAGGCCCCCGCATTTACCCCGGTTGCAGAGGAGCATGCGGTGTGCGCGCACACGCGTTAGTTGCCGGTTCGGAGAGCTCCCCTAGGCTAATGTCGTGAGTACACCATTCTTTCCGTTAGAGCCTGACTTCGGGTACTCTCCCGTAAGTCCAGTTTAGTGCAAGGGCAAGGAGGCCCTTGAGGACATTCTAGGGATCAGTGTATTCCCCCCGAGTGACAGATACCTCGGTGATGTCCAGGATTGGTCAGTGTATCCAATCCCAGTTAGGCCGGAAGTAGGAGACTTCCGATGACTCCAAATCTTGTTTTATGAGTTCATTGAGCCATGATCTGTGTTGGTAGCTGTTTGCTTGCATGCTTTGGTACTAGATGACTGATTATATCGTATTGTACCCCGGTTGGGGATTCTTATTGAGTAATTCGTTACTCACCCTTATTTTTGTGGTTTTTCCACAGGTAACCATGGTGCGAGACAGGATGGCTGGAGGAGGAGCTGTGATCATGGAAAACCCGTTGTTCAACTCTGAGTTTTATGTTTATGATTTAAATGTTCTCTGAATGCATGTAGTTGGGCACGAAGCCCTAGGGTGTTTTCTGAATATATTTATGGATTCTAGCATTGTTGTAAAGATTGTATGTTTTAAATAAATCTCTGATCAGAGTAAGTTTTGTAAATGTATTTGTCTTGGAACAGGTGCTTTGAAACAGGGACAGGTTTCAGGAAATTAAATGGATGTTTTATGTTTTAGTTTTTACTTAGAATCCGAACACCATCTTGCAAATTTTCTGTAGATTTGTATGCATGCATTGAGGTAACGGCCTATTTAGAACCCCATTCGGGTCGGGTCGTTATAGGTGGTGCCCGACAGTTTTTGGATCCTGAGTTACTGCAGTTGGCCAGCAGTGCAGTGCAGAAGATTAGAGCTTGTTTGTGTCATCTCAGAGCAGGCAGAAGAGGTACACCGATGTACGGCATCGAGTTTTAGAGTTTGAGGTTGAACAATGCGTGTTTTTAAGGTTGCACCGATGTGAGGTGTGTTGAGGTTTGGTAAGCGAAGGAAGTGGAGTCCCGTTTTGTTGGACCATTTGAGATTCTCGAGAGGATCGGCAGAGTTGCATATCGGTTAGTTCTTCCCCGTCATTGTCAGCTGTGCACAGTGTTTTCATGTATCGATGTTGAGGCAGTATGTGCCTGTAACGGCCCAGGTTTTCATCCCGGTCTTCCAGGTGTGCCCTAGGGGCATTTTGGTAATTTGGTCAGGCCGTCAGGGCCGTTTATGTCTTTTTCCAGTTGCTAAAATTATTGGATGAATTTATGTAAGTTTTTTAGGCTTTTTGGATGGGTTTGAGCATGGATAGATGCAAAAGTAAAAATAAAGGAAATTATGTTGCAGCTGGAATTCAAACCCAGGTCTCCGGGAAAGCCTGTAAGGATGCGTGCCAGTTGAGCTATGGAGAGCTCTTGTTGCTCTTTCTGCGTCATATTATGGTTAGCCTTGGATCTTGGAGTTTTGGTGCATTTGGTTAAATGAAAAAGAAATTAGGTTTTTGTTCTTTCTTCTCCAAAACCCTCCTTGCCGTCCAAGCTTATTCTCCCTAGCTCCCAAGCCGATTTTCATCCCCTTTGTAGCCCCGAGGTTCAATCATCATTCTAGGTAAGTCTTCATCCTCTTCATCTTCTTGATTGGGTGTTCTTGTTGGCCGAAGGTAAGGAGAAGTGCTCGTGTGTGTCTGTGTTTGTTGCAGGTCGCCCAGAATCGCCTGCATACACTACTGCCGTAGCCGTAGCGCCCAGAGACGACCCCTAAACAGCTCACCGCAGCCTCGCATCTCGCCCAACGAATGCCCCGCTGCGCGCGCACAGCAGCCTGCGATCACACGTCCAGACGCTCGTCAGCCACATCGCGTCGCAGCCCAGCCGTGTCGCTCGCGCCAGACGCTCGTCAACCCGCTCGCCCGCGTTTGCCCGTCGTCGTCCCAGCGCGCCCGCGCGTGTTCGTCTGTGCCCAGTAGCGTCGTGCCCGGCCAGCCGCTGCCAGCGCCAAAGAAGAATTTCAGCCGTCTTTGCCGCCCCCATCCGCGTGTCAGTCGAGCCGCGTGAGTTGCTCCCGAGCCGAGCCTTGTTTATTTTATTATATTTAGGCATATGGATTGTGATTATCATTGTTTTTGTGAGGTTCTCGGTAGCTTGCTCGAGTTCGATCGCAGCTTAGGTTTTTGTGTGTACTTGCCTCCCGGTCAGGTAAGGATTTCTTACCGGAGTTGTGTGGGCCCTGCGATATTATATGTGATTGTTGTTTGTATGCTTGTTTGTGATTATCAGCATGTTTAGTGTTAGGTGCTCTGTTCTGAATTCCCGACTGGCATGATTTCTTATGTTATTTCTCATGTTAGTCCATGCTAGGTTGTTCCGTTATGGCATGCTCATATCTGTTCTTGCTTCGTAGTACCATGCTAGGTTCGTTGTACCTGTTGAGCACGTTTTGGATTGCATTGGAATGTATGATATTGATATGATAGGTTGGAGTGTAGGTAGGTAGCATCATCCGGGACCGATGCATAAAGTATCTTGCATCCATGGCAGGGACGTACGAGGTAGTACTCCGTCCCTGGACCCCGTTAGGGTTTAGCTAACCCGACCGGTAGGCCCTGCAATCTTGGGTGAGGGTGGCAGACTTTAAAATGCCCCAACGGTCGGGATGATGACTTGGCATTGCCTCGTCCCCGGCAGTCAGCACGTCCTCAGCGTGTTCGACCGTAGCTCTTGATTGCCACCTGTTAGGGCAAGGACGGCTTCCTGGTGTAAGCCTACCACGACCGATTCCTTAGCCTCAAAGCGGTGGTTCAGCCGACATAGTTCACGTGTCCGTGTCTCACACCCTTATGTCGGTGACACCGATCTAGAGATTTAGTTAGGCATGGTGGATGGACATGGGCGACTTGCCACTAGAACCGGCACCCCCCATGGTCTGCAGTAGCATGCGGTGTACGCTTACGCTCATTACAGCGCCGACCGGAGAGCTCCTCGGGATCTTTAGCTATGTGCTCTATTTTGTGTTTATATTCATAGCTTGCATACCCTTCTGCTAGATGACCATGTATATCGTATTGTACCCCGGTTGGGGATTCTTACTGAGTAATTCGTTACTCACCCTTACTTATCTTTCAGGTAACCATGGCGCGAGGCAGGATGGCTGGAGGAGGAGCTGTGATCATGGGAATCCTGCTGTCGTCTCTGACTTTTTTTTATATTATGACTCTTGTCTTTTGTTTTCCCCTGAATGCATGTAGCCGGGCACGGAGCCCTAGGATGTTTTCTAAATGTTTTGTGGATTCCAGCATTGTTGTATCTGGAAAGGTTTTGAATGATTTTAATAAATCTCTGATCAGAGTAAACTTTGGAAATGTATTTGCCCTAAAACAGGTGCTTGGAGACAGGAACAGGTTTCAGTAAACTGTAATGATTTCTGTTTGAATGTTGAATGTTTTAAGTTTTAATTGGAATCCGAAATCATAATTGCATATTGTCCTTTACTTTGAATGCATGCATTGGGGTAAAGGCCCATTTAGAGCCCCTTTTGGGTCGGGTCTTTACAGTGCCGGACCCGTCGCTCATTGTGGACTTTGAGCCTTTGCAGCTGAATGAGGATTTGAGCTTCGAGGGGAAGCCTGTGAGTGTTCTGGTCTTTGAGGCGAAGATGTTGCGTAATCGTGAGATCCGTTTTGTAAAAGTTCAGTGGAGGAGTCAGAGTTCAGAGGAAGCCGCTCGTGAGCGGGGAGGACGAGATATGATTGCAGTATCCTGAGGTGTTTCAGTCTTAAGGACTTTCAAGGACGAAAGTCATAAAAAGGAGGGAATATTGTAACGACCCAGGTTTTCATCCCGGTCTTCCAGGTTTACCCCAAGGGCATTTTGGTAATTTGGTCTGGCCGTCAGGGCGGTTTATGTCTTTTTCAGTTGCTAAAAATATTGGGTGGTCTTATGTAGGATTTTGTTGCTTTGTGGATGTGTTTGGGCATGGTGAGATGCAAAAGTAAAATTGAGGAATAAAGGTGTGTTTGTTGGGATTCGAACCTGAGGTGCTAGGAAGTCAAGTGGGCGGAGTTGCCAGTTGAGCCACAGGAGGATCTTGTTACTCTTTCCGCGGCATATCTTCGTTAGCCTTGAGTCTTTGGGGTTTTGGTGCATTTGGCTAAATGAAGGGAAATTAGGTTTGTTTGAGTTTCTTCTCCAAAACACCCATTACTGCCCAAGCCTTCTCTCCCAAGCCCCCTTGTCGTGCTCTTCTTCCCAAGCTCCATCGTTCATCATCCCGGGTAAGTGATCTCGATCTCCCTTCCTCTCTTTCGTAATGGTGCTGTCCTTGCTGACCGGGAGAGGAAAAGAGGTGAGTGTGTGTGTTTTGTTTGCAGCTGGCCGAGAGGAGAGCCCTAGCAGCCGAGCCAGACACCTCGTCCCTGCAGCAGCCCGTCGCACAGCCGGATCGCACGCCCAGACGCCCAGCAGCCGCATCGCGCCGCAGCCCAGCCGTGTCGCGTCGCCCAGCTCCATTGCGAGCAGCAGCGAATCCAGCCACGCGCCCGATCCGCGCGCACCCAGCGCCGTCGCTCGCTCGCGCGCAGCCAAGGCGTCTCGCTGTCGCCGCGTCGCTCGCTCGTCCTCATAGCGACCCATCGCCAAAGAAGCCCAGTCAGCGTCAGCCACTGTCCGTCCGCGCGTCAGCCGTGCCGTGTGAGTTGCTCCTTAGCCGAGCCCCCGCTTATTTTATTATATTTAGGCCTATGGATTGTGATAATTATTGTGCTTGTTAGGTTCTCATTAGCTAGCTCGGGATCGATCGCAGCTTAGGATTCTTGTGTGTAGTTTCCTTCCGACCGGGTAAGGATTTCTTACCGGAGTTGTGTGGGCCCTGCGATATTATATGTGATTGCTGTTTGTATGCTTGTTTGTGTTTATCAGCATGTTTAGTGATAGGTGCTCTGTTCTGAATTCCCAACTGGCATGATTTCTTCTGTTGTTTCTCATGTTAGTCCATGCTAGGTTGTTTCGTTCTAGCATGCTCGTTATCTGTTCTTGCTTCGTAGAATCATGCTAGGTTCGTTGTATCTGTTGAGCACCTGTTGGATTGTTTGCTGTTGATGTTATTGTTTAGAGTTCAGATAGGTAGCATCATCCGAGCAAGGATGCATAAGGTAACTTGCATCCACGGCGGACGATTTGAGGCAAGATGCTCGTCACGATCCACCGTTAGGGTTTAGCTAACCCTAACGGCAGGCCCTTAATCTTGGGTGAGGGTGGCAGACTATTAAATGCACCAACGGTCGGGATGATGACTTGGCATTGCCTTGTCCCCGGCAGTCGGCACGTCCTCAACATGTTCGGCAGTAGCCCTTGATTGCCACCTGATAGGGCAAGGACGGCTTCCTGGTGTAAGCCTACCACGACCGGTTCCTTAGTCTCAGGTGCAGTGGTTTGGGGTGACATAGTTCACGTGTCCAGGTCTCACACCCCTATGTCAGTGACACCGATCCAGAGATTAGTTAGGCATGGTGACTGGACCTGGGCAGCTTGCCACTAGACCCGGCACCCCCCATGGTTTGCAGTAGCATGCGGTGCGCGCACACGCTCATTATAGCGCCGACTGGAGAGCTCCTCGGCATTCTACATCAACAACCAAGCCGAAAAGGAACGCGGTGTCCCCAGGCTGGTAATCAATTATAAACCCTTAAACAAGGTTTTGGAATGGATTCGATATCCGATTCCAAATAAAACCGCTTTAATCAAGCCCATTTCAGGCACAAAAGTGTTTTCAAAATTCGATCTCAAATCAGGGTTTTGGCAAATCCAAATTGCCGAGAAAGATCGTTACAAAACTGCTTTCAATGTCTCTTTTGGACAATACGAATGGAACGTCATGCCTTTCGGTTTAAAAAACGCTCCATCCAAATTTCAAAAAATCATGAATGACATTTTCAATGGTTTTCAAGATTTTTCTATCGTTTACATTGACGATGTTTTGATTTTCTCTCAAAATATTGACCAACATTTTAAACACCTTCAAACGTTTTATAATGTTGTCAAGAAAAATGGCCTTGTTGTGTCGGCCAAGAAAATCAAATTGTTCCAAACCCAAATCCGTTTTTTCGGATTTGATATCAATTTGGGCCTCATAAAGCCCATCCACAGGTCCATCGAATTTGCTTCCAAATTCCCAGACCAAATAACAGACAAGACCCAATTACAAAGGTTTTTGGGTTGTCTCAATTATGTGGCCGAATTCCTTCAAGATATTAGGCCCATATGCAAACCTCGTTTTGTGTAACAGCCCGGTTTCCCATTGAATGTAAAATTAGGTTTCTATATATTTTATGCTCAAAAGTGTTGTTGGGAGGACTCAAACCCTTGGCCTAAAAGGGGTTTGGAAGTTTGGAATTAAATAAAGAAAATAGTGCGTCAGCCGGGGCTCGAAGGGGGGAAGCCTTGGGAAGGGAATTTGAGATTCCCAAGGCTTATATAATTAAGGGAAGGAAGGAAAGAAAAAAAAAAAAAAAAAAACTTCACTCGCAAAAGCCCTCTCCCCACACCCTCGCCGTCGCCGCCCATCTCACCCAGCCACGCCCACGTCGCCCTCGCACCAAGCCGCACCTGCCCAGCCTTCGCCCCGCACCGATCACCCGGCCGTCGCTGCACCAAGACGCCCCAGCCACGCCGCCGCGTCTGCGCACCTTGCGCCCCGCCGCGCCGCCATCGCCGCCTGCGTGCGCTTCCAGCCACCGCCGCGACCGCTCCGTCCGGCCGCAACCGCACGACCGCGCACCAGCGCACTAGCGGCGTCACTCGTCCGTCCGCCCGCGTCGCCCTGCTCGCCCGCGCGTCGTCCCAGCGTGTCGCTCGTTCGTGCGCCGGCCCGCGGCCAGTGGTCGCCGCGACGCTTCCCGCTGTCCAGACGCCTTGCCGTGCGCCCGCTTGAGCGTGTCATTTCGCCTTGCCGCGCGCGAGCAGCGCCCCTGCCGCGCACCAGCGGCGCCGTTCTCGCTCGCTTCTTGCCGAGGCGTGTGTCTTCTCGGTTGGTAAATTTCGAGCCTCCAACCATGGACTTCATGATTTTAGCTGCTGTTTATTTATTTAGGATATTTTATTGTATGCCTAGGTCGCTCGGGTTCGCTTTAAAGCTCGAGGGTTGTTAGTTGGTTCGTGATAGTTACTTTCCACTCATTTCCAGGTAAGGATTTCTTACCCGGGGTTGTGTGGACCTGCGCGAACACCGATAGCATATTGGTTATTGTAACTGTATGAGTTTCTAGTGGATAGGCATCATGCTTGCTTTTGATTCATGTTCGTGTTATGTTCGCGTTCCGTTAGTTCCTTGCTAGGGTTCTCCTATCCTGTCATATTCATGCTTTATGTTGTATTCTATTAGTTCCATGCTACGTTCTTCCATCCTGACATATCCATGTTCTCCGTTGAATGCTGTTAGATCCATGTTAGGTTTAGACAGGTGTCGTATAGTGTAGAGGATTGTAGGGGTAACTAGTGTAGGTCCGGCTCGGGTAAGACCCCGATGGACATCCGGAGGTGTAAGACCCCGATGGGCATCCTAGGTGTATAAGACCCCGATGGGCATCACTGAGTTGGAGGTGTAAGACCCCGATGGGCATCCAAGGTGTATAAGACCCCGATGGGCATCACTGAGTTGGAGGTGTAAGACCCCGATGGGCATCCTAGGTGTATAAGACCCGATGGGCATCACCGAGTTGGAGGTGTAAGACCCGATGGGCATCCTAGGTGTGTAAGTCCCCGATGGGCAACCTCTGAGTCCTAGGTTGTGTAAGGCCCGAAGGGCATCCAGGTGTAGAACCTAGGGTAGTTTATAGCTGTAAGCCTTCGAGTAGGCAAGCTCTAGGACTGGCGTATAAATTAACCCAACTGTTGCTCCAAGTCGTTGTATGGTTGCATGTGCATGTGCTAAATGAGTTGTTTTCGTATTGTACCCCGGTTGGGGATTCTTACTGAGTAACTCGTTGCTCACCCTTATTTTCTGTGGTTTTTCCACCAGGTAACTTGGGACAGAGGCTGGATGGCTAGGAGGAGGCTGCTTGATGATCATGGATAGCTGACTCTGAGTTGCACGTTCCCTTTATTGTTTTTATGATTTAGCATGTAGTGGGACTTGGGTCCCTAGGAAAAGCACTCAAAAACTGTTTTATGTTTCTCGAACTGTTCCCTTTGATTGGATTTTAGAAAGTACTGATCAGTCACTTATTTATTATTGGTTTTTTTTATTGGAACTATGTTTTTGTTTTAAATTGTTGATTACAAGGTTTTAAATTGGGAACTCTGAATGATATTTTCCATTTTTTAATCATGCATGCTAAGTAAGGATCTAGGTTAGAGACCGTTTCTCGAGTCGGGTCCTTACATTTTTAAAGACTAAAAAAGAATCCAAAGACTTGGAACGACAAGCATACTGCTGCCGTCCAAAAAATCAAGGCTTTAGTCATATCAATTCCCTGTTTGAGTTTGCTTAATAATGAAGCAAATCTCATAGTGGAGACCGACGCGTCCGATATCGGATATGGAGGAATCCTGAAACAGTACGTGATATCTAGATGGTTTGGCTCAAGTTCATTGGCTGTTTGAGTTGGATCTATTTCTAGATTGGTCAAAGTGGTTCGCTGACCTTGAGCGACCTTGTCCATTCTAACGAAGCTTTCCCTTGGTAAACATTCCAACAAAGTGTCAAGATTATGCTGAAACATAGGCGGCTGAACGAATTGAAAATTCGCAGAAGCATCCGCTGAAGCATAATCCAAATTGGCAAACTCAGGATTTAAGGTTTGAAGGATAATGTCACATTTGGTTATGGCTTCTCTGAGCAAACTTTCAAAGGACGTATCAGAGTTATGCTTAATTATTGGCTGCTGGGCGAATTGAGGGTTCGCTAAAGCATTGGCTGAAGCATTATCTGAAAAAGTATATTGAAGATCTGCATTATGTTGCTCGTATCCTTGTTGGTGTTGAATGCCAAATTCCAATGGATGGTTCATTTCTTCATAATTATAGACATTCGAATAGGGATCGCTCATGTATATGGGATTTGTCATATTCTTTTCATACATAGCAGGATAAAGACTTCTTGGGCCATTTCCGCAAATGTGGTTGTCTCCACAATAATCATAACTCTCAAAGCTCATTGGATTAAACATTGAAAATTTCTTCTCATGCCAAGCGAATTTGAAAATTCGCTCTTCCCATGAAGGATTCACTTGGGCAAAGTGCGGCATAGCAAAGTTTTGCTCTTCAAAACTATGGTTGGGCGAAAAATTGGAGTCCCATGGTTGATTTTGTGGAACAAACGTCTCATCAACATACTGATTAAGATAGATAAAGTTACCAAAATTTCCTTGATAATCATCCATCTTCCTTAATCTTCCAAATATTTTCTTGCTTAAGCGAAAAATCAACTACAAACTTCAACTCCTCGGATTATCACACATACAACAAAGGCAAAGATCACTTGCTAGCTCTTTCAATTAAGCACTACTCTCAAAACTACACTTAAACAAAAATTAATGGCCCTAATTCCTAGCAACAGCGTCAAAAACTTGTTTGCGAAATCATGAACCCACAATAATTAAAATAATAAGAAAATGAGAATGATGACGTGGTAGCTTGGATTTCGCTAAAGCGAAATCTCTACTCAGATTAAGCGAAATGTGTGTGCTTTCCCAAAGATGTGCAAGTATACACAGTCCTGTTGTAGCAAGTTTTGAAGTAAGTAAAAGTCATCTCCACAGGGATTAGTGATTAACAATATGCTTAAGCGAAAATTAGAGAGTTATGGTAACAAAGGGAATATTGTTGTGATGAAACTAAAACTAAGTTGCTGAAATAAGTTTGCTAAATAGTTTGCTAAAGCGAAATAAATGAGAATCTCAATTGAAAAAATACTTAAGATGCAACGAATGATAAAATAAATTTAATCAAATTAAAGACATCGGAAGGAGGTTAAGACTTTTCGGAGAGTTTCGCTAAAGCGAAATAGCATTAGGTTAAGAAGCGAACAACTGATGCCTTCTCTTTGGCTCTCTCAAGCTCTCTAAGTTGGCTCTCACGAGCTCTCTAAGTTGGCTCTCTCGAGCTCCTAGTTTGGTTCTCTCGAACTCAAACAACAAATAAACCAAGCGATCAGCACTAGGTGAACCTTATCTCTAAGTGTTCTTTTCAAATGCAAGTAAACTTACCAAAACCTAATATTATGACATGCAAGGTTGCTCTATTCCCTTTCTCTCGAAAGCGAAATAAAGTTCATACAAATAGTTAGCTAGACAAAATGTATTTCAACACAACATGCATAAATAGTTGACATCTTGCTCCCACTTTGCTTAAGCGAACTACTCATACTTAGCCTATTTCCCTCCGACTAAAAACTTAGCTACACATGATGATAAATAGATTCAACGCAAAGTAAAAAGAACAGTTCATCTTCAATTAAATAAGAAAATAACAACGTATGCTTACAAAACAAAGCAAAAGCAAAAATACTACGATGAAAGTAAAGAGCAACAGAGTTAAGAAGAAGCCTGATCGAAATCACTCAAACAGTGTCTCTGAATCCAGCTTCAGCTATACTCTGCAACGTTGGCTAACTACTTCGCTATAGCTAACTAGCTAAACAAGTGGAAATGGAAAACAACTAAAACGACCAAGCTAACTATAAAAAATGACAATGAATTTGGTCAGAAGAAAACTTGACGAAGATCTCTCCAACAAAATGGATGATGCCCTTCACAATGACAAAAGGTTGCTATTTATATTGCTTCAGACAAGACTCAACTCCACGATCTCATGCGCATGTCCTTTGCTCCACGATCTCACGTGCAGCTGTTGAGATTGATAGAATTTTCTCAGATTTTTTACACGTGTTTTCCACTCTAGCTATTTTTTCGATAACCCATCCTGCTAGATTTTAGTTCGCTTAAGTGAAACTATTAGCAACTGCACTTAGCTACGTAAAACTTTTCTCGCTGGATTTGTGTTTGCTTAAGCCAAATGTTTAGCAATTACACTTAGCTCCAAAAAGCTTTTAGCACTTCTGCATTTCGCTCCCTTGGTATACTAGAGCAAAAAGAAAATATCAGGTTTGTAGAGATGAAACTTAAAGATTTACACATTCATGTACTTTTGCTAAAGCAAACCTCTAAAATGTTATCCTAAACAAAAAACTATAGGATTTTGAAATTTGCTCAAATAATTACGCTAAAGCGAACAGACTTAGCGAATTCTTGCTATGATGTAGAGAAAGTTCCTGCGAACTGCTATTAAACTTAGCCCTTAACTCTCAATTCTTGATAGTTATCAACAGCGCAACAAGGTTAAGCTCAGTCTTATGCATGCAACTAGTGAAAGGGTTATTCTTAACTCCCTTCTAAAAAGTGCTCAGAGTAAACATAAACTTACCTGGTGAGAACGGTGGGTTTAATCCCTTTGCATCCCATTTTCTAAGGTTGACTTAGAGTAAATAAAGCAATCGTCATTCTTATTCTTCAACCCCCTAATCTTGACTTTAGACTCATGGTTAGAATACTTTAACTTCCTTACCTTCTCTTAATTAACCCACGCATAACAAGTTACATGAGATCAATTCTGAACAAAGTACTTGTAGATTTGTTTCAAGAAAGTGACGACTAGATCATGAATAATAACTAAATGCAAAATGAAATGGAAATAAAAATAAACTAGCTATCTATGATGTACAAAGTCAATCGTCATTGTTGGAAATGTCGTCTTCATCTATGGCACCACTTTGGTATGCAATTCTTCGAGGTCTATAGATGAACAGAGGTCGCCGAGATCTTCAGTGAGACCCCGACGTCTTAGATGCTCATCAATCAGTAGCTTCCTTTCCAAATTGGCACACCTTTCTCCTTCGATTCTTCTTCCTTTTATAGCCTCCCAAGGTTCCTTGTCAACCATGTTCTTCTCGAATATTCCCTTCCAAGAGTTTCCATCTTAGTTCGGTTGATTCTGGATTTGATTGCCAGTCATCTTTACCTTTTATATTCTCAGTCATTCATTATGTGTGACAACTTGATTGCTGATTATTTCCTTCCTTTTATGTTCCCAACCATTTCTTCTGTTCGCCATCTTCCTACAAAAATAGGACACGTCGCCATCTTCCTTTTATGTTCTCAACTTAAACACCTTATTCTCGCACTTATACGCGCATTTTATTGAAAGAATTCGACTCTAAAAATAACCATAAAGGTGGTTCTTACTCAGCATGCATGAAATTAAAACAATCAATTCCCATTCCTTACTTAAAACTTTTAAATAAAAAGTAAACCACCCTGATAAAGAAATTTCCATTCAGAAAACATTCAATGAAATCCAGTAAAAGCAAATCAAATTCCTGGCCAGAATTTATTAAACATCCTAAAAGAGCTTTAAACATCTTAACGCAAAATCCACCTATGCACTTCGTTTCCAACTACATGCTGAATCAAATGAATACATAAACATAAATTGAGTACGCCGACAGCTCCCATGATCATTCAACTCCTCTGCTAGCCGTCCCGGTGCTATCCCAAGTTACCTTGTGGAAAACCATAGAAAATAAGGGTGAGTACAAAAGCACTCAGTAAAAGTCCCCAACCGGGGTACAATACGAAACAACATCTCATCTAGAATTCAAGTATACATGCAAACAGTTACCAACATAGAATCCCTAGTTTCAGTTGTCAAAACAAACACCTGAGTCATCGGGGTCTATTACCTCCGGCCTAATGATCAGCTCTAAATAACTTATCCTAATCTAAGGGGACAAAGTGCGTTATGTCGGATCTGTAGGGACAAAGTGCATTATGTCCAAGCTGTGGGGACAAAGTGCGTTCTGTCCAAGCTATGGGGACAAAGTGCATGATGTCCAATCTTTGGAGACAAAGTGCGTTATGTCCAATCTATAGGGATAAAGTGTGTTATGTCCGAACTATATTGACCAGCTCTCCAAAATGGTCCTGGGACAACTGGGAGAGTACCTGGTGTCTGGCTCTAAACTCAAAACAAAAGTGGTGTACTGTAACGACCGAGTTTTCTATCCTGGTTCTCGAGGAGCTTCCGGTTCAGATTCAGTGGTTCGGTTGGGCAGTTAGAGTTGTTTTGACCCTTAGGGGGTATTTTGGTCTTTTGCTCCCTGGGCAGGATTTGTGGATTTTCAAGGCTTCGAGGCAGCTCTTGCCTTCGTCGAGGTTTGTTTGTTGGTGGATGCGAGTCCCGAGATGTTTGGGCTATTCGTTTGGGAGTTCGGTTGTGATTTGGGCTTTGGGCAAAGTTATGGTTGTTTGGGTGTTTCTTTTGGGATTCGAGCCCGGCCCTCAGTGTTGATTTGGGAGGTTGTTCTAAGTGAGATTTATTCAGTGGAAAAGGTTGCTTCAGTCGGGTCTCGAAGGAGGAAGCCTGGAAATGGGATTTTAAGGATTTTTAGAAATTGGAAAATTGGATAAGGATGGATTTAAATAAAAGATTAAATCCCATTTTTCCTTTTTATTCCCCATTTCCCTTTTTTCCATTTTTTTTCTAAAATCCCCATTTTCCCATTTTTCCATTTTTTTTCCTTTCTCTCTCCTCTAGCCCGAGCACCCCCCTTCCAGCCCGAGCCCTAGCCCAGGCCGAGCCCCCTGACCGCCCAGCTCGCCCAGCCCAGCTCGCCCCTGGTCGCCCAACCCCAGCGCCCAGCTCGCCAGGTCGCGTCGAGCCCAGCCTCTGCTCGCCCAAGCCCACGTCGCCCAGGTCCCGCGTCGCCCAGATCCGCCTCGCCCAGGCCGTCCCCGAGCCAGCTCGCCCTAGTCTGTGTCGTTCACCACGCCTTTGTCGCGCGGGCGCGCCGATGATGTCGCGTCGCCCGGCCAAAGATAAGATGTCGTGCCGCCCCGAGCGCCCGAGCGGGCCGAGTCGCGTCGCCTCGCGCGCGCGTCCCTGTTGCTTGCCGAGCTCGCGCCCGGGCGCCGTCCCTTGTGCCGAGCCTCGCCGCGCGCCGTCGCCTAGCTGAGCTCGAGCCCGCGCGCCCTTGTCTCGCCCCAGCGCCCAGCCTCTGGCCCCAGCGCCTGCGCCTGCGCCCAGCCTGCCCTGTTGTGTGCTTTGGTTGGCCCGAGCCTTGTGGCTTCTCGGATGGTATTTCCTGAGTCTTTTCTTCGTTGGGCCCTGATTTATTGGCTGCTGGTTATTGATTTATTTGGGGTGTTTTATTTGATGTTTAGGCTGTTCGGGTTCGATTAGAGGCTCGAGGATCGCTTGGTTGCTCGTTGATTTATTGTGATTATTATTGTTTTTCTACTTGTCCCACGTAAGGATTTCTTACCGTGGTTGTGTGGACCCTACGATATATCATGATATGCCTTGTATGCTTGTTTGCTGTTATGAACATGATATTGATAGGGCAGCTTTGATTGATCTCTTGCTAGCATGTTTACTTGATTGTACATGTTAGTGCCATGCTAGGTTTGTTCTTCCAGCATGCTTATGATTCCTGCTTTAAGTTTGTAATATCATGCTAGGTAAGCGTCTTTGTTGTCGGTCATTGTTTGCTAGCCAGGAATCATTTATTTTCTCTGTACTCTTAGCCAGGAATCATCGGGAGTAAAGTGTGCGCAGCATAACGTATCTTGCTTCCCCCCGGTCGCCAAGGTGGATTTAGCTCTGGTCGGGAGTAAAGTGTGCGCAGCATAACGTATCTTGCTTCCCCCCCCCCCCCGACCCGCCGGTTGTGGATTTAGCTACCTACTTCGGCATATGCCTAGTTTGTAGCCTACTAGAGCGGAACCCTGCCATCGGTGTAAGCCTGCCCTGGCCGGTTCTTAGCTTCAGGTCGGTGGATCATGCTGCACAGATGAGCGTCGAGGGCCTCGCGCCATCGTGATCGCGACACCGCTTCGAGTCATAGGCATGCGTACCTAGCCCGCGTAGTTTGCCCTTAGGCCCCTGCATTTACGCCGGTTGCAGCAGCATGCGGTGTGCGCGCACACGCGTTAGTCGCCGGTTGGAGAGCTCCCCCGGGCTAATGTCGTGAGTACACCATTGCTTCCGTTAGAGCCAGACTTTGGGTACTCTCCCGTAAGTCCAGATTTGCAGCGAGGGCAAGAGGCCCTTGTGGACATCTTTGGGATCAGTTCTTGAACTAAGCAATCCCCCTAGTGAAAGATACCTCGGTGTTGTCCCAGGATTGGTCAGGGTAACCAATAATTAGGCCAGAAGTAGGAGACTTCTGATGGCTCCAGATCTTGTATTATGAGCTCGTTGAGCTATGATCTGTGTTGATAGTTGTTTGCTTGCATGTTGAGGTGCTAGATGACTGATGTATCGTATTGTACCCCGGTTGGGGATTCTTACTGAGTATGTTTATACTCACCCTTATTTATCTTTCAGGTAACTTGGGGCAACACCAGGATGGCTAGCGGAGGGAGCTGATTGATCATGGGGAGCCACCGGCACTCTGTCATTTATTATTGCATTGTTTATTCAGCATGCAGATGGACAAGAGTCCTAGGGGAACATTGTTTAAAACGTTGTTTAAATTGTATTGTATATTTTTATAAATACTGGCCAGGTTGTTTTACTTCGTTGGTTTGTTTAAATGAAAACAGTTGATTATGTTTTAAGTTTTTCCCCCTTCTCATATGTTTTGAAAGGTTTTAAATATGAGCACTAAGACGCTTGATATCATATTTAACTTGCATGCTGAGTGAGAACCCCGGTTTAGGGCCATGTTTTGAGTCGGGTTCATCACAGTTGGTATCAGAGCACAGAGTCATAGATTCTGTAGACTAACCTGCTTTGTAGGTTGTTGTTCCCATGATCATCAGCACTCCACGGCCGTCAGGTTTGCCTGAGTTCTTTAATCTAAGGGTTAAGAATTTACAATACTTTGCATCTAGCTTTTATGCCTTGTGTAGAGTTGTGGAGCGGAGACGAGCAGGTTCTGACTCGTTGTTGGTTTGGCCTTAGAGCGCCATCATGCCAACTTTCCGCAGTGCGAGCAGTTTGATAGCAGCTTGTTGAGAGGATCCGTGTAGATTCGGATGCCCACGGGACATCGTTCCAGAGGGAGGCAGAGATTAGACTCCCGTAGGCCATTTGTGGCCCAGTTGTTGCTTTTCCCCTAGTGAGAGGGTGGAGGTGCTTTGTGCAGATCGCCAGTATGTTGATCGCACTCAGAGGAGCAAGACGCTTGGCATGTCCGACCGAGGAGTTTGACCGATCGTGTAGATGTTGAGGACTCGTCTAGGGTTGTTAGGCCCGTTGGCCAGAGTTGGCCCTGGCAGTTGAGTTGCTTAGAGGAGGGGGTGGAGGCTAGCACGCCTCAGAGTGAGACTCCTTGAGCAGAGTGTGCTCCAGCCATGAGAGATTTGATGGCAGGTCTTTAGCTATCAGAGAGCAGAGACCCAGACGCAGTTTGTAGCCCGTAGTGAGGAGTCCCGCGCACAGATAGCCCAACTGACAGAGTTTGTTTCAGCATTCCCCTCAGTAGCTCTTGTAGCCCCGGAGGTTCCCGGGAGGGCATGATCAGCAGGTTTATGCAGATGAGTTTGTTGGCGTTGATGGAGCCGCCTAGTTTGGCAAGTGGATGCATGTAGAGCTCGATGTTTTAGAAAGTCCAACTGCTAGTAGTAAAGCAGTTGGCCAGGTTTGAGTTTAGCATCCGTGTGTTGGGATGCCTTGCTGTTCAGAGGCCGAGATGTGTCGTTCCTGTGCTGTTTGGTACAACAGTTGATGGTGGTAGTCCCTTGAGAGAGGTGGACTAGCAGAGTCTCCACCAGACGCCCGATTGATTGGCAAGTTACCGTGTTAGTGGCTTGAGGCAGATGAGAGACATCTTTGCCCCCCTTGCGAGCCTGCTGTCGTTGTGCAACCAGTTCTTTTAGTACCCTCGTAGCCAGGGTGTTGTATGGAGTTTGCTTGCTAGGGTTTGATCCATTTATGGATTTCAGCGGGCTAGTAGAGTGGAGCACTCTTTTTATTTGGATGTTCCAAGTGTGGAACTAGTTGTTGCCACCCGAGAAGTTGGCCTGAGCTTTGTTGAGCATTGAGTGGGATGCAGTAGTTGGCCTGAGCTATTGTTGAGCATTGAGTGGGATGCAGGAGCAGGTCGTGGCATGTTTGTTGGTCGAGATGCCAGAGATTGGACTGCTCGAGTGTTTGGACTCCTGTGATGAGTGCCATTGCCCCGTCACTTGGAGTGTGACCTTCCCTATCCTCAGAGAGGCATAAAGCTCGTTAAGGCTGATTTGTGTTGTAAAGGATGTAGTGCCTGTTGGCACCAGGCTTTGAGAGGAGGCCTAGATTGAGGCCAGTTGGCACTGTTGTGCAGGTGGTTCCATGGCCGCCCAGAGTACAGCATTCCCGCTAGTCTTGTACCCATTTCCTGAGGTTGCACCTGTTTGGTTGCATAAGAGATCTAGCTCGGTGGTAGTCAGAGGACTACAAGTATGAGGTTTTCGAGGGAAAGTAGGAGCTTTTCAGGGTCTCCGAGAGTTGGGTGCAAAGGATGTTGTAGGCTGTTAAGAGCTAGCGCGTTCGAGTTCTCGCGCCTGTGTTGTGAGCCTGCTTGATGGTAGCATGATTCGGCTACCCTTTGAGTTACCCTAGTATGGGTAGTGCTGGCATCGATGGATGCGTGGTTGATCCAGTGTTAGAGCCATGAGTTGGATGGCTGATCGGAGCATTTAGTGAGCACATTGGCTTGAGTTATGATTGCTTGGTATGGATACGCTCTTGTAAGAGTGAGTTGGCCAATGTGGCTTTCCGTGGTGAGTCGACCCCGGGTGGGTTTGGACTCTTGTTGCTCCCTTGTTAGTAGTGGCTCTGTTGGAGGCAAAAGTTGCCCTGTGTGAGATCTCTTGTTGGCATTGGATCTTAAGGATCAGGTTGGAGCTGTACACGCCGGTGTACTTTTGTGTAGCTCATTCCGTGGTTTATGTTTGGGAAACCACGAGAGGTTCGTGTTGAGGAGCCAGTGCTCAGTCTTTGAGTTGTCAAGGCTTTAGTTCTTGGCAAGTGCCCTAGTTTTGGTTGTAAGGATGCCGTGCTCGTTGCCGGGCTGTTGTTTGAGCAAGTTTTGCTTGTTTGTCCTTAGCCTGGTCAATGTTCAGTTGGATCTGAACAAGAGCGGTGGTAGCAAAGCCGCCCGGTTTCTGATCGTTATGGCTAAGAGAGCGGTTCGGATCCTTACCTTGGGTAGAAGGTATGTTGTGGTTGTTGCTTTGAGTAGGAGGATGACACATTCTGTTAGATTCGTTTGACGACCGTGTGTGTCGAAGGGTGATCGGAGGATCCCCAGGTTGTGGAGAGCCTCTCCAGAGCTCAGTCAGACCCAGGTAGTGTTCATCGGGTGAGTTGCTGGCAGATTTGGTAGACTAGCAAGCTAGTGCTTGTTTTGAGTAGAGTCCGGATTGGTTCCGGTGTGGTGGCTAGTCGGTGCTTGGTGTTGACCAAGATTTGGTTCTCTTGTTGTTTCAAGAGCTAGCTCGGTTCGAGCAAGAGGGCATTGCCCTGAGGATTTGTTCCTAGTCAGGAGGTTTTGGGAGTTGACCCCTCCCTCGGTAGTTGAGTAAGTTCTGCTAGTTCTGGATTGGTGGTCCAATCAGTTGAGTTTCCCTTGGTTGTTGCTTCCAAGAGAGTTGGTTGTTGTTGCCCTTGGGTTTGAGCTAGTCAGCGAGCGTGTGTGTTGTTCGCTGCCCTTCAGAGTTGCTTGCTGGGAAATCGTTCCCGTTGAGGAGTCACCATAGCTCCTGAGTTGTGTAGTGGATCAGAGTAGCGCAGTGGTTAGCCCAGCGAGAGGGTCCCTGCATTGTGTTGTTAGAAAGCGAAAGTTGTTTGTCCCCGCAAGAGCGGAGGCCAGCCAGTTTAAGAGTTGAGCTTTTGCTGGAAAGTGTTGGTTCTTTGGGGTTTGGAGAACCCCTAGTTTTCCATGATGGTTGAGTTGCACCATGGATGCCAGCCTCGAGTATTATCTTTGGAGATAGCCTCGTCGGTCCGTTTTCCTTGCGATGTTTCGAGTGTGGAGTTTCTAGTAGCAAGATGAGTTAGGTCTTGGCTAAAAGGAGGAAGCCCTTTGAGTAGCCAGTTGGACTTAAGAGTTGAGTGGTAGCTTGGAGGCGAGCTTTGCTCGTTACGAGCTTGAGTTGAGTTTCTGCTGAGCAAGCCTTTCTCGGGCTTTGCTTCTAGTTGTTGTGCTTTCGCAGTTGGCGATTAGCGGAGCCTCAGTTGAGTGAGTTGGCACAGAGGTGCCGTGGCTTTGGTTGGTTAGACCCTTGAGTTGCTATCCTCAAGGTGTTGTGTTGCTAGTGGCTGCGTGATGGTTTGGTCCTTGCAGCCCGAGATTTTTCCATGAGAGGAACGTTGGTTGTTTCCTTGCCTGGCAATGTTCTCTTTGGCCAGTTGCTAGTAGATTTGCATGGAAAAGTTTGCGTTCGGCCATTGAGAGGCTCTAGTTTGTTGGCTTGGCCGAGTGGAGCCTGTGCCTGGTTTTGGCCATTTAGGGTTGGCCGTAGCTGAAGTTTCAGCTTGTGCTTGTGGGAAAAGTTTGCCTTTTTGGGTCAATCGCCAGTTGGTGGTTCGATTGTTTTTCGTTAAGGCTTTAGGCAAGCTTGTGGTTCGCTGGCTTCATGTGAAGTAAGGGTAGGTCGTTTAGTTTCTGAATCCTGAGAGGTTCAATTGTTTGGCCAGCATGGTGTAGAGTTGAGGTTGTTTGTTAACAGCTGTGGGCATTCAGAGAAGTTATGCCAGTGAGTGGCATTGAGTTTTGGAGCTTGTGCCCAGTCTGCGAGTTTGCTGAGAGTAACACCGTAGAGAGGTGTTCAGTGTTGGATTAGTAGGGTTTAGATTGAGCCCCAAGTTTGTAAGGCCTTTTGAGATCCTTGAGCGGATCGGAGCAGTGGCCTTTCGGTTAGCTTTGCCCCGTTTGTGGCAGATTGGATAGCATTGTGGCTTTGAGCCTTTGAGAACCCAAGAGGGTTTGGTTCTCGAAGAAGGGCTAATGTTGTCTTAGCCGAGAAGTTCAGTTGGCTAGGAATCAGTGGAGATTCCTATAGCTGTTTCGTCTTAGGACTTTCGAGGACGAAAGTCTTAAAAGGAGGGAGTATTGTAACGACCCAGTTTTCTATCCCAGTTCTTGAGGAGCTTTCGGTTCAGATTCAGTGGTTCGGTTGGGCCGTTAGAGTTGTTTTGACCCTTAGGGGGTCTTTTGGTCTTTTGCTCCCTGGGCAGGATTTGTGGATTTTCAGGGCTTCGAGGCAGCTCCTGCCTTCGTCGAGGTTTGTTTGTTGGTGGCTGCGAGTCCCGAGATGTTTGGGCTATTCGTTTGGGAGTTCGGTTGTGATTTCGGTTTTGGGCAAAGTTATAGTTGTTTGGGTGTTTCCTTTGGGATTCGAGCCCGGGCCCTCAGTGTTGATTTGGGAGGTTGTTTTAAGTGAGATTTATTAAGTGGAAAAGGTTGCTTCAGTCGGGTCTCGAAGGAGGAAGCCGGGAAATGGGATTTTAAGGATTTTAAGGATTTTTAGAAATTGGAAAATTGGATAAGGATGGATTTAAATAAAAGATTAAATCCCATTTTTCCTTTTTATTCCCCATTTTCCCTTTTTTCCATTTTCTTTTCTAAAATCCACATTTTCCCATTTTTCCATTTTTTTCCCTTTCTCTCTCCTCCAGCCCGAGCACCCCCTCCCGCCCAGAGCCCTCGGCCGCCCACTCGCCTTGACCTCGCCGATGGTCGCCCAACCCCGACGCCCAAAGACGCC
Source organism: Sicyos edulis (assembly GCA_036507275.1). Classification (NCBI taxonomy): domain Eukaryota; kingdom Viridiplantae; phylum Streptophyta; class Magnoliopsida; order Cucurbitales; family Cucurbitaceae; genus Sicyos; species Sicyos edulis. The sequence goes on along the minus strand of CM071848.1, from coordinate 37,996,958 downwards.
CGGTCGCGCTGAGCCCAACCCCTCTCGCCCAAGCTGCGTCGCCAGTCCCCGCGTCGCCTGTGATCCGCCGCCTCGCCGGCCGTCCCGAGCCAACTCGCCTGGTCCGTCCGTCGCCCCGTGCGCCAGATCGTGCCGAGCCGCGCATAGTGTTGCGTCGCCCAGCCCCGCACAGTGCCGTGCCAGCCAGAGCGCCTCCAGCAAGTCGCGTCGCGTCGCCTCGCGCGCGCCGTCCCCTGTGCCGAGCCGCGCCGTGCGCCGTCGCCCAGCTAAGCTTGAGCCCGCTCCCTCGCCCGCGCGCCCTTGTCTCGCCCCAGCGCCAAGCATCTGCGCCCCAGCGCCTGCGCCTGCGCCCAGCCAGCCCAGCCCCTACGCCCAGCCTGCCATGTTGTGTGCTGGTTGGCCCGAGCCTTGTGGCTTCTCGGATGGTATTTCTCGAGTCTTTTCTTCGTTGGTCCATGATTTATTGGCTGCTGGTTATTGATTTATTTGGGGTGTTTTATTTGATGTTTAGGTTGTTTGGGTTCGACTAGAGGCTCGAGGATCGCTTGGTTGCTCGTTGATTTATTGTGATTATTATAGTTTTTCTGCTTGTCCCAGGTAAGGATTTCTTACCGTGGTTGTATGGACCCTGCGATATATCATGATATGCCTTGTATGCTTGTTTACTGTTATGAACATGATATTGATAGGGGAGCTTTGATTGATCTCTTGCTAGCTTTGATTGTACATGTTAGTGCCATGCTAGGTTTGTTCTTCCAGCATGCTTATGATTCCTGCTTTAAGTTTGTAGTATCATGCTAGGTCAGCGTCTTTGTTGTCGGTCATTGTTTGCTAGCCAGGAATCATTTATTTGCTCTGTACTCTTAGATAGAGTTGTAGGGTTTGTCATCATCCAGAGGCTGAGCGGATATAACGTACTTTGTCCCCACTGATCGGGAGTAAAGTGTGCGCAGCTTAACGTATCTTGCTTCCCCCCTCGACCCGCCGGTTGTGGATTTAGCGACCCACTTCGACATATGCCTAGTTTGTAGCCTGCTAGAGCGGAACCCTGCCATCGGTGTAAGCTCGCCTGGCGCTTCTTAGCTTCGTGTCGGTGGATCATGCCGCATGATGAGCGCCGAGGGCCTCGCGCTCCTGTGATCAGTGACACCGCTTCCGAGTCATAGGCATGCGTACCTGGCCCGCGTAGTTTGCCCTTAGGGCCCCGTATTTACGCCGGTTGCAGCAGCATGCGGTGTGCGCGCACACGCGTTAGTCGCCGGTTCGGAGAGCTCCCCCGGGCTAATGTCGTGAGTACACCATTCCTTCCGTTAGAGCCAGACTTCGGGTACTCTCCCGTAAGTCCAGATTTGCAGCGAGGGCAAGAGGCCCTTGTGGACATCTTTGGGATTAGTTCTTGAGCTGAGCAATCCCCCGAGTGAAAGATACCTCGATGATGTCCTAGGATTGGTCAGGGTAACCAATCATTAGGCCTGAAGTAGGAGACTTTCGATGGCTCTAGATCTTGTATTATGAGCTCGTTGAGCTATGATCTGTGTTGATAGCTGTTTGCTTGCATGTTGAGGTGCTAGATGACTGATGTATCGTATTGTACCCCGGTTGGGGATTCTTACTGAGTATGTTTATACTCACCCTTATTTATCTTTCAGGTAACTTGGGACAACACCAGGATGGCTAGCGGAGGGAGCTGATTGATCATGGGGAGCCGCCGACACTCTGTCATTTATTATTGCATTGTTTATTCAGCATGTAGATGGACAGGAGTCCTAGGGGAACATTGTTTAAAACGTTGTTTAAATTGTATTGTATATTTTTATAAATACTGGCCAGGTTGTTTTACTTCGTTGGTTTGTTTAAATGAAAACTGTTGATTATGTTTTAAGTTTTTCCCCCTTCTCATATGTTTTGAAAGGTTTTTAAATATGAGCACTAAGCCGCTTGATATCATATTTAACTTGCATGTTGAGTGAGAACCCCAGTTTAGGGCCATGTTTTGGGTCGGGTTCGTCACATGTACTCACGAACATTAGCCAGAGGGAGCTCTCCTTCAAGTGCATAACGCGTGTGTGTGCACACCGCATGCTGTTGTAAATCGCGTAAATGTGAGGGCCTAGAGACAAACGACGCCAGTTCAGGTATGCATGTCTAAAGACTCGAAAACAGTGTCATTGATCTACATGAGTTCGAGGCCCTCGGCACTAAGCTGTAGCAGCCTAAATACCACCGACGCCTGAAGCTAAGAACCTTCCAAGGCAGGCTTGCACCATAGAAGCGTTCCGCTCTAGCAGGATGATAGATCTCAAATATAATATTATTTAGGCTAATATCGTAATATATTCTAAAGGTATTTGTGCATTAATTGAATAAGTTTAGAGTTAAAATAAAATTAAGATGGGAAATTCATATAAATACGATGCATGCATGATTTATGAGCCGAGACGTGAAAGGTTAAGGAAATTAGAACATTTTAGAGTAAAATGTGAATGTTGAATGCTTCTTGTACTTAAATGCCAAAAATTCCATGTTGCACTAATTTATTGCTATATCTATAGGAATTGGAAACATGGTTAGCATCGCACTCAAAGGAGAAGCAGATGGTCAAAATGAGCATCCGAACGCTTTGGAGGTTGCAGACCGTAGGATTTCCCAAATAATATTTGTGAAGGACAAATATTTGTTGTGAAAATAGAGCAAGAACTAATGTAGAAATGAGAAGAGCAATGCGGATTAAAAACGTTAATGCGAAAACCGTAGATCAGATCAGATGTAAAAATCTCAATAAGGAAAGAATCGGATGTCGAGCTAATGCCAACTGTCAGATTGCAGAATAGACAAATTGCAATAATCATGGGATTCATACCTTAATCAGCAAAGATGTGATTGACAAAATCAGAGGAAATATGTCGCAAGAATCAAGGGATATGCAATAAAAGGAGAAGAACCAAGAGTGAAAGTGTGCCTATTTTCGGAGTTCTTCTCCCACACTTGGGATGAAGGTTTCAAAGCGAAGTTTGTGTTCCTATTGACACAAAGTCCTGTTCTTCAAGAAGTTGCCACCATTTACCGTTTTACTAGTTTATGTTTTCTTATTTCTTTTAAGCTTATTTATTTTCAGCATCATTTTTATCCCTTCTAACTATTTTTGCATTTGAATTAATTCAGTTTCTTTTGCAATGACTTTCATTTTATTCTTCTTTATTCTCTCCCTTACTTTCATGTCTAGCTAAGCATTGGTAAGGGTTGTAGAAATCATGTACTAAGGTAAAGGGAGTAGTTAATTGAAGCATGTTAAATTAGGATCTTAATTCAATAGTAAATGTCAACCGATCATCCACATGCACTAATAGGTTGTAAATTAGAAGAGGAAATAACCTAAGGCTATTTTACATGTTCAATAGGTTAGTATTTTGACGGTTGTAGTACTTTACATCGGAGTTTAGGAATAAACACGTAACTATTGCATGCAAAGCGCTGGTTTTTTCACTACATCAAGTACCAACGAAAGTTGGGCTAGGTGCTGAAAGAAAGCGGAAGCGAACATTTGTTAGGCGAAGTATGGCAATTACTACTTACCGCATTTTATCCTAGAAATTGCTAAACCCATCCAATAACCTTAACCCGAGCCTTACTTAGTTCATTACGAATTTTATTTTTACTTTCACATTTAGATATAAAACAAACCAAAAATCCAAATACCATTCAATTTACTTTTCTTGCACGACTCTTAGATTAATTAACTAATTGCAGACATCAATCCCTATGGAGAATGATAAAATATAAATACTTATCTTTTGTTGCATACTCGACTGCGTATACTTGCGTATTAATGTGATTCGAAGTGTAGAACTTAGTTTTACTCTTAGAATTAATCATTTTTTTTATTTATACCTGTAACGGCCTAATTTTCCGTTCTAGTTTCCCAGGTACGTTCGGTTCGGTATTTCGTTGTTCGGTTGGGCCGTTAGGGTTTTAACCCTAAAGGGCATTTTGGTCATTTTGCTCTTAGGGCTGGTCTTGTGGAATGTTAGGGTTCCGAGGCTGTTTCTGTCTTTTGTTGAGCTCGGAGATTTTATTGAGTTCAGGTTCTTGGAAAAGGAAAATTTAAAAGAAAAGTGCTTGTACCAGGATTCGAACCCAGGTGGCCGAGAGTGGGAGTTGGCTGTGGTTTAAATTATAAAGTAAAAAAGCGTCTGTTGGGATTTAAACCTGGGTGGATTTGGGAAGCTCTTGCATAAGTGTTTTGTTAAGAAGAAAATAAAAGTGCTCTTTCCAAGGCTCGAACCTTGGTTGTTTTGGAGGTGGGAGCTTAGTTTAAAAGAGTTTTAAAAAGAGGAATATAAAAGGTGTTGCTTGTGGGATTCGAACCCTTGACCTTAAGTGGACTTGGAGGCTTGGATTAAATGAGATTAAATCAAAAGAAATTGTGTTGCAGCTGAGACTCGATAGGGGAATGCCCAGGAGTGGGAATCGTAAAATCGAAGTTAAAAAAAAAAATTCGTATTTTGTCCTTACCTTGAAGTTACCGCACACACACCCCTTCACTCACCTTCACCCTTTGTCGAATTCAACTTCCCCATTCTCCATCTTCTTGTCGTTTCTCCAAGAACCAAGATCAAGAACCGAGTAAGTCTTCTTCTCTCTCTTCTTCTTTCCTAGCCGAGAGTTACTCTCCTTGTTGCTTGGACACACCCTAACCGAGCAAGGGTGTTTTTCTTCTTCTTGTAGCTGAGACCTTGGATCTTCTCTTGGGAATCGCCAAAAACTCCATCCAAGTTGAAGCCCTTGTTGCCGTACATTTCTTCAAGAAACCCATACAAGCCGAGATCCTCCTTGTTCTTCTCCTTGTGTAGCCGCAAGCCCTAGTTCAAGAAGCTTGGCCGAGAGGTGTTCTTCGTAAGCCCTGGTTGGAGAGTTGTTGCCGAATCACACCAAACAACCAGCCCCTTGTTGCCGCACCGTCCCTCAAGCACAATCTTGAAGCCGATTCTTGTGTGGTGAGTTCTCTTCCTTTGGCCTAGAGCCTTGGTTGCTGGTTGGGTGTGCCTTAACTTCATTTCCTTGTTGTTTTGCAAGCTCCAATTTAAGCCGAGTGAGTTCCCGCATCAAGCCATAGCAACCGTGAGCATTGCCTAGCCGAGCACACTCCTGAGGTGAGTCTCCCAACCCTAGCCGAGAGCATAGTGGATGGGTTGGAGTGTGTTGTTTGTTCTTCCGACGAGCTTAACTTGTGTTTCGTTCTTGTTAAGGTGAAGCCTAGTCGAAACCTGGAGGTTTTTTAGAGGAGGCTGAGAACAAGCTCTAGCCCTAGTCTAGCCGAGAGCTTCCTTGGACACTCCCAAGGAGTTTGGCCGAGAGCTTGTGTGGGTTGCTCGGTAAATTCCCAGTTCCTGTTTCTCTTGAGTTTTAGTTTAGAAAAAGCTAGAATAGGTTGTTAATGTATTTGTGTATGTTATTGCTAGGTTGTTTGAATTTACAGCTCAAGGAACGTAGTGTTTGTTTACTGCTTGTTTCCAGGTAAGGATCTCTTTCCGTGGTTGTGTGGACCCTACGATATTATCACGATGTGCCTTGTATGCTTGTTTACTGTCATGAACATGTTAGTTGATAGGACAGCTTGTGTTTGACTTCTTGCTAGCATGTTTGCCTGTTTGTACATGTTACTGCCATGCTAGGTTTGTTCTTCCAGCATGCTTGTGATTCATGCTTTAAGTACGTAGTATCATGGTAGGTTATGTGTGTATTTTGTTGGGCATGTATGTTTAGTAAGGAATCATTTACTCTGTACTCTTAGATAAAACAATTAGGGTTTGTCATCATCCAGAGGCTGAGAGCGGACATAACGTACTTTGTCCCCACCGGTCGGGATCCAGTGCGAAGCATAACATACTTTGCTTCCACCCCGGCAGCCGATGGGATTTGATCCAACATCGGCATAAGCCTAGTTTGTAGCCTGCTACAGCGGAACCCTGCCAACGGTGCAAGTGTAACAGCCCAGTTTCCTATTCCAGTTTTTGAGGTGCCTTCGGGTCAGGATTCAGTTGTTTGGTTGGGTCATTAAAGCAGTTTTGACCCTTGGGGGTATTTGGGTATTTTGGCTCCCCGGGCAGGATTTGTGGTTTTCAGAGCTTCGAGGTAGCTCCTGCCTTTGTCGAGGCTTGTTTGTTGTTCATTGCGAGTCCCGAGATTTTTGGGCTAGTCGTTTGGAAGTTCGGTTGTGGTTTGGGTTTTGGCAAAGTGATGGTTGGTTGAGTGCTTCCTTTGGGATTCCAGCCCGGGCCATTGGTGTTGATTTGAGAGTTGGATTCAAGTGAGTTTTATTTATTGGAAAAGGTTGCTTCGGTCGGGTCTCGGACGAGGAAGCCAGGAAATGGGATTTTAAGGTTTTAATTTGGATAAGGATGGAAATTAGGATTAAAATCCCTATTTTCCTTTTATTTTCCCATTTTCCCTTTTCTTTTCAAAATCCCTTCTCTCTCTCTCTCTCTGTCTCTCTCTCTGTCTCTCTCTCTCTCTCTCTCTCTCTCTCTCTCTCTCTCTCTCTCTCTCTCTCTCTCTCTCTCTCTCTCTCTCTCTCTCTCTCTCCCCGAGCTAGCCCTAGCTCGAGCCAGCTCTTGACCCAGAGCCTGCTCGCCCAAGCCTCGCCAGGTAAGAGCCCTTTCTGCCAGCCTGTCGCGCCGTCTCGCACACTCGCCCGAGCGCTCGAGCTCGCCCAGCCCACGTTGCACAGTGTCGCCCAGGCCCCGTGTCGCCAGATCCATGTTGCCCAACCCGTGCTGTCCACTGTGCCGAGCCGCTCCGAGTTGCACGCCCCTGTAGCTCGCCGTGCCGAGGCGCGCGTCCCTGTAGCATGTTGTGTCGCCCGTACCCGCGCGCCGTCCCTGTGCCGAGCCGCGCCACACGCCAGCGCCCAGCCGAGCTCACGCCTGCGCGCTCTCGCCTCCCTGCAGCTCGCCCGTGCGTTCGCGTCCGCGCCCGAGCGCCCTGCTCGCCCAGCCGTGCCCCAGCGCGCCCTAGCGCCCTTGTCAGTGCACCCCAGCGCCCAGCAGCTGCCTCGCCAGTGCAGCCGGCCTATTCGCGTGTCAGCCGCGCCTCGTGAGTTGCTCCCGAGCTGAGCCCTATTTATTTTATTATATTTAGGCCTATGGTTTGTGATTTATTAATGTGTTTGTTAGGTTCGCTTTAGGTTGCTCGGGTTCGATCGCAGCTTAGGTTTCTTGTGTGTTGTTGCCTTCCGGCCAGGTAAAGATTTCTTACCGGAGTTGTGTGGGCTCTGCGATATTATATGTGATTGCTGATTGTATGCTTGTTTGTGTTTATTGACATGTTTAGTGATAAGTGTTCTATTCTGAATTCCCGACTGGCATGACTTCTTATGTTGTTTCTCATGTTAGTCCATGCTAGGTTGTTCCTTTCTGGCATGCTCGTATCTGTTCTTGCTTCGTAGTATCATGCTAGGTTCGTTGTATTCTTTTGAGCACGTATTGGATTGTATTGGATTGTTTGCTGATTGTTATGACAGGTTAGAGTTCAGGTAGATAGCATCATCCGGGCCCAGATGCATAAAGTACCTTGCATCCATGGCAGGGACGTACGAGACAGTTCTCCGTCCCTGGACCCCGTGAGGGATTAGCTAACCCAACCGGTAGGCCCTGCAATCTTGGGTGAGGGTGGCAGTCTGTTAATGCCCCAACGGTCGGGATGATGACTTGGCATTGCCTTGTCCCCGGCAGTCGGCATGTCCTCAGCATGTTCGGCAGTAGCCCTTGATTTGCCACCTGATAGGGCAAGAACGGCTTCCTGGTGTAAGCCTACCACGATTGTTCCTTAGCCTCAGGTGCGGTGGTTCAGGCTGACATAGTTCACTTGTCCAGGTCTCACACCCCTATGTCAGTGACACCGATCCAAAGATTTAGTTAGGCGTGGTGACTGGACATGGGCAGCTTGCCACTAGACCCGGCACCCTCCATAGTCTGCAGTAGCACGTGGTGTGTGTTTACGCTCATTATAGCGCCGACTGGAGAGCTCCTTGGGATCGTGAGCCAGTACACCTTTCATTCGTCTGTAGACAGGCTGAGGCCGGGACTTGTTTCTCGTATAGGGCGTATTGTGTGGTGATTTTATTTCCGGACTAAGACCCTGAGTTGGCATCCGAGGCCCAAGTGTGGGCTAAGCTATGTGCTCTATTCTGTGTTTATATTCATAGCTTGCATATCTTTCTGCTTAGAGACCATGTATATCGTATTGTACCCCGGTTGGGGATTCTTACTGAGTAATTCGTTACTCACCCTTATTATGTGGTTTTCCATAGGTAACCATGGTGCGAGACAGATGGTGGAGGAGGAGAAGTCGTGATCATGGAAACCCGTTGTTCAACTCTGAGTCTTATGTTTATGTTTATGATTTAAAAGTCCTCTGAATGCATGTAGTTGGGCACGGAACCCTAGGGTGTTTTCTGAATGTATTTCTGGATTCTAGCATTGTTGTAACTATTGCAAAGCTTGTATGTTTTAAATAAATCTCTGATCAGAGTAAGTTTTGGAAATGTATTTGTCTTGAAACAGGTGCTTGGAAACAGGGACAGGTTTCAGGAATTTTATGTTGACTTTTAAATGGATGTTTTATGTTTTAGTTTTACTTAGAATCCGAACACCATATTGCAATTTTTCTGTAGATTTGAATGCATGCATTGAGGTAACGACCTATTTTATGCCCCTTTCGGGTCGGGCCGTTACAGTTGGTATCAGAGCTCAGAGTCATAGATTATGTAGACTGACCTTTTGTTGTAGGTCGTTTTTACATGATCATCAGCACTCCGACAGTCATCAGGTACGCCTAAGTTTACTATTTTAAAGAAAGGGTTAAGAATTTACAATACTTTTCATCTAGTGTATGCCTTGTGTAGTGTTGTGGAGCGGAGACGAGCAGGTTCTGACTCGTTGTTGGTTTGGGTTTAAAGCGCCATCATGCCAACTTCCCGTAGTGTGTGATGTATGTTGTGGCTTGTTGAGGTATCCAGATAGATTCGGATGCCCCTAGGACATCGTTCCAGAGGGAGGCAGAGGTTAGTCTCCCATAGGCCAATTGTGGCCCAGTTGTTGGTTTTCCCCTAGTGAGAGGGTGGAGGTGCTTTGCCTTGGAGTGCCACTCCAAGAGAGGAGTTAGCTATGGCTGTGCTGATGTGGATGCTTGTGGAGCAGGTCCCCGTGTGGATTAGCCTAGGTAGCTCAAGTGTTGATTTTGAGCCTTAGCAGATTGTTTGATTGCCCAGTGAGTAGCTGCAGAGTTGGCAGCCTTCGAGGAGATTGTTGAGGCATCTTTGTGCTCTTGTAAAGTGTTGTTGTTTTGCAGCCAGTAAGCCGAAACCCTGTTGTTAAGGGTGCAGTGAGCAGTGTTCCCTTCGGACTGGATCCGTTGGTGGTTTCCTCAGATGTTTGGTATAGTTGAGCACTCTTCTTTTGGTGAGCTCCTAGAGTGGAGCTAGCTGCTGCATGTTGAGAGAGCCGGCCAGAGTTTTGTTGAGCATCATGTGGAGATGCAAGAGTAGGCTGTGAGCCGTCGGTTTGATGAGATGCCATAGGCATGGTTGTTTGAGTTTGAGCCCTCGTATGCTAGCCAGAGTTGTTGTCACTTGAGGTAGTGACCTTGTTGGCCCCATTTGTAGTAAGTTGTGGATTTGTTAGTAGTGGCACTTGAGGTGCATTGGTTGGTGTGCCACTTTGGCACTAAGTCTGGTTCAGACTTGAGTTTGGCATGGGTATAGCAGATGGTTCGATGCCGTCCGGAGTTCAGCGCACTCCTTTAGCCTTTGGATCCGTTCATGGCAGTTGCACCTGTTTAGGTCTTGCAAGAGGGCTAGTTCAGTGGTAGTCGAAGGACTACACGCAAAAGGATGTTCGAGAGGAGCCGGAGCCTCTTCCCAGTGTTACTGGAGATTGAGTATGTCAGCAGGTTGTCGGTTGGTAAGTGTTGGTGCGCGTTAGCCTCACGCTAGTGTTAAGGCCAAGAGATCTTTGTTGTTGGTAGTGCGGTCAACTACCTTCGAGTGCCTAAATCTGAGGAGAGTTGAGCATCGTAGATGCGAGTTCGGTCCAGCAGAGGGACCATGAGTTGGATGCCTATGAGGCGAGTTAGATGCCTATCAGGCGAGATGAGTTAATGCCTTGTGAGAGGATTTGGATGCCTTATGGGTAAGCACCCTTGGTAGAGGCTTGGTATAAAGTAAGTTCGGTTTGGCATTGTTATGCTTTGGTAGAGCAAGGTTGCCTCAGCTTCGAGTATCGTGTGGAGATGGAACTTTTGGTGTTCCTTGGATTGATTGTATCTCTGCCAGGAGTTAGTGTTGCTTTTTGGAAAAGCGCTTGTTAGTCTTGGATCTCTAAAGGAAGGTTGGGAGTTGTGCACACAAGTGTGTTTTGTGTGGTTTGTTCTGTGGCGAGAGTTTCAGATCCATGTAGGGTTTGCTTTGGAGATTTGGTGCTCAGTTCCTGGAGAAGTTGGACTCCAGGTGGATGTTGTAAGGCTTTAGTTGAGGTGGTAAGGATACCGTGCTCGTGGTATCAGGTTGTTGCTTAGGCAAGATTTGTTAAGTTGGACCTAAGCTTGGTTGATGGATCTTCATGTTGATCGTCGATTAGAGTTGAGTTGGATCTGATCAAGAGCGGTGGTAGCTAAGCCGCGCAGTTTCTGATCGTCATGGCTAAGAGAGTTGTTCGGGTCCTTGCCTTGGGTAGAAGCTTTGTTGTGGCTGATGTTTGAGTAGGAGGATGATGCATTTGGTAGCGTTTCGGGTCCCCTTGGTTCCCAAGGAGTCGGAGTTGGCCAGCATGGTAATGATGCTGGAAAATGGAGTCTTTTGTTCAGGCAGTTGTCTGTTAGATCGTTTGCCGGCAGTGTGTGTGTCGAGGGTTGTGGAGAGCCTCTCCAGAGCTCAGTCAGGCCCAGGTAGTGAGTTTCAGTTGGCAAGCTGGAGGCGTGTAGTTTGTAGCCTCGGGTGAGTTGCTAGCAGTCTTGGTAGGCTAGAAAGCTAGTGTTTGTTTGGAGTAAAGTCCGGATTGGTTCCGATGTGGTGGCAAGTTGGTGCTTGGTGTTGGCCAAGGTGTGAATGGAGTTGCTAGAGGTTAGTTTTGCTCGTGGAGCGAGTGGTTCGTGCCCTGTTGGTTGTTTTTCCTGTTTCCAGGATGTTGAGAGTTGCCCCGTTTGGCATTTGGAGGTTCAGTCTGTGGTGGACCCCTGTTGTTGCCCCGTGAGTTTTAGATGTTGTTGCTTTAGCACAGCAAGACAGTGAGCGTATGTGGAGCTCTCTGTCATTCGGTTGTCTGCTGGTAAGAGTCGTTCCTTCGGGGAGTTGTCAGGTTACTCCCTTGGTCTTGGAGTTGATGGTAGTGGTACTAGCTTGAGGGAAAAGTTTGTTGGCTGCTTGGAAGCAGTTGTTTGTCCAGTTAAGCGGATTCTTGGATGGTGTTCTAGAGGTTGCAGTAAGGGTTGTTCTGCCTCTTGTGAGTGTTTGGCCAAGATTTGGTCCTCTTATTGTTTCAAGAGCTAGTTCGGTTCTAGCTGGAGGGCGTTGCCCTGAGGTCCTTGTTCCTAGTCAGTAAGTTTTGGGAGTTGACCCCTCCCTCGGTAGTTGAGTAAGTTCTGTTAGTTTTGGGTTGGTGATCCGATTGGTTGAGTTTTCCCTTGGGTGTTGCTTCCAAGAGAGTTGGTTGTTGTTGCCTTGAGTTTGAGCAAGTCACTGAGCGTGTGTGATGTTCGCTGCCCTTCCGAGTTTGCTTGTTGGGAATCGTTTCCTGTTTAGTAGGAGTCAACTTAGCCCTAGAGTTGTGTAGTTGATCAGAGTAGCGCAGCGGTCAGCCCAGCGAGAGGGTCCCTGCTTTGTGTTGTTAGCAAGCAAAGGTCGTTTGTCCCCGCAAGGGCGGAGGCCAGCCAGTTTAAGAGTTGAGTTATTTCTGGAAAGTTGTTGGTTCTTCGGGCATTGAAGATTTCCCTCCCTAGTCTCTGTGGTGGTTGAGTTGCTCCCTGGATGTCAGCCTCGAGTGTTAGCTTTTGAGGTAGTCTTGCTGATTCGTGTGGCTCAGAATCCGTAAGCTTTGAGGTTGTCGTTATCCGTTTTCCTTGCAAGATTTCGGGGGTGGAGCTTCTGGTTGAAGGATGAGTTAGGCCTAAGCTAAAAGGAAGAAGTCCTTTGAGTAGCCAGTTGGATTTAAGAGTTAAGTAGTAGCTTGGAGGCGAGCTTTGCTTGTTATAAGTTTGGGTTGAGTTCTGCTGAGCAAGCCCTTCTCGGGCTTTGTTCCTAGTTGTTGTGCGTTCGCAGTTGGCGTTATAGCGGAGCCTCGTTTGAGTGAGTTGGCACAGAGGTGTCGTGGCATTGGTTGGTAAAGCCGTTGACCTGTTTTCCTCAAGGTGTTGTGTTGCTGAGAGCTGCGTGATGGTTTAGTCCTTGCTTCCTGAGATTTTGAGAGGAATGTTGGTTGTTCCTTGCCTGGCGGTGTTCTCTTAGGCCAGTTGCTGGTAGGTTTGCTTCGAAAGGTTTGCGTTCGGTCGATGAGGAGTTCGAGTTTGTTGGTTTGGCCGAGTGGAGCCTGTGCTTGGCCCTTGTGTTTTAAAGGTGGCCGTAGCTGAAGTTTCATCTGGTGTGAGTGTTGTTAGCCGTCTGGTGTACCAGGATGGTGCCCCTTGCCTTTGGTTCGGCGATTTCTCCTTAAGATGGTTGCTTATGTGTGGTGGTCGCGTTCTAGTTGGAGAAGTTTGCTTTTTGGATCAGTAGCCAGTTGGTGATTCGTTTGTATTTCGTTAAGGTTGTAGGCATGATTTGAGGTTCGTTGGTCTCTTGTGAAGTAAGAGTAGGCCGTTTAGTTTTGGAACCTGGAAGGTTCAGTTGTTTGGCCAGTTTGTTGTAGGGTTGAGGTTGTTTGTTGTCAGCTGTGAGCTTCCAGAGGAGTTTTGCCAGTGCGTGGTGTAGAGTTTCAGAGCTTGTGGCCAGTCCTCGAGTTTGCTGAGAGTAGCACCCTTTGAGAGTTGGTGCGAGTTGAGGATGTAGTTTGCCGTCTATTCCCTTTGGAGTTCAGTGTATGCCCAGTCTTGGTTGAGATAGTTTGTGGCAGTCTGGATGGCTTTGTGGCTTTGAGTTTCGAGAACCCAAACGGGTTTGGTTTTCGTAGAAGGTTAGTGTTGTCTTAGCCGAGAAGTTCAGTTGGTTTGGATTCAGTGGAGTTTTCCTGGAGATGTTTTCGTCTTAGGACTTTCGAGGACGAAAGTCTTAAAAGGAAGGAGTATTGTAACAGCCCAGTTTCCTATTCCAGTTTTCGAGGTGCCTTCAGGTCAGGATTCAATTGTTTGGTTGGGTCATTAAAGCGGTTTTGACCCTTGGGGGTATTTTGGTCTTTTGGCTCCCTCGGCAGGATTTGAGGTTTTTAGAGCTTCGAGGTAGCTCTTGCCTTTGTCGAGGCTTGTTTGTTGTTGATTTCGAGTCCCGAGATGTTTGGGCTAGTCGTTTGGAAGTTCGGTTGTGGTTTGGGTTTTGGCAAAGTGATGGTTGGTTGAGTGCTTCCTTTGGGATTCTAGCCCGGGCCCTTGGTGTTGATTTGGGAGTTGGATTTAAGTGAGTTTTATTCATTGGAAAAGGTTGCTTCGGTCGGGTCTCGGAGGAGGAAGCCGGGAAATGGGATTTTAAGGTTTTAATTTGGATAAGGATGGAAATTAGGATTAAAATCCCTATTTTCCTTTTATTTTCCCATTTTCCCTTTTCTTTTCAAAATCCCTTTTCTCTCTATCTCTCTCTCTCTCTCTCCCAGAGCTAGCCCTAGCCCGAGCCAGCTAGCCCAGCCCGAGCCCCTACTCGCCCAAGCCTCGCCCAACCGAGCCCCCGCTTTGCCTGTAGTAGGCGTCGTCGCCCGACTCGCCCCGACCAGTCGCGTCGCCGGCCCGAGCTCGCCCGGCCAGTGGCGTCGCCCGGCCGCGTCGCCAAAGGTCCTCGTGGATTTAACCCGACCCAAAACATGGTCCTAAACCGGGGTTCTCACTCGGATGCAAGTTAAATATGATAACAAGCGGTTTAGTGCTCATATTTAAAAACCATTCAAAACATATGAGAAGGGGGAACCCTTAAAACATAAACCACAGTTTTCATTTAAACCATCCAACAAAGTAAAACATCCTGGCCAGTATTTATCAAAATATACAATACAATTTAAACAACTTTTTAAACAATGTTCCCCTAGGACTCCTGTCCATCTACATGCTGAATAAACAATGCAACAATAAAGACAGAGTGCCGGCGCTCCCATGATCAATCGCTCCTCCGCTAGCCATCCCGGTGTTGTCCCAAGTTACCCGAAAGATAAATAAGGGTGAGTATAAAGATACTCAAGAAGAATCCCCAACCGGGGTACAATACGATACATCTGTCATCTAGCACCTCAACATGCAAGCAAACAGCCATCAACACAGATTATAGCTCAACGAGCTCAAGGAAAGATTTGGAATCATCGGAAGTCTCCTACTTCCGGCCTAATGATTGGTTCTCATAACCAATCCCGGGACATCTCCGAGGGTCTTTCTCCCTCGGCCATTTGATCAACTCAAAACCGATCCCAAGATGTCGACACCCTCGAGGTCTTTCTCCTCGACCAATTGATTAGCTCAAAAGCCAATCCCAATGGGTGTCCTCAAAGGCCTCTTACCCTCGCTATACATCCGGACTATCGGGAGAGTACCCAAGTCCGGCTCTAAATTGGAAGGAATGGTGTACTCACGAACATTAGCCTGGGGGGCTCTCGAATCGGCAACTAACTAACGCGTGTGCGCCGCACCGCATGCTCTCTCAAACCGGCGTAAATGCGGGGCCTAAGGGCAAACTACGTGGGCGGTGCACGCATGCCTATGACTTGAAGCGGTGTCATCGATCACGATGGCGCGAGGCCCTCGGCGCTCATCATGCGGCTGATCCACCGACTGAAGCTAAGAACCGGCCAAGGTAGGCTTACACCGCTGGCGGGGTTCCGCTCTGCAGAGCTAAAAACTAGGCTTTGGCCGGAGTGGGTAGCTAAGTCCACAACCGGGGGTCGGGGTAGAAAGATACGTTATGTTACGCACACTTTACTCCCGACTGAGCTACTAGGGACAAAGTACGTTTTGTCCGCTCAGCCTCTGGATGATGACAAACCCTACAACTCTATCTAAGAGTACAGAGCAAAAATCAATGATTCCTGGCTAGCAAGCAATGACTGACATAAATCACATTACCTAGCATGATACTACAACTTAAGCAGAATCACAAGCATCTTTGTAACAAACCTAGCATGGCACTAACATGTAAAATCAGGCAAACATGCTAGCAAGAATTCAATCAACTGCTCTATCTCTAACATGCTCATAACAATCAGCAAACAAGCAAGGCATATCGAGATATATCGCAGGGTCCACACAACCACGATAAGAAATCCTTACATGGGACAAGCAAAAAACAATAGTTATAATAAATCTACGAGCGAATCCTCGAGCCTCTAGACGATCCCGAACAGCCTGAACATCAAACAAAGCACCCAAATCAAATACTTAAAACAGCCCAATAAATCCATAACCATCAGCCAATAAATCTGAGCCCAACGAAGAAAAGACTCGGGAAATACCATCCGAGAAGCTACAAGGCTCGGGCCAAACCAACACACACAAGCATGCTGTCGGCAGGCGTAGGCCGGGCCGGGCGCAGGGATCTGGCGAGCCGGGGCGCTGGGCGCAGGCACGCGCCGGGCACGGAGTTGCGCGCGGGCGAGCGGCTCGGCACAGTGGACGGCGCGCGGGCCCGAGCTCGGCAAGCACAGGGGACGGCGCGAGGCGACGCAACGCGACGGGCTCGAGCGCCGATTCGCACGGCATCAGCGAGGGGACGGCGAGCTACTGAGCGCCGCGGACGGGGCCGGGCGACTTCGGACTGGCGAGGCGGATCTGGCGCGACGCAGGGCACAGCGCGAGCAGTGGCTGGCTCGACTTCGCACGGCGAGGCCGGGCGCTGGGAAATTTGTAGTAGCGAGCTCGGGCGGCGATGGGGCGGCTGGGCGCTCGGGCAGGAGGAGGAGGGCCAAGGGGGCTCGGCCTGGAGGAGAGAGAAAGGGGAAAATGGGGAAAAAAATGGATTTTTCCTTTTTTTCTTTTCTTTTTCTCTTTTATTTAAAATCCAAACTTATCCAAATAAATCCAATTTATCCATTTTCCAATTTTTCCAAAAATCCTTAAAATCCTTAAATCTCATTTCCGCTTCCTCCTTCGAGACCCGATCAAGCAACCTTTCCAAACAACAAAACTCACTCAAATCAACCTCCCAAACCAATCATCAAGGCCCTCTCGAATCCAAGGAAACACCCAAACAACCATCATTTTGCCAAAAACCCAAATGACAACCGAACTCCCAAACGAAAAGCCCAAACATCTCGGGACTCGCAGCCCACAACAAACAAGCCTCAACAAAGGCAGGAGCTGCCTCGAAGCCCTGAAAATCCACAAATCCTACCCAGGGAGCAAAAATACTAAAATGCCTTTAAGGGTCCAAACAGCTCTAACGGCCCAACCGAATCACTGAATCTGAACCGGAAGCTCCTCGAGAACCGGGATAGAAAACTGGGCCGTTACAGTCCCCCAGGCCCCGTGTCGCCAGATCCGTGTCGCCCAGCCCGTGCTGTCCACTGTGCCGAGCCGCTCCAAGTTGCACGCCCCTGTAGCTCGCCCTGCCGAGGCGAGTGTCCCTGTAGCACGTTGTGTCGCCCGCGCCCGCGCGCCGTCCCTGTGCGGAGCCTCGCCGCACGCCAGCGCCCAACCGAGCTCGCGCCCGCGCTCCATCGCCTCCCTGCAGCTCGCCCGCGCGTTTGTGTTCGCGCCCGAGCGCCCTGCTCGCCCAGCCGTGCCCCAGCGCCCAGCAGCTGCCTCGCCCGTGCAGCCAACCCGTTCGCGTGTCAGCCGCGCCTCGTGAGTTGCTCTCGAGCTGAGCCGTATTTATTTTATTATATTTAGTGTAACGACCCGACCCGAATGGGATTCTAGATAGGTCGTTACCTCAATGCATGCATACAAATCTACAGAAAATTTGCAAGATGGTGTTCGGATTCTAAGTAAAAACTAAAACAGAAAACATCCTTTTAAAATCAAACATAATTTCCTGAAACCTGTCCCTGTTTCCAAGCACCTGTTCCAAGACAAATACATTTACAAAGCTTACTCTGATCAGAGATTTATTTAAAACATACAAACTTTACAACAATGCTAGAATCCGGAAATACATTCAGAAAACACCCTAGGGCTCCATACCCAACTACATGCATTCAGAGAACATTTAAATCATAAACATTAAACTCAGAGTTGAACAACGGGTTTTCCATGATCATAGCTCCTCCTCCAGCCATCCTGTCTCGCACCATGGATACCTGTGGAAAAAACACAGAAATAAGGGTGAGTAACGAATTACTCAGTAAGAATCCCCAACCGGGGTACAATACGATATAATCAGTCATCTAGTACCAAGCATGCAAGCAAACAGCTACCAACACAGATCATGGCTCAACGAGCTCATAAAACGAGATCTGGAGTCATCAGAAGTCTCTTACTTCCGGCCTAACTGGGATTGGATACACTGACCAATCCTGGACATCACCGAGGTATCTATCACTCGGGGGGAATACGCTGATCCCTAGAATGTCCTCTAGGGCCTCCTTGCCCTTGCCACTAATCTGGACTTACGGGAGAGTACCCGAAGTCTGGCTCTAACGGAAAGAATGGTGTACTCACGACATTAGCCCGGGGGAGCTCTCCGAATCGGCAACTAACGCGTGTGCGCGCACACCGCATGCTCCTCTGCAACCGGCGTAAATGCGGGGGCCTAAGGGCAAACTACGCGGGCCAGGCGCACATGCCTATGACTCGGAAGCGGTGTCACTGATCACAGTAGCGCGAGGCCCTCGGCGCTCATCTGTGCAGCCTGATCCACCGACCTGAAGCTAAGAACCGGCCAAGGCAGGCTTACACCGTTGGCAGGGTTCCGCTCTAGCAGGCTACAAAATAGGCTATGCCGAAGTGGGTAGCTAATTCCACAACCGGCGGGTCGGGGGGGTAGCAAGATACGTTATGCTTCGCACACTTTACTCCCGACCTGAGCTAAATCCACCTTGGCGACTGGGCGGGGGGTAGCAAGATACGTTATGCTTCGCACACTTTACTCCCGATCAGTGGGGACAAAGTACGTTATGTCCGCTCAGCCTCTGGATGATGACAAACCCTACAACTCTATCTAAGAGTATAGAGAAAAAAGCAATGATTCCTGGCTAGCAAGCAAAGACCGACATCAATCACACTACCTAGCATGATACTACGAGCTTAAGCAGGAATCATAAGCATGCTGGCAGAACAAACCTAGCATGGCACTAACATGTAAAATCAAGCAAACATGCTAGTAAGAAATCAATCAAAGCTGATCTATTACTATCATGCTCATAACAGTCAGCAAACAAGCAAGGCATAATCATGAAAATATCGCAGGGCTCACACAACTCCGGTAAGAAATCCTTACCTGGTCGGAAGGCAACAACACACAATAAAATTAACTGCGATCGAACCCGAGCAACCTAGCCGTGTATTCAGTAGACTGTTAGACCGTTTGACAACAGTGTGTCGGAGGGTGGTCGGAGGGACCCTAAGTTATGGAGAGCTTCACCAGAGCTCAGTCAGACCCAAGCAGTATTCCTCGGTTGAGTTGCTGGAAGCTTGTAGTCGGTTGACAAGCTAGAGTTGTTCTTAGTAACCTCCGCGTTGGTTTCGGAGTTGCTAGCAAGGTGGTGCTTGGAGTTGACCAAGGTGTGGTTTCCATGTTGTTTCAAGAGCTAGCTTGGTTGGAGCAAGCGTTGCCTTGAGGACTTGTTCCTGTTCGGAAAGTTTTGGGAGTTGACCCCTCATTCGACGCTTGGGTGAGTACTACTAGTTCTGTGTTGGTGGTTCAGTCTATTGTGAAATCCCTCGGAGGTTGCTTCCGAGAGAGTTGGTTGTTGTTACCTTTGTTTGAGCAAGACAGCGAGCGTGTGTGGAGTTCGCTGTCCTTCGGAAGTCCACTTGCTAGGGAATCGTTTCTGTTTAGGAGGAGTCAGCTTAGCTCCTGTGTTGTGGAGTTGAGCAGAGTGGCGCAGCGATCAGCCCTGTTAGAGGTTTCCTGCGTTGTGTTGTTAGCAAGTGGCAAGTTATTTGGCTCCGCGAGGGCGGCGGTCAGCCAGTTCAAGAGTTTGAGTTGATGCTGGAAAGTTATTGGATCTTTGGAGTTTGAGAAACCCCTAATTTCTGTGGTGGTTGAGTTGCACCGTGGATGCCAGCCTCGAGTTTTAACCTTTGAGGTAGCCTTACCGGTTCGTATTCCTTGCGATGTTCCAGGTGTGGAGTTTCTGGTTGGAAGATGAGTTAGGCCTAAGCTTAAAGGAGGAAGTCCTTTGAGTAGCCAGTTGGACTTGAGAGTTGCATGTCCTTGGAGGCGAGCTCTGCCCCGTGGGTTTGAGTTTTTGCAGAGCAAGCCCTTCTCGGGGTTAGTTCATAGATATTGTGCGTTCTCAGTTGGCGTTATAGCTGAGCTAGAGTTGAGTGGTTGGCACAATTGTTCTGCAGCCTTGGTTGGTCGAGACCTTTGAGTCGGTTTCCCCTAGTTGTTGTGTTTGCAAGTAGCCGCGTGGTGTTATCTTCCTTGCTTCCCATGTTTCCATAAGAGGATTTTTGGTTGGTTCCTTGACTGTCGAGGTTTCTCTTAGGCCGGTTATAGGTAGGGTTTGCGTTGGAATAATCGTGATCAGCCGTTGAAGGGCCCTAGTTTGTTAGTTTGGCCAAGTGGAGCCTGTGCCTTGACATTGAGATGGTGGCTTAGTTGTTTTGGATCCGTACCAGTTGGTGAAGTTTTCCTTTAGGATCAGTGGCTAGATGGTGGTTCAGAAGGATTTCGTTGAGATTTGTAAGCAAACATTGGAGTTCGCTGGTCTCCTGTGAAGCGAGAGGAGCCTAACTGGTTTCTGGAACCCGAGAGGTTTAGTTGTTTGTCGATGTGATGTAGCTGTTTGTTAATAACTGCTAGCATTCAGGGCAGTTACGCCGGTGCATGGCGTAGTGTTTTGGAGCTTGTGATCAGTCCGCGTTATTGTCGAAAGTAGCGCCTTGGTGAGGCGTTTGGATTATGGTAGGCAGGGATAGGTAAGCCCCATGGTTGTAAGACCGTTTGAGAGTTGGAGTGAGTCGGAGCATGTGGCTTACTGATTAACACTGTCACGTCTCTTTCTTCGGAGCTCACTGTATATCCAATTTTGGTTGAGGTGGTTGAAGCAGACTCGTTGGCATTGTGGCTTTGAGCCTATGGGAACCCAAAAGGGTTTTGAGCTTCGAGGAGAATCCTGTGCAGATTTTGGCTCTAGAGCGCAAGACTTTACGTAACCGAGAATTAACCTAGTGAAGGTTCAGTGGAGAAATCAGAGGGCAGAGGAAGCTACTTGGGAGTTAGAGGATGAGATGAGGACTCATTACCCGGAGCTGTTTCAGTCTTAGGACTTTCGGGGATGAAAGTCTTAAAAGGAAGGAGTATTGTAATGGCCCAGGTTTCCGTTTCGGTTTCCCAGGTACGTTCGGTTTGGTATTTGGTTGTTCGGTTGGGCCATTAGGGTTTTAACCCTGAAGGGAATTTTGGTCATTTTGCTCTTAAGGCTGGTCTTGTGGAATCTTAGGGTTTCGAGGCTGTTTCTGTCTTTTGTTGAGCTCGGTGATTTTATTTTAGTTTAGGTTCTTGGAAAAGGAAAATTTAAAAGAAAAGTGCTCGTACCAAGATTCCAACCCAGGTGGCTGGGAGTGGGAGTTGGCTGTGGTTTAAATTATAAATTAAAAGAGCGTGTGTTGGGATTCGAACCTAGGTGAATTTGGGAAGCTCTTGCTTAAGTGTTTTGTTAAGTAGAAAATAAAAGTGCTCTTTCCAAGGCTCGAACCTTGGTTATTTTGGAGTTGGGAGCTTAGTTTAAAAGAGTTTTAAAAAGAGAAAAATAAAAGGTGTTGCTTGTGGGATTCGAACCCTTGACCTGAAGTGGACTTGGAGGCTTGGATTAAAAGAGATTAAATCAAAAGATATTGTGCTGCAGTTGCCGCACACACACCCCATGACTCAACTTTACCCTTTGCCGAATTCAACTTCCCCATTCTCCATCTTCTTGCCGTTTCTCCAAGAACCAAGATCAAGAACCGAGTAAGTCTTCTTCTCTCTCTTCTTCTTTCCTAGCCGAGAGTTACTCTCCTTGTTGCTTGGACAAACCCAAACCGAGCAAGGGTGTATTTCTTCTTCTTGTAGGCGAGACCTTGGATCTCCTCTTGGGAATCACCGAAAACTCCATCCAAGTTGAAGCCCTTGTTGCCGCACACTCCTTCAAGAAACCTCTACAAGCCGAGATCCTCCTTGTTCTTCTCCTTGTGTAGCCACAAGCCCTAGTTCAAGAAGCTTGGCTGAGAGGTGTTCTTGGCAAGCCTAGATGGAGAATTGTTGTCGAATCACACCAAACAACCAGCCCTTTGTTGTTGCACCATCACTCAAGCACAATCTTGAAGCCGATTCTTGTGTGGTGAGTTCTCTTCCTTTGGCCGAGAGCCTTGGTTGCTGGTTGGGTGTGCCTTAACTTCGTTTCCTTGTTGTTTTGCAAGCTCCAATTTAAGCCGAGTGAGTTCCTGCATCAAGCCATAGCTGCCGTGAGCATTGCCTAACCGAGTACACTCTCGAGGTGAGTCTCCCAACCCCAGCCGAGAGCATAGTGGATGGGTTGGAGTGTGTTGTTTGTTCTTCCGACGAGGCTAACTTGTGTTTCGTTCTTGTTAAGGTGAAGCCTAGCCGAAACCTAGAGGTTTTTTAGACGAGGCCGAAAACAAGCTCTAGTCCTAGTCTAGCCGAGAGATTCCTTGGACACTCCCATGGAGTTTGGCCTAGAGCTTGTGTGGGTTACTCGTTCAATTCCCGGTTCCTGTTTCTCTTGAGTTTTAGTTTAGAAAAAGCTAGAATAGGTTGTTAATGTATTTGTGTATGTTATTGCTAGGTTGTGTGAATCTACAGCTCAAGGAGCGTAGTGTTTGTTTACTGCTTGTTTCCAAGTAAGGATCTCTTACAGTGGTTGTGTGGACCCTGCGATATTATCACGATGTGCCTGGTATGCTTGTTTACTGTTATGAGCATGTTAGTGGATAGGACAGCTTGTGTTTGACTTCTTGCTAGCATGTTTGCCTATTTGTACATGTTACTGCCATGTTAGGTTTGTTCTTTCAGCATGCTTTTGATTCCTGCTTTAAGTTCGTAGTATCATGCTAGGTTATGTGTTTATTTTGTTGGGCATGTATGTTTAGTAACGAATCATTTACTCTGTACTCTTAGATAGAACAGTTAGGGTTTGCCATCATCTAGAGGCTGAGAACAGACATAACGTACTTTGTCCCCACTAGTCCGGATCCAGTGCGAAGCATGACGTACTTTGCTGCCACCCCGGAAGCTGATGCGAATTTTCTCCCGCATTGGCATAAGCCTAGTTTGTAGCCTACTAGAGCGGAACCCTGCCAATAGTGCAAGCCTACCTTGACCGGTTCTTAGCTTCAGGTCGGTGGTACAGGCTGTTACAGATGAGTGTCGAGGGCCTCGCAGTACTGTATTTAGTGACACTACTTCCGAGTCTTAGGCATACGTACTTGGCCCGCATAGTTTGTCCCTAGGCCCCCACATTTACGCCGGTTACAGTAGCATACGGTGGGGACCCACACGCGTTAGTCGCCGGTTCGTAGCGCTCCCTAGAGCTAATGTTCGTGAGTACACCACTTCCATTCCAGTTTAGAGCCAAACTTCGGGTACTCTCCCATTAGTCAAGTATTAGCTAACCGAGGGAAATAGGTCCTCGAGCACAACTATTTGGGATTGGTTTTTGAGCTGATCATACGACCGAGGGAGAAAGACCCTCGAGGGTGTCTGACATCTATTTGGGATCATTTTATGAGTCGATCATTTGGCCGAGGGAGAAAGACGCTCGAGGATGTCTTGGGATTGGTTAGGAGAGGCAATCACTAGGCCGAAAGTAGGAGACTTCCGAAGATTCCGGATTTGCCCCGTAAGCTCGTTGAGCAATATTCTGTGTTGGTAACTATTTGCATGTATACTAGGTTGCTAGATGACTAATGTATCGTATTGTACCCAGGTTGGGGATTCTTACTGAGTATGTTTGTACTCACCCTTATTTCTGTGGTTTTTCCACCAGGTAACTTGGGACAACACCGGGACGGCTAGCGGAGGGAGCTGTTTGATCATGGGAGCCGCAGAGCTCTGTCTTTCTATTTATCTTTATGAGTCATAAATTCTTTGTTAGCATGCTAGAGAAACTGTTTCATTTTGAGAAATTGTTTTAATTATTGAGTTTTAAATACTGGCGAAGACTTGTTTAATGATATTTTATTGAATGGATGCTTTTCTACAGTTTTAATAAAAGAGATTTCTTGTTAAGCAGTTTCAATGTTATTTTAAATGGTTTTAAATTTTAAGCATGCTAAATGAGAACCGAGTTTATGACCACTATTTGGGTCTTTTTTTTTACAATACCGCACTGAAATATCGCATCACAAGCTACAGACTAGGCCTATGCCGCTGTGGTGAGCTAGACCACTCCAGCTGCCGGGGGTGGGATCCTATCCTCGCTGCCCCCGACCGGTGAGGACAAAGTACATTATGTCCGCTCTCAACCTCTAGATGATGACAACCTAAAACGTTCTATCTAAGAATGCCCAACCCTGTTCTCAAACAATCAAACATGTTAAACAACATATAAAACCTAGCATGGTACTACGAGCTTAAACAGGAATCAAATCGCATGTTGGAAGGAAAAACCTAGCATGGCACAAACATGAGGAAACATGAACAATCATGCTAGTAGAACAAAACAACAATCAATCCTATTCACTAACATGCTCATAAATAGTAAACATGCATCCAGAACACAATCAACAATGTATCGCAAGGCCCACACAACCATGGTAAGAAATCCTTACATGGAAAACAAGTAGGAATTACAAAAAATAAATGGTGCTCCTTGAGCTGCAGAACCAACACGAACCTAGGCAATAAACAACAAGCATGCAATCAAACTCTAATAATTTATGTAACAAACAACGAACGCAACAAGCCCCAGAAACAGGGATTTACCCAAGCCGAAGATGGGCACAAGGCTCTCGACCAACAGTGGCTGCTTGCTCTAGGCTAAGGGATGTTTGCGGCCACAAGGAACATTATTTGGTGTTCTCGGCTAGGGGTTGTTTGCGTGGTGATGTGTGGTAACCAAAGAGTCTCGGTTAGGGTTTGTGGCTAGGAGATGTGTGGCAAGGATGGTGTTCTTCTCGACTGCAATGGTGTTGCCCTTGGGTGATTCTTGACAATGGGGTTGAGAGAGAGGAGATCTCTCAGCAAGGTGCGGAGAAGAGAGGTGATGCTTCTCGACTAGGGAGGATTTTCTACAAGAGGGTGATGCTGGCTTGGATGTCGAAGCCAATGGAGAAGGGAAAAAGAGAGAGGGATCGACGAGATTAAGCTTGAGGAAAAAGAGTCGGCAAAAGGGGAATGGGAGAAGATGAAATCACATACGCTAAGGAGTTCTCTCGTGAGGAAGCGGTTAGAGAAGGAGAATCGACGCAAAACCCCAAATCCCTTTTCATTTAATCGCTAAAACAATCCTCTCATGCCACGTGTCCCAAGCAACCAGCCTTCAAGTCCTAGCGAAGAAAACTTTTCTCCTTTTTCCCTTCTTTTAAACAAAATCCTCCGAATCTTTAACCAACAGGGATTGAGTCCTGGCAAGGGAAAACTTAAACAATTATATTTTCCCCTTTTCTCTTTTAACCAAAAAGAACTTCCAAGCTTCCCAAAATGCAACTCTAGCCCTGGAAACCTGAAATCGAAGGAATAACCGAACTCATCAAATAATAGAAATAGCCCTAGAATCTGATTATTTACAAAACTGATCCTGAAGTCACAATTACCAAAATGTCCTTAAAGGCTCAAACTACCGTAATGGCCCAACCGAACATACCTGAGGAACCGGAATAGAAATCTGGGTCGTTACATTTATAGCTAAAATAACATTTTTGCAAAGATGACGTCCTGCAATGCTGATTGCACGCATGGCCAGATAAACTGGCTATTTGCGCTTTCTTTCCACATTATACTGTTCATTTGCTTTTCCTTTCTTTGTATAGCTAGCGATTTTAAAGCTATTTGCGCTTTCTTTTCACATTATAATTTAGCGCTATCACGTTGTCCGGAATATTTAATCACACGACTGGTTTATGCTTAAGATATGTTATAGTATAAATCAGTTCAAAATGTAAAAGTTCTTAAGCATATATGCTCAAGCGTACACAGTCATTGTTGTAGCAAGTTTTACTCTCTCAAGGTCATCTCCTCAGGGATTGGGTGTTGTTTTTCAATTCCTTTCTTAGTTTGAAAACATGCGAGGGTGAAATTATGTTGTAGGTGAATTAACAAATAAAATGCTAAAGCGAACAATGAAATCGAATGCTTCAGCGACAATGCAATAAAAATAAGTAGAATGATTGGGTAAACGAATTAAACAGTCAAATTCAATGATCGGGATGAATTAGGCATTTTTAAAGGAAATTTTCTTCAGTATCAAGTTTTATTGGTAAGAAGTGAATTCTTGATATACTCTTACTCTGCTCTCTCTCGAGTTTACAACATTCAATTATAAACAGAGTCAATTGCATTAGCGAACTCGTTATCTCTAACAGATCTCTAAATTTCAAGGAACTTAAACAAACCTAATGTGATCATGTGCAAGTCCACTCTATCCCGTTCCTCTCGGAATAAAAACAAAGCAAGCATGAATGGTTAATTAGACGAAACATACTTAGAATTAAAACAACAGGGATACATAATTCATCATCTTCCTACTCATTGTTACAACAATTTCAATCCTACTTCCCTAATCCTTTCGATTAGAAATCTAGCCACTCATGTTATTAAGCAGAACAACAACAAACTCAAAATCAACAAAATTAGTCATCATATAACTCGCAAATATGCTAAATCAATTCACAAAAGTTCAATCGCTGTAAAAATCAAGTTAACAGAGATAAAAAAAGCATAGAGGAGAGAAAGTTTGTTGCGATTTTCGAATTGATGATTGCTTCAAAACTAATTCATCTGCTTTGCTTCACGATGCTCCTCAAATCAACACGAACTCCAAATTACAATCGAAATCGATAAGAAATTCAACTAAACTTGAATGCTCTCACAAAAATCATAAAGATCTAAACTAGAATCGAAAAAATGCTGAAAGATAAAAACGCTCTCGAAAAATAAAGTGCAGAAGACTAAGAAAAAATGGGTAAAACGAAATTCTAAATCTAAGAAAATTGGAAAAGCTCTCTCAGTTCAAATACGCTCCAGCTTAAATACTCATCCCAATTGCTCCCACTCGAATGATCAACGACTGAGATTAGGTGCTCCAACATTGTAAACATCGCCCTATCATTGATGCCCGACACATGTCCTTTTTCAAAGTACTCACGCCATTTTAGTTTTCTTCATCTTAGCTTTCAGTAATGCTCCTACTTAACAGCGCTTTGCTGACGGCCAACAAGAAAGAAAAAATCCCCTATTCTCTCCTAAGTGAGAGTCCTCCCTTCTCTGTAGGGTTTTTTTTCCATTTTTTCTGGTTCGGCTCTATCAATTCCTCTCTTTCATCTGATTTGGCTCCGAGTTTCTCTGTTCTAAATCACTAATAAAGATTCAAAAAGGAAAAGGTAAACAATCATTTGATCTTACTTGTTTGCTTTCTCTTTTCATTCTTTGTGATCTGGTTTTCTGGTTTTGGGGAAGAACTGATAGAAATTCTCGATGGAGGAAATTATGAAAAAGTGGGATTCATTCTCATTAACAGAAAAAGATGGAAAATTAACTTCGATCAAAGGGATTTCTGGAATTCTTTCTAAGGAAGATGTGCATCTTTGTGTAGCAGTGAAGATTCTAGGTTCTAAGGAGGTTAATTGTGAAGCTTTTGAGGGAGTCATGAAAAATGTATGGAAAGTTCATCAAGAAACTCGATTTCATTATACAGGTAACAATACTTTTGTTATTAAATTCAAGAACTCGATGGAAAAATTCAGATTGATAAACCAAGGAACTTGGTCGTTTGATAGAGCGCTTCTGGTTTTTGCGGATCTTAAAGGGGCAGATCAAATTGCTAATCTATGTTTCGATAAAGACTCCTTTTGGATTCAAATTCATAACGTTCCAGTAAATTGTATGTCTCTTGAAGTAGCAAAGATCCTAGGGAATGAAATCGAATCTCTTGTTGAAGTTGATTGGGATGGTGTCAATGAATGGACAAGACCAATTATCCGGGTTCGTGTGATTGTTGGGGACGGATCGACACACTCAATTTAATTAAAATTATAAATAAGAAGAATGATGACGTGGCTTGTTCAGGACTTCGTTGCAGCGAAGTCTCTACTTCTGGTTAAGCGAAATGTGTGTGTGTGATCCCCAAAGGTTGTGCAAGTATACACAGTCTTTGTACATCAAGTTTTAAAGTAAGTAAAAGTCATCTCTATAGGGAATAGTTATTAGTGGCATGTTCAAGCGAAATAGAGAGTCAGAGTGATGGGGGAGTTTGTTTTGGCGAAGTAAATCTAAACTAAGTAAATTAAAGATAAATCGAACTGATAAAATACATCGGAAGGAAATAAGACATTTCGGAGAGTTTCGCTTCAGCGAAACTATTTACAGCAAAGAAGCAACAACCGTTAGCTTTCTCTTTCGCTCTCTCGAGTCTTAGAGTTTGGCTCTCTCGAGCTCTTGGCTTGGTTCTCGCGAACACAAACATTGCCAAGGCGAAGCGACTCAGCATTAGGCGAACCTTATCTTTAAGCATTCAATTGAAATGCAAGTAGACTCATCTCTAAGTAAACTTTGCGAACCTAATGTTATACATGCAAGATCGCTCTATTTCTATTCTCTCGAAGCGAAATAAAGACATACACATAGTGGATCAAACAGAGTGCATTTCGAATTAACACAGCATGCATAATAGTATATCATCTTGCTAAAGCTTCGCTTAGGTGAAATACTCCTATTTGCCTATTTCCTTCCAATGATAGATTTAGCTGCTCATTTCGATAAATAAAAGCAAAGCGAAGTAAAAGAAATAGAAAATCTTCATTAAAAACAACAAGAACAAGGTTCGTCGAAACTACACTAAAACCGAAGTAGAAGAAAGCGATAATACAAAACTACGGCTAACTACAACGAAAAACTAAGGAAATGGTGATCGGAAATGCTCGTCAGAATGGTGATCGACCCTAGATGGGTGATCTGCCACAAGAACGGGGGTCTTCCCTACATTGTATCATCCCCCTTTGCTCTGAAGGTGAACAACTCTATTTATACTCCAGCTCCAAGCGACAAAGCCTGTTATACGATCCTAACAATGTTGGACTGCTCTACGATTGCATTTAAGAAGAAGGACTGCTTTATCTGACATTTCTACTCCACGATCCACATTGTCGGTTGTCAGAGCATCTTGGCGTCGCTAAGTTTACAGCATCTTCTTCCGTTGGTAGCTTTGCTGTGGCGAAGCAATTGGTAACTTCTTTAAGCTCCGCTGCTGCGTTGAATCTCTTCGAGGAGTGCTTGGCTGGGCTAATGATCGCTTTGGCGAACACCTTCTTGTTGGAATTTTGCTTCTCTCCATCATGAATGCTGCAGACAAACTAGAAAGTATTAATTCTTTTTACAACAGAAAACTTGGCACACATTCAAGCATATTTCGCTGCAACGAACCCAGAAAATGCATCATAATCAGAAAACTAAAGGATGTTTCGTTTAAGCGAAAGTTAAGCAAGATGGGGCGAAATTCAATATTAAATTCATTAAAAATTAGCAAATTCTTATAAAAATATATTCTCTTAAGCTACTTTAACTCTCAATTCTTGAGAGTTATCACACCCCCAAACTTGCATTATTACTCGTCCCGAGTAATAGCTCTATTTCTAGAGGGCGGAATTTTCTTTTTTCTATTTTCCTTCGCAACAGCGAACATAGCATCTGACTTTGCTAAATTCGTCGACAAATCAATCTGAGAACTCTTTTGCTCCTTTTAACTTTGGTACATCTCATCTTTTGCCGAAGTGAATACTCTCATTTTACAGTTCACTGGGGATTTCTCGCTTACGGTATCCTACTATCGTTTGCTCAATTTTCATCGAATGTTTGATATAATGATAGATACGCAATGTCAGAGCAAGCAACAACGGAGAAATGCTCCCAGGACTTAGGCTACTAGCCCTTTGATTCACTTCTCTCTCTAGAGTATTTGGGAAAAATTTTAATTTTTTCATGTTTTTATCCAACCCAGGGTTTGGCTTGTAAATCTCACCTTTTACTTCAGCGAAATGGCAACTATCCAATTAATTTTTCTATGTTGAATCGCTCTTGAAGCATATGTCTTTTCTGCACTTTTCGCGAGTATTTACATAATTCGCTTCGGCGAACTCCACCCCCAAACTTGGACTTTTCATTGTCCCAATGAAAAACACTCAGCACCCCCAAACTTAAAGTTTGCTAAAAGTTTAAGGCTTTGGTTGAGTAGAATTGGGTTCGCTAAAGCTAAAAGAATTTGCGAAATTAAATTTCTAAACTTAAGGAATTTTGAAAACTATAACCTCTACTCCTCACAAAATTTCGCTCCGTCCAATTAAAGGTTTCGCGCCAGCATAGAGGAGTTATAAAATTAATTTACAGAGAAATAAAAATGTATTGTACAGAAAGAAAGTTAACTAAATTGCGCAAAGAAAAAGACACAATGTTTCGCTGATGCGAAAGATAATAGCATTGATATTGGTAATTTTACTTGTATTAAAAAAAATGAAATAAAACAAATCAGCGAAGTATATACATGAAATCATACAAACAAAAAATTAAGAGAGATGAGGAAAAAGCGAAGAGAGGACTTCCATTTATGGCTCTGGATCCCGCTGAGCTTCGCTGGAATCTTCAGGTAGATCAGGGAATGGCGGAAGATAGAAGGGACCGCCATTTAAACGACGAAGCATGTTCTGGATTACTCGGTCTCGTTGAAGGAAATAGTGATGAAATCTGCGATTTTCATCCCTAATTTACCTCAGCAACTTAAGCTGCTTGTCATTGTTGGAGGTTGATGCAGGGGCCTTCTTCGCTGCGCGAGATCGTTTCTCTTGCGCCATTTGAGCGAAGTTTAGGCATCTCTTCGCTGGAATGAAGAGGTCATTCGGCCTTCCCACGAGCCCTTGGTGCTGGCACAAGGCAGAGATGGAGTATGGAAATAAGAATAGCTCGCCTTGCGACCCTTCCAATCGCGAATCTCCTTCGCGATGATGTTGTCGATGTTGATGGAAAGACCCTTCATGATCGCGCAAATCAGCAACGCTCTTGGCACAGTGAGGGTGAACTCATGGGAGATTGGCCGCAGCGAAGACTTAATGAAGGCAGCCCAGATTTTCGCCTCTTCATTTAAGTTCGCTGTGTGAAATCGGAGAGACTGCAGACCTTCGTCCCATTCTGCTCCTCCAACGCCGATTGTCTCAATGCAAAGCCGAAGGTCTTCTTCTGAGAACTCGTCCATGAGCATGTCGAAATCGGACTTCTCGTCGCTGAGGCCAAACAACGAATTCCATGCCTTCAGAGACCAATCGACTTCGCTCCCGCGAACTGATGCTTTGAAGCTCCTTGGGTCCATCAGACTTGCATAAAACTCGATGACCCATTCTCGCCTCGCCGAGCCTAACTCCGTGCAAAGTATCTCCTAGCCTCGCTCTTCAATCTGCTTCACTACATTCGTTGGAAGCCCTCTAAGGTCCGGGTCGAAAGGCTGCTCTGTTAAGAACCTCTTCGATAAATATTCGACGATGTTCTTGCTTATGAGTTCGCGAGTCTTTTCAACAGAGCGAACAGGCAGCGTCCTTTGCGGCTCTTTTCCTTCGCAAAGAACTCTTCGCTGGGGCGGTGGTGGTGCGGACGAAGTAGCTTGTCTTTGAGGATCGGCGGCTTGTTGGTCTGCTTGCTCTTCTTCTTCTTCGTCCGTTAGGGCGAAGAGGCCTTCATCAATTTCTTCATCATCGAGATCCTCTTCGCTGCTGACCGCTTTGCGAAATAATCCCTTGCCCCTTCCACTTGCAGGCTTGCTGCTCGCTGGATCAACAGTAACTTGACCAGGTGTCAAGTGTGCGTCATCTCCAGCGAATGGTGAATCCTCGCCTTGCTAGCCAAATTCTTCTTCGCTTGCCACAGGGTTAGCGACATTTTCTGGCTCTTCTTCATCCTCTATCGCAGGGCTCTCAACTTCTCGGCTTCTTCCCTTTGCTCTTCGCCTCTCGCTAAGCCCAACTCTGAAGCGTTAGCACCCTTCCAGCAACGAACCAGCGGTGCATCATCCGCCTCTTCGTTGGACTCGTCAGCGAAAATTTCCAATTCGTGTTATGGATCTTCACCCTCAAACTCTACAACAGCGAACCACTCTTCTTCCGGCTCGACTTCCATTGCTGCACTTCTCTAGGCCACAAAAGCCTGAGGAGTTACCCTCGCCTTGGCGGTGCTTTTCTCCGCCCTTCGCTGCCTCTTCGCCGCAACGGCTTCTTCTTCTCTTTCTTCCATCTCCTTCCTTTTTCTCTCATTCTTCTCCTTCTCCTTTCGCTCACTTTCTTCCATTAATCACTGCTTCTCAGCCCTGGCCTTCGCCAATTCGGCCTCCAATTCCGCCATTTTTGTAACGGCCCAGTTTTCTATCTCGGTTCTCAAGGAGCTTCCGGTTCAGCTTCCTGGGTTCGGTTGGGCCGTTAGAGCTGTTTGGACCCTTAGGGGCATTTTGGTCTTTTTGCTCCCTGGGCAGGATTTATGGTTTTTCAGGGCTTCGAGGCAGCTCCTGCCTTTGTTGAGGCTTGTTTATTGGTGGCTGCGAGTCCCGAGATGTTTGGGCTTTTCGTTTGGGAGTTCGGTTGTGATTTGGGTTTTGGGCAAAGTGATGGTTATTTGGGTGTTTCCTTCGGGATTCGAGCCGGGCCTTCAGTGTTGGTTTGGAAGGTTGATTTCAGTGAGATTTGTTGTTTGGAAAGGTTGCTTCAGTCGGGTCTCGAAAGAGGAAGCCGGGAAATGAGATTTAGGAATTTTAAGGATTTTTGGAAAATTTGGAAAATGGATAAAATTGGATTTATTTGGATAAAGTTGGATTTAAGTTTGGATAAAGATAAAAGAGAAAAAGAAAAGAAAAAAAAAAATCTCATTTTTTTCTATTTCTCTCTCCTCCAGCCCGAGCCCCCCCCCCCTTGGCCCTCTCCTCCCTGCCCGAGCCCAACCCTGCTCGCCCAAGCCCGCGTCACCCAGGCCCCTGCGTCGCCCAGATCCGCCTCGCCAGTCCGTGTCGCCGCCTCGATCAGGCCGCGCGCCGCGATGCAAGGTTGCGTCTCCTCGCGCCACAGTGCCGTGCGGTCGAGCGCCCGAGCCGTCGCCTCGCCTCGCCTCGCCTCGCCTCGCCCCTGTGCTTGCCGAGCTCGCGCCCGCTCGCCGTCCCCTGTGCCGAGCCGCACCGCGCGCCAGCGCCCAGCCAGCTGCTCTCCCGAGCCCGCGCGCCCTCGCCTCGGCCCAGTTTGCGGCCGCGCGCAGCTCCGCGCCCCTGCGCCCGTGTCTGCGCCCCAGCGCCTGCGCCCAGCCAGCCCAGCCCCTGCCGACAGCCTGCTTGTGTGTGTTGGCTTGGCCCGAGCCTTGTGGCTTCTCGGATGGTATTTCCCGAGTCTTTTCTTCGTTGGGCCCGGATTTATTGGTCTGGTTATTATTGATTTATTGGGCATTTATGTATGTGATGTGGGTGCTTTGTTTGATGTTCAGGCTGTTCGGGAATCGATTAGAGGCTCAAGGATTCGCTCGTAGATTTATTATTATTATTGTTTTTCTGGCTTGTTCCGGTAAGGATTTCTTACCGTGGTTGTGTGGACCCTGCGATATATCTCGATATGCCTTGCTTGTTTGCTGATTGTTATGAGCATGTTAGAGATAGAGCAGTTGATTGAATTCTTGCTAGCATGTTTGTCTGATTTTACATGTTAGTGCCATGCTAGGTTTGTTCTGCCAGCATGCTTGTGATTCCTGCTTAAGTTGTAGTATCATGCTAGGTAATGTGATTTATGTCGGTCTTTTCTTGCTAGCCAGGAATCATTGATTTTTGCTCTGTACTCTTAGATAGAGTTGTAGGGTTTGTCATCATCTAGAGGCTGAGCGGACATAACGTACTTTGTCCCTAGTAGCTCAGGTCGGGAGTAAAGTGTGCGAAGCATAACGTATCTTGCTACCCCCCCGACCCGCCGGTTGTGGACTTAGCTACCCACTTCGGCCAGAGCCTAGTTTGTAGCTCGCTAGAGCGAGAACCGCGCCATCGGTGTAAGCCCGCGCCACTGGCCGGTTCTTAGCTTCGTGTCGGTGGATCATGCCGCATGCATGATGCGCCGAGGGGCCCGCCATCGTGATCGGTGACACCGCTTCGCAGTCATAGGCATGTGCACCGCCCGCGTAGTTTGCCCTTAGGCCCCCGCATTTACGCCAATTGCAGAGGAGCATGCGGTGTGCGCGCACACGCGTTAGTTGCCGGTTCGGAGAGCTCCCTCGGGCTAATGTCGTGAGTACACCATTCCTTCCGAGCCTGACTTCGGGTACTCTCCCGTAAGTCCAGATTAGTGCAAGGGCAAGGAGGCCCTTGAGGACATTTTAGGGATCAGTGTATTCCCCGAGTGACGATACCTCGGCGATGTCCCAGTTGGTCGATGTATCCAATCTCAGTTAGGCCGGAAGTAAGAGACTTCCGATGGCTCCAGATCTTGTTTTATGAGCTCGTTGAGTTATGATCTGTGTTGATAGCTGTTTGCTTGCATGTTGAGGTGCTAGATGACGGATGTATCGTATTGTACCCCGGTTGGGGATTCTTACTGAGTATCTTTATACTCACCCTTATTTATCTTTCAGGTAGCTTGGGACAATACCAGGAGGGCTAGCGGAGGGAGCTGATTGATCATGGGGGCCGCCACAGCACTCATCATTTATTATTGCATTGTTATTGAGCATGTAGATGGACATGAGTCTTAGGGGAACATTGTTTAAAACGTGGTTTAAATTGTATTGTATATTTTTATAAATACTGGCCAGGATGTTTTACTACTGTTGGTTTGTTTTAAATGAAAACTGTTGTTTATGTTTTAAGGGTTCCCCCTTCTCATATGTTTGAAATGATTTTTAAATATGAACACTAAACCGCTTGATATCATATTTAACTTGCATGCTGAGTGAGAACCCCAGTTTAGGACCATGTTTTGGGTCGGGTTCGTCACAGTTGGTATCAGAGCACAGAGTCATAGATTCTGTAGACTAACCTGCTTTGTAGGTTGTTGCTCCCATGATCATCAGCACTCCACGGCCGCCAGGTTTGTCTGAGTTCAATTAAGCTAAGGAGTAAGAATTTACAATACTTTTCATCTAGCTTTTATGCCTTGTGTAGAGTTGTGGAGCGGAGACGAGCAGGTTCTGACTCGTTGTTGGTTTGGGCTTAGAGAGCCATCATGCCAACTTTCTCGCGATCTTGGCGCACTTGTTGAGTAGTGAGAGCCCCAGTGTGGGCAAAGATTTATGCTTTGTGCGGTCGCCAAAGGTGTCGATCGCACCCGAGGGAGCGAGCTTGGACTCCGTGAGGCCATTTGTGGCCCGATTGTTGCTTTTCCCCTAGTGAGAGGGTGGAGGTGCTCGTGCAGATCGCCAGTGTGTTGATCGCACTCTGAGGAGCAGGACGCTTGGCATGTCCGACCGAGGAGTTGGACCGTTTGTATTGATGTTGAGGCCGCGTCCAGGGTTGTTTAGCCCGTTGGCCAGAGTTGGCCCTGGCAGTTTAGTTGCCTAAAGGAGGGGGTAGAGGCTAGCACGCCTCAGAGTGAGACTCCTTGAGTAGAGTGTGCTCCAGCCATGAGAGATTTGATGGCGTGTCTTGACTATCGAGAGCGGAGACCAGCGCGCAGCTTTGTAGCGCAAAGTGAGGAGTCCCGGGCACAGATAGCCCAGCTGGTAGAGTTTGTTTCAGCATTTTTTTCCCCCCAGTAGCTCTTGTAGCCCCGGAGGTTCCCGGGAGGGCATGATCATCAGGTTTTGCCGATGAGTTTGTTAGCGTTGATGGAGCCGCCCAGTTTGGCAAGTGGATGCCTGTAGAGCTCGTTGTTTGAGAAAGTCCAGCAGCTAGTAGTAAAGCAGTTGGCCAGGTTTGAGTTTAGCATTCATGAGTTGGGATGCCCTGCTGTTCAGAGGCTGAGATGTGCCGTTCCTGTGCTGTTTGGTACAGCAGTTGATGGTGGTAGTCCCTTGAGAGAAGTGGACTAGCTGAGTCTCCACCAGTCCCCGATTGATTGGCAAGTTGCCGTGTTAGTGGCTTGAGGCAGATGTAGAGCCATCTTTGCCCCCCTTGCAAGCTTCTTTGTCGTTGTGCGGCCAGTTCTTTTAGTGCCCTCGTAGCTGAGTGCGATTCGAGTTTGCTTGCCAGGGTTTTATCCGTTTGTGGATTTCAGCGGGCTAGTAGAGTGGAGCACTCTTTTTATTTGGATGTTCCCAGTGTGGAACTAGTTGTTGCCACCCGAGGAGTTGGCCTGAGTTCTGTTGAGCATCGAGTGAGATGCAGGAGTTAGCCTGAGCTTTTGTTGAGCATCGAGTGGGATGCAGGAGTAGGCCTTGGCATGTCTGTTGGTCGAGATGCCAGAGATTAGGCTCTTTGGAGTTCTTGGACTCTTGTGTTGAGTGCCATTGCCCCGTCACTTGGAGTGTGACCTTTCCTCAGAGGGGCATAAAGCTCGTTGTAGGCTGATTTGTGTTGTAAAGGATGTTGTGCCTGTTGGCACCAGGCTTTGAGAGGAGGCCTAGATTGAGGCCAGTTGGCTCTGTTGTGCAGGTGGTTTCGTGGCCGCCCAAAGTACAGCATCCCCGCTAGTCTTGTACCCATTTCCTGAGGTTGCACCTGTTTGGTTGCATAAGAGACCTAGCTCGGTGGTAGTCAGAGGACTACAAGTATGAGGTTTTCGAGGGAAAGTAGGAGCTTTCCAGGGTCACCGAGAGTTGGGTCCAAAGGATGTTGTAGGCTGTTAAGAGCTAGCGCGTTCGAGTTCTCGCGCCTGTGTTGTGAGCTTGTGAGCCAGTGGATGGTAGCATGATTCGGCTACCCTTGAGTTACCCTAGTATGGGTAGTGTTGGCATCGAGGATGCGTGATGGATCCAGTATTAGAGCCATGAGTTGGATGGCTATTCGGAGCGCTTAGTGAGCACATTGGCTTGAGGTATGATTGCTTGGTGTGGATTCGCTCTTGTAGAGTGAGTTGGCCAATGTGGCTTTCCGTGGTGAGTCGACCCCGAGAGGGTTTGTACTCTTGTTGCTCCCTGGTTAGTAGTGGCTCTGTTTGGAGGAAAAAGTTGCCCTGTGTGAGAGCCTTGTTGGCATTGGATCTAGTTGGAGCTGTACACCCCGGTGTACTTTTGTGTAGCTCGTTCCGTGGTTGATGTTTGGAGAACCACGAAGGGTTCGTGTCGAGGAGCCAGTGCTCAGTCTTTGAGTTGTCAAGGCTTTGGTTCTTGGCAAGTGCCCTAGCTTTGGTTGTAAGGATGCCGTGCTCGTAGCCGGGTTGTTGTTTGAGTAAGTTTTGCTTGTTGGTCCTTAGCACGGTCGAGTTCGATTGGATCTCGAACAAGAGCGGTGGTAGCGACCGCGTTGTTTACGATCGTTATGGCTAAGTGAGAGTCTGTTCGGATCCTTGCCTTGGGCGAAAGGTTTGTTGTGGTTGAGCTTTGAGTAGGAGGATGACGCGTTCATGGCGTGTCCGGTCCTCTTGGTTTTCAAGAGTTGGAGTTGGCCACTTAGTTGAGATCTTTGGAGAGGATTGTGCCGTGTAGCCGGTTGTCATTAGATTGTTTGACGACCGTGAGTGTCGAGGGTGATCGGAGGATCCCTAGTTTGTGGAGAGCCTCTCCGAGCTCGATTAGACCCGTGCGATGTTCCTTGGGTGAGTTGCTTGCAGATTTGGCGATCTAGCAAGCTAGTGCTTGTTTGGAGTAGAGCCCGGATTGGTTCCGGTTTGGAGGCTAGTTGGTGCTTGGTGTTGACCAAGTTTTGGTTCTCTTGATGTTTCAAGAGCTAGCTCGGTTCGAGCGAGTAAGGAGTTGCCACGAGGATCTGCTCCTAGTCAGTTGTTTTGGGAGTTGACCCCTCCTCGGCGCTTGAGTGAGTTCTCTTTGTTCTCGTTGGTGGTCCAATCGCTTGGGTTTCCCAACAGGGTGTTGCTTCCAAGAGTGTTGGTTGTTGTTTGCCCTTGGGTTTGAGCTAGTCAATGAGCATGTGTGATGTTCGCGCCCTTCGAGTTCGCTTGCCGGGAAATCGTTCCCGTTGAGGAGTCAGCTTAGCTCCTAAGTTGCGTAGTGGATCAGAGTAGCGCAGTGGTTAGCCCAGCGAGAGGGTCCCTGCATGGTGTTGTTAGCAAGCGAAGTTGTTTGTCCCTGCAAGAGCGGTGGCCAGCCGGTTTAAGAGTTGAGTTTTTGCTGATGAGTTGTTGGTTCTTTGGGGTTTGAAGAGCCCCTAGTTTCTATGGTGGTTGAGTTGCACCATGGATGCCAGCCTCGAGTGTTATCTTTGGAGATAGCCTCGTCAGTCCGTTTTCCTTGCGATGTTCCGAGTGTGGAGTTTCTAGTTGCAAGATGAGTTAGGCCTTGGCTAAAAGAAGGAAGTCCTTTGTGTAGCCAGTTGGACTTAAGAGTTGAGTGGTAGCTTGGAGGCGAGCTTTGCTCGCGATGAGCTTGAGTTGAGTTCTGCTGAGCAAGTCCTTCTCGGGCTTTGCTTCTTGTTGTTGTGCTTTCGCAGTTGGCGTTAGCTGAGCCTCAGTGGAGTGAGTTGGCATAGAGGTGCCGTGGCATTGGTTGGTTAGCCTTTGGGCCGTTTCTCCTCAAGTTTGTTGTGTTGTTGGGTAGCCCCAGTGAGGGTTTGGTCCTTCTTCGCCGATTTCCATGAGAGGAGCGTTGGTTGTTTCCTTGCTTGGAAATGTTCTCTTTGGCCAGTTGCTAGTAGATTTTCATGGAAAAGTTTGTGTTCGGCCGTTGAGAGGCTCCAGTTTGTTGGCTAGGCCGAGTGGAGCTCATGCTGGTTTTTGGCCATTTAGGGTTGGCCGTAGCTGAAGTTTCAGCTTGTGCTTGATGGAAAAGTTTGCCTTTTTGGATCAATCGCCAGTTGGTGATTTGTTTGTTTTTCGTTAAGGCTTTAGGCAAGCTTTGTGGTTTGCTGGTCTCTTGTGAGGCAAGAGTAGGCCGTTTGGTTTCTGGAACCTGAGAGGTTCAGTTGTTTGGCCAGCATGGTGTAGTGTTGTGGCTGTTTGATAACAGCTGTGGGCATTCAGAAAAGTTACGCCAGTGCGTGGCGTTGAGTTTTGGAGCTTGTGCCCAGTCTGCGAGTTTGCTGAGAGTAACACCGTAGAGAGGTGTTCCGTGTTGGATTAGCAGGGTTTAGATTGAGCCCCTAGTTTGTAGGCCTTTTGAGATCCTTGAGCGGATCGGAGCAGTGGCCTTTTGGTTAGCTTTGCCCAGTCTTTGTTGAGCTAGTCTTTGGCATCAAGTTAGCTTTGTGGCTTTGAGCCTTTGAGAACCCAAGAGGGTTTGGTTTTCGTAGAGGGCTAGTGTTGTATTAGCCGAGAAGTTCAGTTGGCTAGGAATCAGTGGAGTATTCCTAGAGCCGTTTCGTCTTAGGACTTTCGAGGAAGAAAGTATAATAAGGAGGGAGTATTGTAACGGCCCAGTTTTCTATCCCGGTTCTCGAGGAGCTTCCGGTTCAGATTCAGTGGTTTGGTTGGGCCGTTAGAGCTGTTTGGACCCTTAGGGGCATTTTGGTATTTTTGCTCCCTGGGCAGGATTTGTGGTTTTTCAGGGCTTCGAGGCAGCTCCTGCCTTTGTTGAGGCTTGTTTGTTGGTGGCTGCGAGTCCCGAGATGTTTGGGCTTTTCGTTTGGGAGTTCGGTTGTGATTTGGGTTTTGGGCAAAGTGATGGTTGTTTGGGTGTTTCCTTCGGGATTCGAGCTGGGCCTTCAGTGTTGGTTTGGGAGGTTGATTTCAGTGAGATTTGTTGTTTGGAAAGGTTGCTTCAGTAGGGTCTCGAAGGAGGAAGCCGAGAAATGAGATTTAAGGATTTTAAGGATTTTTGGAAAATTTGGAAAATGGATAAAATTGGATTTATTTGGATAAAGTTGGATTTAAGTTTGGATAAGGATAAAAGAGAAAAAGAAAAGAAAAAAAAAAGAAAAATCTCATTTTTTTCCCTTTCTCTCTCCTCGGCCCGAGCCCCCTTGACCCTCTCCTCCCTCGCCCGGCGCCCTGATCGCCCACCACAGCCGCCCCCCGAGCCCGACCACTGCTCGCCCAAGCCCGCGTCACCCAGATCCGCCTCGCCCTGGTCCGTGTCGCCCGCACTGTGCCGAGCCGCGCACAGTGCCGCGTCACCCAGCCTCGCACAGTGTCGTGCCAGATCGAGCGCCCCGAGCCCGTCGCGTCGCGTCGCCTCGCCTCGCCCCTGTGCTTGCCGAGATCGCGCACGCGCGCCGTCCTCTGTGCAGAGCCGCGCCGCGCGCCAGCGCCCAGCCAGCTGCTCTCCCGCGCCCGCGCGCCCTCGCCTCGCCCCAGCCTGCGCCGCGCGCAGCTCCGCGCCCCAGCGCCTGAGCCCAGCCAGCCCAGCCTCTGCCGACAGCCTGCTTGTGTGTGTTGGCTTGGCCCGAGCCTTGTGGCTTCTCTGATGGTATTTCCCGAGTCTTTTCTTCGTTGGGCCCGGATTTATTGGCTGCTGGTTATTGATTTATTGGGCTGTTTATGTATGTGATGTGGGTGCTTTGTTTGATGTTCAGGCTGTTCGGGAATCGATTAGAGGCTCGAGGATTCACTCGTAGATTTATTATTATTATTGTTTTTCTGCTTGTCCCAGGTAAGGATTTCTTACCGTGGTTGTGTGGACCCTGCGATATATCTCGATATGCCTTGCTTGTTTGCTGATTGTTATGAGCATGTTAGAGATAGAGCAGTTGATTGAATTCTTGCTAGCATGTTTGTCTGATTTTACATGTTAGTGCCATGCTAGGTTTGTTCTCACAAAGATGCTTGTGATTCCTGCTTAAGTTGTAGTATCATGCTAGGTAATGTGATTTATGTCGGTCTTTGCTTGCTAGCCAGGAATCATTGATTTTTGCTATGTACTCTTAGATAGAGTTGTAGGGTTTGTCATCATCCAGAGGCTGAGCGGACATAACGTACTTTGTCCCTAGTAGCTTAGGTCGGGAGTAAAGTGTGCGAAGCATAACGTATCTTCCTACCCCCCCGACCCGCCGGTTGTGGACTTAGCTACCCACTTCGGCCAGAGCCTAGTTTGTATCCTGCTAGAGCGGAACCCTGCCATCGGTGTAAGCCTGCCCTGGCCGGTTCTTAGCTTCAGGTCGGTGGATCATCTTTGCATGCAGTGCGCCGAGGGCCTCGCGCTACTGTGATCAGTGACACCGCTTCCGAGTCATAGGCATGTGCACCTGGCCCGCGTAGTTTGCCCTTAGGCCCCCGCATTTACGTCGGTTGCAGAGGAGCATGCGGTGTGCGTGCACACGCGTTAGTTGCCGATTCAGAGAGCTCCCCCGGGCTAATGTCGTGAGTACACCATTCCTTCCGTTAGAGCCTGACTTCGGGTACTCTCCCGTAAGTCCAGATTAGTGCAAGGGCAAGGAGGCCCTTGAGGACATTTTAGGGATCAGTGTATTCCCCTCGAGTGACAGATACCTCGGCGATGTCCCGGATTGGTCAGTGTATCCAATCTCAGTTAGGCCGGAAGTAAGAGACTTCCGATGGCTCCAGATCTTGTTTTATGAGCTCGTTGAGTTATGATCTGTGTTGATAGCTGTTTGCTTGCATGTTGAGGTGCTAGATGACGGATGTATCGTATTGTACCCCGGTTGGGGATTCTTACTGAGTATCTTTATACTCACCCTTATTTATCTTTCAGGTAGCTTGGGACAACACCAGGAGGGCTAGCGGAGGGAGCTGATTGATCATGGGGAGCCGCCGGCACTCTGTCATTTATTATTGCATTGTTATTCAGCATGTAGATGGACAGGAGTCCTAGGGGAACATTGTTTAAAACGTGGTTTAAATTGTATTGTATATTTTTATAAATACTGGCCAGGATGTTTTACTACTGTTGGTTTGTTTTAAATGAAAACGGTTGTTTATGTTTTAAGGGTTCCCCCTTCTCATATGTTTGAAATGATTTTTAAATATGAGCACTAAACCGCTTGATATCATATTTAACTTGCATGCTGAGTGAGAACCCCGGTTTAGGACCATGTTTTGGGTCGGGTTCGTCATAATTTTTCTCTTCATGGCCAATTGCTCTTCGCTCTCCTTCGCTTCGGCCGCATCCTTCGCGACCGGCTTCTTCCACTGCAGCTCAGCAAACTTGACTAAGCTGACCTTCGCTAGAGCGAAGGCCTTCCCCTGAGCAAGCTTCGCTCTTGCTCCTTCTGGCTACTTCGCTGAGCTACTCTCCTTCAGCGAAGCTTTCCCTTTGCCCACAGAGGGCACCACTGGCAAAGCGAAACTTGGTCATGACTTCGCTATCTTCTTCAGCACTAGCTTAGGCCTGACTCCCACAGAAGGAGTTTCCAATACTGCGAAACTTGGTGCCGCTCCGCTTGATACCTGCTGGCGAAGTCTCGCCTCAGCGAGAACACTCAGCCTCTTTTCTTCACTCTTCTTAGCGGAGGAGACAGAGATTTGGGTTCTGGAGGCCATTTGGAATTGAAAATTTGGTAAAAGGTTTTAAGACTTTGCGAATCTCTCAACGAAAACTTGGAAGCTCGAGAGAATTTGAAAATTCGAAAGCTTGAAAAAGAGAGAATGAGAATAAAATGTGAAATTTATAGGTCGCAAGGATTAGGGCAAACGAACACCTCGGGAAGCGAAACGACGATCGACTCGCGGTAAAACATGGGCCGTTAGATTGAAATTTTGGCTGACACATGTAAACACGAGTCAGGCGATTGACACCACGTGTTTAAGACACGTTAGCAAATCGAAGAAGCCACTTCCAGACTTTAATTCGCCCTTGCGAAATTAAATCTCAACGACGGCAAAATTCCGACTTGATTCCCTCGGTTTAGCT
This sequence comes from Sicyos edulis, assembly GCA_036507275.1. Classification (NCBI taxonomy): domain Eukaryota; kingdom Viridiplantae; phylum Streptophyta; class Magnoliopsida; order Cucurbitales; family Cucurbitaceae; genus Sicyos; species Sicyos edulis. The sequence goes on along the minus strand of CM071848.1, from coordinate 37,954,675 downwards.
AAATAAAAACAAAACTAGCGAAAAATAAAACTACGCAAATTAAAATAAGTATAGATTAAATATTTACAAGATAAACGTCACTAACCTGGTGTGGAACAATGTTTATGAAATCAAAGCAGATAATACCTTTGCTCCAGCAAAATATAATTAAGCGAGAGGCCAAATGATAATCTTCTGTGGTGCCCCATCCTTGATGACTTGCTTGAGCCTTGGCTGAAGCTTATATGATTTCGCTTCAGCGCCCTTAATAATAATAGAGATCATGAACAAACTTTCAAGATTTTCACAAGGAACCATATTGCCTCCTTCGATCGTCAAGGCTTTCGCTTTAATTTCGCCATTCGCTTGGTATTGCTCCACCATAACATTATTAGTGCTCGCTCCATCATCCTCTTGAACATTCGATCTTTGAGGGCATGGAGGTGGAGGAATTTCAAGCGTGGCCAAATTCTCCTTGGATTCTTCTTCAGCTTGAGGCTTTTGTATTATATTTTCAACAATGGATTTTTTTTCATCTTCGCAATGTTCTTGATCGAAATTCGCTTCGACAACACTGCCCACATTTGACTCTTCCGTTCTTTCAACTCCGCTTAAATACTCATCTCTGTCAAAATTCTAGCGAAAGATTCTTCCTTGGGCTTGTCTTCGAGATTTAGCTCACATGTCGCTTCGATCATATTCGCTCCAAAGAGATATTTTATCAATATCTGTTCCACCTTGGATATCTCATCTTTGCTAAACCCTTCATCAATTGGCAAAGGAATAGTCTGAACTTGCTCCATTTCAAACTCATCCACTGCATGCTCATCTGAAATATATTCGTTGAAACGGTTTAGCTCAAACGCAGCATCTAGTTGAGTCGCGTCTCCTTCCAGGCTGATTGTAGAGGTTCGCTGGTTTTCACAGACTGCGTCCAATCTGTCAATACTACAGCGAAGCAATTCTTCCAGCGAAATATCTTCATTTTGATGAAACAAAGGTTGCTCCTCTAATTGACAATTAACAGGTACCGCTGCGGAAGCGAAATCAAAATTGGCGAACTCAGGATCTGTATTTTGCTGAGTTTGAAATAGGGATGACTTCTAGGCCAATGCTTCTCTAATAAAGCTTTCCAAGGGTGTTTCTTCAATGGAAGCGAAATGATGATTCGCTTGAAAATATGAATCAACAATCTCTAAATCAGCGAATTCGAGACTTGTGTTATACGGTTCATAAACTTGTTCATTCTGAATGCCGCAATCAAATGGATAGTTCATGCTTTCACAAGCATAGTCATGTTCGCTCTGTTGCGTAGCATTTCTCGTGATCTCATCATGCGTGTTTACGTCAGGATTGTCAGGGCCATTCTCGCAAATGTGGCTGTCTCCACTAAATTCATGGCTTTCAAAGTTCATTGGGGTAAAATTTGAAAATTTCTTCTCTTGCCAAGAGAATTCAGCGTTTGATTCTCCCCGGCAACGACACCAAAAACTTGTTGGGGACGGATCGACACACTCAATTTAATTAAAATTATAAATAAGAAGAATGATGACGTAGCTTGTTCAGGACTTCGCAGCAGCGAAGTCTCTACTTCTAGTTAAGCGAAATGTGTGTGTGTGTGATCCCCAAAGGTTGTGCAAGTATACACAGTCTTTATTGTAGCAAGTTTAAAGTAAGTAAAAGTCATCTCCACAAGGAATAGTTATTAGTGTCATGTTCAAGCAAAATCGAGAGTCAGAGTGATGGGGGAGTTTGTTTTGGCGAAGTAAATCTAAACTAAGTAAATTAAAGATAAATCGAACTGATAAAATACATCGAGAGGGAATAAGACATTTCGGAGAGTTTCGCTTCAGCGAAACTATTTACAGCAAAGAAGCAACAACCGTTAGCTTTCTCTTTCGCTCTCTCGAGTCTTAGAGTTTGGCTCTCTCGAGCTCTTGGCTTTGTTCTCGCGAACACAAACATTGCCAAGGCGAAGCGACTCAACATTAGGCGAACCTTATCTCTAAGCATTCATTTTAGATGCAAGTAGACTCATCTCTAAGTAAACTTTGCGAACCTAATGTTATACATGCAAGATCGCTCTATTTTTATTCTCTCGAAGCGAAATAAAGACATACACACAGTGGATCAAACGGAGTGCATTTCGAATTAACACAGCATGCATAATAGTATATCATCTTGCTAAAGCTTCGCTTAGGCGAAATACTCCTATTTGCCTATTTCCTTCCAATGATAGATTTAGCTGCTCATTTCGATAAATAAAAGCAAAGCGAAGTAAAAGAAATAGAAAATCTTCATTAAAAACAACAAGAACAAGGTTCGTCGAAACTACACTAAAACCGAAGTAGAAGAAAGCGATAATACTAAACTACGACTAAACTACAACGAAAAACTAAGGAAATGGTGATCGGAAATGCTCGTCGGAATGGTGATCGACCCTAGATGGGTGATCTGCCCCAAGAATGGGGGTCTTCCCTAAATTGTATCATCCCCCTTTGCTCTGTAGGTGAACAGTTCTATTTATACTCTAACTCCAAGCGACAAAGCCTGCTACACGATCCTGACAATGTTGGACTGCTCTGTGATTGCATTTCAGACGAAGAACTGCTTTATCTGACATTTCTACTCCACGATCCACATTGTCGGTTGTCAGAGCATCTTGGCTTCGCTAAGTTTACAACATCTTCTTTCGTTGGTAGCTTCGCTGTGGCGAAGCAATTGGTAACTTCTTTAAGCTCCGCTGCAGCGTTGAATCTCTTCAAGGCATGCTTGGCTGGGCTAATGTTCGCTTTGGCGAACACCTTCTTGTTGAAATTTCGTTTCGCTCCATCATGAATGCTACAGACAAACTATAAATTATCAATTCGTTTTACAACATAAAACTTGGCACACATTCAAGCATATTTCGCTGCAGCAAACCCAGAAAATGCATCCTGATCAAAAAACTAAACGATGTTTCATTTAAGCGAAAGTTAAGCATGATGAGGCGAAATTCAATATTAAATTCATTAAAAATTAGCAAATTCGTATAAAAATATATTCTCTTAAGCTACTTAAACTCTCAATTCTTGAGAGTTATCAGTGATCATTGACATTACGAAACCCCTTCAACGTGGAATTCAAGTTGAATCGGCTGAAGGAAAGATTGTTGTTTGTCCAATTCTTTATGAACGCCTATCAAATTTTTGTTTTGATTGTGGATGTATAAGACATTTGGCCAAAGAATGCCCAGAATCTATTATCAATAGCCATGATTTAAAATCTTTTAATTACGGTGATTGGTTGAGAGCCCTCTTCATTAAAATACCAATAATGAAATTTGAAGAAGAAACTAGAGTTGGAAGTCCAAAGCAAAATGGTTCAAGCAGCAAGTTAAGAAATTTTGTCCGATTGGAAACAGAGGGAAGGAGTGATGTGAAATCTTGGAGGAGAGATGTGGGCACACGTAAAGAAAGAGAATTAATTTCTAATGGAGAAACAAAAAAGGAGTTTCTAATTAGCAATGTTGAATCTGTCATAAATATTACAAAGATAGCTAATATGGTGGAGGAATTAAGTGGTAGAGGAGATATTGTTGACATTTCAAACAGGAGAAAGGCAAAGTCTACTAGTGACAATCCTTATTATCCAATACTAGAGAGGAGGTAAAGTCCTTTGTGAATAAAGATATAAGTGGGAAAGATGACAAAATAGAGATGGCTATAGCAATAATTATCTCATCAGAAGGGGATAATGGTGAAAGAAAAAAACGATTTCGAAAACTAAAGACCATAACAGAACCTTCAGAGATGATTGTGGAGCAGGGATATAATCTCAAAGGTAAAATAAAAATTTATCAGGTGGAGTATGAATGTGGTGATTGCAAGAAGGCACGCTTGGAGACATCTGACTATGGATTGCTAGTGGTGGCTGGTGAACAGCCCCACCTAGAATTATGAAAACCTTATGTTAGAACGTCCGAGGGGTGGGCAACCGGAAGACGTTCTCTGATCTAAAGGATGTTATTAGCATCCATAAGTGTAAGAACCCGACCCAAAACATGGTCCTAAACCTGGGTTCTCACTTAGCATGCAAGTTAAATATGATAACAAGCGGTTTAGTGCTCATATTTAAAATCTTTCAAAACATATGAGAAGGGGGAACCCTTAAAACATAACCAACAATTATCATTTAAACAAACCAACGAAGTAAAACAACCTGGCCAGTGTTTATAAAAACATACAATACAATTTAAACAACTTTTTAAACAATGTTCCCCTAGGACTCTTGTCCATCTACATGCTGAATAAACAATGCAATAATAAATGACAGAGTGCCGGCAGCTCCCATGATCAATGAGCTCCCTCCGCTAGCCATCCTGCTGTTGTCCCAAGTTACCTGAAAGATAAATAAGGGTGAGTATAAACATACTCAGTAAGAATCCCCAACCGGGGTACAATACGATACATCAGTCATCTAGCACCTCAGCATGCAAGCAAACAGCTATCAACACAGATCATAGCTCAACGAGCTCATAATGCAAGATCTGGAGTCATCAAAAGTCTCCTACTTCCAGCCTAATGATTGGTTCTCATAACCAATCCCGGGACATCACCGAGGTCTCTTTCACTCGGGGGATTGATCAGCTCAAAAACTAATCCCAAGGATGTCCTCAAGGGCCTCTTTGCCCTTGCTAATAATCTGGACTTACGGGAGAGTACCCGAAGTCTGGCTCTAAACTGGAAGGAATGGTGTACTCACGAACATTAGCCCGGGGGAGCTCTCCGAACCGGCAACTAACGCGTGTGCGCGCACACTTTATGCTGCTGCAACCGGCGTAAATGTGGGGGCCTAAGGACAAACTACGCGGGCCAGGTACGCATGCATAAGACTCGGAAGAGGTGTCACTGATCACAGTAGCGCGAGGCCCTCGGTGCTCATCTGTGCAGCCTGAACCACCGACCTGAAGCTAAGAACCGGCCAAGGTAGGCTTACACCGTTGGCAGGGTTCCGCTCTAGCAGGCTACAAACTAGGCTTACGCCAATAAGGTAGCGAATTCTCATTGGCTGCCGGGAGGGGAAGCAATGTACGTTATGCCTCGCTCTACTCCCAACCGGTGGGGACAAAGTACGTTGTGTCCGCTCTCAGCCTCTGGATGATGACAAACCCTACAACACTAGCTAAGAGTACAGAGTAAAATAAATGATTCCTGGCTAGCAAACAATGACCGACATCAATCACATTTACCTAGCATGATACTACGAACTTAAGATAGGAATCATAAGCATGCTGGAAGAACAAACCTAGCATGGCACTAACATGTAAAATAAGACAAACATGCTAGCAAGAGATCAATCAAAGCTGTCCTATCACTATCATGCTCATAACAGTAAACAAGCATACAAGGCACATCATGATATATCGCAGGGTCCACACAACCACGGTAAGAAATCCTTACCTGGAACAAGCAGAAAACAATAATAATCACAATCAACCAAGCGACCCTCGAGCCTCTAATCGAACCCGAACAACCTAAACATTAAATAAAACACCCTAATTAAATCCATAATCAGCAGCCAACAAATCAGGGCCCAACGAAGAAAAGACTCGGGAAATACCATCCGAGAAGCCACAAGGCTTGGGCCAACCAACACACAACAGGGCAGGCTGTCGGCAGAGCTGGGCTGGCTGGGCGCAGGCGCTGGGCGCTGGGGCACTAGGGCGCAAAGGCTGGGCGCTGGGGCGCGGGCTCGACTCAGCTGGGCAACGGCGTGCGGCTCGGCTCGGCACAGGGGACGGCGCGCGAGCGCGAGCGACACGAAGCGCCAAAAAGACGCGCGCGCGGGGCGACGCGACGCGACGGCTACAGGGCGCACAGGCTCGACACGGCGAGTTACAGGGCGCACGTGCTCGACACAGTGCAGGGCGCTCGGACCTGGGCGACGCGGGGTGTGGGCGAGGCTGGGCGACGTGGGGATGGCCTAGGTGACGCGACTTCGCCACAGCGGCGGCGGCGAGCCACACCGGGCACTGGCACTGCACTGGGCTCGCTCTGCTCGGGCTTAGGCGGTGAGGCGACCAGGTTGGGCGACCTGGGCTAGGGCTCGGGCTGGGGGTTGGGGGGCTAGGGCTGGAGGAGAGAGAAAAAGGAGAAAAATGGAAAAAAAGGAAAAATGGGAAATAAAAAGGAAAAATGAGATTTTATCCTAATTTCCATCCTTATCCATTTTTATCCAATTTTAAATACCCTTAAAATCCTTAAATCCCATTTCCCGGCTTCCTCCTTCGAGACCCGACTGAAGCAACCTTTTCCAATAAATAAAACTCACTTAGATCAACCTCCCAAATCAATACTAAGGGCCCGGGCTCGAATCCCAATGGAAACACCCAAACAACCATGATTTTGCCAAAACCCAAATCACAACCGAACCTCCAAACGAATAGCCCAAACATCTTGGGACTCGCAACCACCAACAAACAAGCCTCGACAAAGGCAGAAGCTGCCTCGAAACCCTAAAAATCCACAAATCCTGCCCGGGGAGCAAAAAGACCAAAATGCCCCTAAGGGTCAAAACAGCTCTAACGGCCCAACCGAACAACTGAATCTGAACAGGAAGCACCTCGAAAACCGGAATAGAAAACTGGGCCGTTACAATACTCCCTCCTTTTAAGACTTTCGTCCTCGAAAGTCCTAAGACGAAACGGCTCTAGGAAATCTCCACTGATTCCTAGCCAACTGAACTTCTCGGCTAAGACAACACTAGCCCTCTTCGAGAACCAAACCCTCTTAGGTTCTCAAAGGTTCAAAGCCACAATGTTATCCAGTCTGCCACAAACTATCTCAACATCGAGACGAGGCACACAAAAATCACTGCTGCCAAAGACAGGGCAAAGCTAATCGAAAGACCAGTGCTCCGATCCGCTCAAGGATCTCAAAAGGCCCTACAAACCTGGGGCTCAAATAAACCCTGCTAATCCAACATGGAACACCTCTCTACGTTGTTACTCTTAGCAAACTCGCAGACTGGACACAAGCTCCAAAACTCAACGCCACGCACTGGCGTAACTTCTCAGAAAGCTCACAGCTGTTAACAAACAGCCTCAACTCTACACCATGCTGGCCAAACAACTGAACCTCTCAGGTTCCAGAAACTAAACGGCCTACTCTTACTTCACAAGAGACCAGCGAACCACAAGGCTTGCCTAAAGCCTTAACGAAAAACAATCAAACCACCAACTGGCGATTGATCCAAAAGGAAAACTTTTCCCACTAGCACGAGCTGAAACTTCAGCTACGGCCAACCCTAAATGGCAAAATCCAGGCACAGGCTCCACTCGGCCAACCAACAAACTGAAGCCTCTCAACGGCCGAACGCAAACTTTTCCATGCAAACCTACTAGCAACTGGCCAAAGAGAACATTGTCAGGCAAGGAAACAACCAACATTCCTCTCCTGGAAATCTCTGGTAGCAAGGACCAAACCATCACAGGGCTACCTACAACTCAACAGCTTGAGGAGAACAGCTCAAGGGTTTAACCAACCAATGCCACGGCACCTCTGTGCCAACTCACTCAACTGTGGCTCAGCTAAAATGCCAACTGCGAAAGCACTACAACATGGAACAAAACCCGAGAATGGCTTGCTCAGCAGAAACTCAAACCAAGCTTATAACGAGCAAAACTCGCCTCCAAGCTACCACTCAACTCTGAAGTCCAACTGGCTACTCAAAGGACTTCCTCCTTTTTAGCCTAGGCCTAGCTCATCTTGCGACTAGAAACTCCACACTCGGAACATCGCAAGGAATACGAACTGACAAGGCTACCTCCAAGGATAATACTCGAGACTGGCATCCATGGTGCAACTCAACCACCATAGAAACTAGGGGTTCCTCAAACCCCAAAGAATCAACAACTTTCCAGCAAAATCTCAACTCTTAAACTGGCTGGCCTCCGCCCTTGCGGGGACAAACAACTTTACGCTTGCTAACAACACAATGCAGGGACCCTCTCGCTGGGCTAACCGCTGCGCTACTCTGATCAACTACACAACTCAGGAGCTACGCTGACTCCTTCTAAAAGGGAACGATTTCCCCAGCAAGCGAACTTCTGAAGGGCAGCGAATTTCACACACGCTCGCTGACTTGCTCAAACCCGAGGGCAACAACAACCAACTCTCTTGGAAGCAACACCCAAGGGAAAACTCAACTGATTGGACCACCAACCAAGAACTAGCAGAACTTACTCAACCACCGAGGGAGGGGTTAACTCCCAAAACTTCCTGAATAGGAACAAGTCCTCAGGGAAACGCCCTCTTGCTCGAACCGAGCTAGCTCTTGAAACAACAAGAGAACCAAATCTTGGTCAACACCAAGCAACAACTAGCCACCACACCGGAACCAATCCGGACTCTACTCCAAACAAGCACTAGCTTGCTAGACTACCAAATCTGCAAGCAACTCACCCAAGGAACACTGCTTGGGTCTGACTGAGCTCTGGAGAGGCTCTCCACAACATAGGGATCCTCCGATCACTCTCCGACACACACGGTCGTCAAACGATCTAAAAGACAACCGGCTACACGGGCACAACCCTCTCCAGCATCTCAACTACGCTGGCCAACTCCAACTCTTGAAAACCAAGAGGACCGGAAACGCAACAAAATGTGTCATCCTCCTACTCAAGCATCAGCCACAACAAACCTTCTGCCCAAGGTAAGGATCCGAACAGCTCTCTTAGCCATGACGATCAGAAACTACGCGGCTTTGCTACCACCGCTCTTGCTCAGTTCCAACTGAACTCTGACCATCGATCAAGGACCAACTAGCAAAACTTGCTTAAACAACAACCCAGCTACGAGCACGGCATCCTTACAACCAAAGCTAGGGCACTTGCCAAGAACTAAAGCCTTGACAACTCAAAGACTGAGCACTGGTTCCTCAACACGAACCCCTCATGGTTCTCCAAACATGAACCACGGAACGGGCTACACAAAAGTACACCGGCGTGTACAGCTCCAACTTGATTCCTTAAGATCCAATGCCAACAAGGACTCTCACACAGGGCAACTTTTGCCTCCAACAGAGCCACTACTAACAAGGAAGCAACAAGAGTTCAAACCCTCTCGGGGCCAACTCACCACGAAAAGCCACATTGGCCAACTCACTCTTACAAGAGCATATCCACGCCAGGCTAACATACCTCAAGCCAATGTGCCCACTAAACGTGCTCCGATCAGCCATCCAACTCATGGCTCTAACACTGGATCAATCATGCATCCATCGATGCCAACACTACCCATACTAGGGTAACTCAAAGGGAAGCCGAATCATGCTACCATCAAATCTGGCTCACAAGCTCACAACACAGGCACGAGAACTCTAGCTCTTAACAACCTACAGCATCCTTTGGTACCCAACTCTCAGAGACCCTGAAAAGCTCCTACTTTCCCTCGAAAACCTCATACTTGTAGTTCTCTGACTACCACCGAGCTAGATCTCTTATGCAACCCAAACAGGTGAAACCTCAGGAAATGGGTACGAGACTAGCGGGGATGCTATACTCTGGGCCGCCATGGAACCTCCTGCACAAAAGTGCCAACTGGCCTGAATCTAGGCCTCCTGTCAAAGCTTGGTGCCAACAGGCACTACATCCTTTACAACATAAATCAACCATAAACGAGCTTTATGCCCGTCTGAGGAAAGGGAAGGTCACACTCCAAGTGACGGGGCAATGGCACTCGGCACCAGAGTCCCAATACTCGAGCAGCCTAATCTCTGGCATCTCGCCTAACAGACATGCCACGGCCTACTCCTGCATCCCACTCAATGCTCAACAAAAGCTCAGGCCAACTTCTCGGGTGGCAACAACTTGTTCCACATTTGGAACATCCAACAAAAGAGTGATCCACTCTACTAGCCCGCTGAAATCCACAAACGGATTAAACCCTGACAAGCAAACTCCATACTACACCCTGGCTACGAGAGTACTAAGAGAACTGGCTGTAAAACAACAGCAAGCTTGCAAGGGGGCAAAGATGTCTCTATATCTGCCTCAAGCCACTAACACGGCAACTTGCCAATCAATCGGGCGACTGGTGGAGACTCTGCTGGTCCACCTCTCACAAGGGACTTCCACCACCAATCTGCACAAAACAAAGACAGAACAAAGACACCTCGGCCTCTGAACAGCAGGGCATCCCAACACACGGATGCTAAACTCAAACCTGGCCAACCGCTTTACTAATAGCAGTAGGACTTTCTAAAACATCGAGCTCTACAGGCATCCACTTGCCAAACTAGGCGGCTCCATCAACGCCAACAATCTCATTGGAAAAAACCTGCTGTTCATGCCCTCCTGGGAACCTCCGGGGCTACAAGAACTACTGGGGGTGTCTGTTGAAAAAAACTCTGTCAGCTGGGCTATCTGTGCCCGGGACTCCTCACTACGCGCTACAATCTGCGCCTGGGTCTCCGCTCTCTGATAGCTAAAGACCTGCCATCAAATCTCTCATGGGTGGAGCACACTCGCCAAGGAGTCACACTGCGAGGCGTGCTAGCCTCTACCCCCTCCACTAGGCAACTCAACTGCCAGGGCCAAATCTGGCCTACAGGTCTAAACAACCCTGGACGCGGCCTCAACATCAACACGATCAGTCCAACTCCTCGGTCGGACATGCCAAGCGTCCCTGCTCCTCTGAGTGCGATCAACATACTGGCGATCTGCACAAAGCACCTCCACCCTCTCACTAGAGGAAAACCAACAACTGGGCCACACGTGGCCTACGGGAGTCTAATCTCTGCCTCCCTCTGGAACGATGTCCCAGGGGCATCCGAATCTATCTGGATACCTCAACAAGCTGCTATCAAACTGCTCGCACTACGGAAAGTTGGCATGATGGCGCTCTAAGCCCAAACCAACAACGAGTCAGAACCTGCTCGTCTCCGCTCCACACACTACACAAGGCATAAAAGCTATATGAAAAGTATTGTAAATTCTTAACCCTTAGCTTAATGAACTCAGACAAACCTGAGGGCCGTGGAGTGCTGATGATCATGGGAACAACAACCTACAAAGCAGGTTAGTCTACAAAATCTATGACTCTGTGCTCTGATACCAACTTATAAGAACCCGACCCAAAACATGGTCCTAAACCTGGGTTCTCACTCAGCATGCAAGTTAAATATGATAACAAGCAGTTTAGTGCTCATATTTAAAACCTTTCAAAACATATGAGAAGGGGGAACCCTTAAAACATAACCAACAATTATCATTTAAACAAACCAACAAAGTAAAACAACCAGGCCAGTGTTTATAAAAACATACAATAAAATTTAAACAACTTTTTAAACAATGTTCTCCTAGGACTCCTGTCCATCTACATGCTGAATAAACAATGAAATAATAAATCACAGAGTGTCGGCAGCTCCCATGATCAATCAGCTCCCTCTGCTAGCCATCCTGGTGTTGTCCCAAGTTACCTGAAAGATAAATAAGGGTGAGTATAAACATACTCAGTAAGAATCCCCAACCGGGGTACAATACGATACATCAGTCATCTAGCACCTCAACATGCAAGCAAACAGCTATCGACACAGATCATAGCTCAACGAGCTCATAATGCAAGATCTGGAGTCATCGGAAGTCTCCTACTTCCGGCCTAATGATTGGTTCTCATAACCAATCCCGGGACATCACCGAGGTCTCTTTCACTCGGGGGATTGATCAGCTAAAAAACTGATCCCCAGGATGTCCTCAAGGGCCTCTTTGCCCTTGCTAATAATCTGGACTTACGGAAGAGTACCCGAAGTCTGGCTCTAAACTGGAAGGAATGGTGTACTCACGAACATTAGCCCGGGGGAGCTCTCCGAACCGGCAACTAACGCGTGTGCGCGCACACCGCATGCTGCTGCAACCGGCGTAAATGTGGGGGCCTAAGGACAAACTACGCCGCCGTGTACGCATGCCTAAGATCGGGGAGCGGTGTCACCGATCACGAGAGCGCGAGGCCCTCGGCGCTCATCTGTGCAGCCTGAACCACCGACCTGAAGCTAAGAACCGGCCAAGGTAGGCTTACACCGTTGGCATGGTTCCGCTCTAGCAGGCTACAAACTAGGCTTACGCCAATAAGGTAGCTAATTCTCATTGGCTGCCGGGAGGGGAAGCAATGTACGTTATGCCTCGCTCTACTCCCGACCGGTAGGGACAAAGTACGTTGTGTCCGCTCTCAGCCTCTGGATGATGACAAACCCTACAACACTAGCTAAGAGTACAGAGTAAAATAAATGATTCCTAGCTAGCAAACAATGACCGACATCAATCACATTTACCTAGCATGATACTACGAACTTAAAGTAGGAATCATAAGCATGCTGGAAGAACAAACCTAGCATGGCACTAACATGTAAAATCAGGCAAACATGCTAGCAAGAGATCAATCAAAGTGTAACAGCCCGGTTTCCCGTTGAATGTAAAATTAGGTTTCTATATATTTTATGCTCAAAAGTGTTGTTGGGAGGACTCGAACCCTTGGCCTAAAAAGGGGTTTGGAAGTTTGGAATTAAATAAAGAAAATAGTGCGTCAGCCGGGGCTCGAAGGAGGGAAGCCTTGGGAAGGGAATTTGAGATTCCCAAGGCTTATATAATTAAGGGAAGGAAGGAAAAGAAAAAAAAGAAAAAAAAGAAAACTTCACTCGCAAAAGCCCTCTCCCCACACCCTCACCGTCGCCGCCCATCGCACCCAGCCACGCCCACGTCGCCGTCAAACAAGGCCGCACCTGCCCAGCCTTCGCCCGCGACCGACAGCCACCAAATTGCCGCTCGCACCGCGACGCCCCTGGCCAGCCAGCGCCGCGTCGCACCGTGCGCCCTAGCGCCGCACCGTGTGCCCCAGCGCACCGCCCGCACCTCTGTCGGCCAAGAATCGCGACGCGCGCACAGCGCACACACTACCGCTTCGCTCGTCCGTCGCCCACGTCGCCCGCTTTCGCCGCGCGTCGTCCCAGCGTGTCGCTCGTTGCTCGCGCGCGCTTTGCTGCCAGTGCCGCGCCGCGCGCCCGCCATCAAGACGCCTTGTCGCGCGCGCTCGCTCCGTTCGCTGCCGCGCCGCCTTGCCGCGCCCGAGCCAGCGCCCGATGCAGCGCGCCAGTGCAGCGCCAGCGCGGCGCCACCACACCAAAGCGTCGTTCTGCTCGCTTCTTCGCGAGACGTGTGTCTTCTCGGTTGGTAAATTTCTGAGCCTCCACCATTTGGACTTCATGATTTTAGCTGCTGTTTATTTATTTAGGATATTTTATTGTATGCCTAGGTCGCTCGGGTTCGCTTTAAAGCTCGAGGGTTGTTAGTTGGTTCGTGATAGTTACTTTCCACTCGTTTCCAGGTAAGGATTTCTTACCCGGGGTTGTGTGGACCCTGCGAACACCTGATAGCATATTGGTTATTGTAACTGTATGAGTTTCTAGTGGATAGGCATCATGCTTGCTTTTGATTCATGTTCGTGTTATGTTCGCGTTCCGTTAGTTCCATGCTAGGGTTCTCCTATCCTGTCATATTCATGCTTTATGTTGTATTCTATTAGTTCCATGCTACGTTCTTCCATCCTGACATATCCATGTTCTCCATTGAATGCTGTTAGATCCATGTTAGGTTTAAACAGGTGTCGTATAGTGTAGAGGATTGTAGGGTAACTAGTGTAGGTCCCGCTCGGGTAAGACCCCGATGGACATCCGGAGGTGTAAGACCCCGATGGGCATCCTAGGTGTATAAGACCCCGATGGGCATCACTGAGTTGGAGGTGTAAGACCCCGATGGGCATCCTAGGTGTATAAGACCCCGATGGGCATCACTGAGTTGGAGGTGTAAGACCCCGATGGGCATCCTAGGTGTATAAGACCCCAATGGGAATCACTGAGTTGGAGGTGTAAGACCCCGATGGGCATCCTAGGTGTATAAGACCCCGATGGGCATCACTGAGTTGGAGGTGTAAGACCCTGAAGGGCATCCTAGGTGTATCAGACCCCGATGGGCATCACTGAGTTGGAGGTGTAAGACCCCGATGGGCATCCTAGGTGTATAAGACCCCGATGGGCATCACTGAGTTGGAGGTGTAAGACCATGATGGGCATCCTAGGTGTATAAGACCCCGATGGGCATCACTGAGTTGGAGGTGTAAGACCCCGATGGGCATCCTAGGTGTGTAAGTCCCTGATGGGCAGCACTGAGTCCTAGGTTGTGTAAGGCCCGAAGGGCATCCAGGTGTAGAACCTAGGGTAGTTTATAGCTGTGAGCCTTCGAGTAGGCAAGCTCTAGGACTGGCGTATAAATTAACCCAACTGTTGCTCCAAGTCGTTGTATGGTTGCATGTGCATGTGCTAAATGAGTTGTTTTCGTATTGTACCCCGGTTGGGGATTCTTACTGAGTAACTCGTTGCTCACCCTTCTTTTCTGTGGTTTTTCCACCAGGTAACTTGGGACAGAGGCTGGATGGCTAGGAGGAGGCTGCTGGATGATCATGGATAGTGACTGACGAGTTGCACGTTCCTTTATTGTTTTTATGATTTAGCATGTAGTGGGACTTGGGTCCCTAGGAAAAGCACTCAAAAAGCTGTTTTATGTTTCTCATTATTCCCTTTGATTGGTTTTTAGAAATCTTGATCGATCACTTATTTATTTATTATTGTTTTTTTTTATTGGAACTATGTTTTTGTATTAAATTGTTGATTACAAGGTTTTAAATTGGGAACTCTGAATGATATTTTCCATTTTTTTAATCATGCATGCTAAGTAAGGATCTACGTTAGAGACCGTTTCTCGGGTCGGGTCCTTACACAAAGCTACCCTATCACTATCATGCTCATAACAGTAAACAAGCATACAAGGCACATCATGATATATCGCAGGGTCCACACAACCACGGTAAGAAATCCTTACCTAGAACAAGCAGAAAACAATAATAATCACAATCAACCAAGCGACCCTCGAGCCTCTAATCGAACCCGAACAGCCTAAACATTAAATAAAACACCCTAATTAAATCCATAATCATCAGCCAACAAATCAGGGTCCAACGAAGAAAAGACTCGGGAAATACCATCCGAGAAGCCACAAGGCTCGGGCCAACCAACACACAACAGGGCAGGCTGTCGGCAGAGCTGGGCTGGCTGGGCGCAGGCGCTGGGGCGCAGAGGCTGGGCGTTGGGGCTCAGAGGCTGCGCGCGGGAGCGGGCTCGACTCGGCGGCTTGGCGGCGCGTGCGCGGCGGCGGCCAAGACAGGACGGCGACGCGGCGCGCGCGCGACACGGCGCTGAGGACTCGCGCGCGGCGGCGCGACGCGACGCGACGGCTATAGGGCGACGGCTCGGCGCAGATCAGCAGGCGCTCGAACTGAGCGGACGCGGGGCTCGGCGCGGCTGGGCGACGCGGACGGCGGCTGGCGACGACGACTGACAAGGCGGGCGAGCTGGGTCGGGCGCTGGCACCGTGTCTTGTGCCGGCTCGGCCGTTTCGGGCTTGGGCTAGCTGGGGCGACTAGGTTGGGCGACCAGGGCTAGGGCTCAGGCTGGGGGTTGGGGGGCTCGGGCTGGAGGAGAGAGAAAAGGGAGAAAAATGGAAAAAAGGAAAAATGGGAAATAAAAAGGAAAAATGGGATTTTATCCTAATTTCCATCCTTATCCATTTTTATCCAATTTTAAATACCCTTAAAATCCTTAAATCTCATTTCCCAGCTTCCTCCTTCGAGACCCGACTGAAGCAACCTTTTCCAATAAATAAAACTCACTTAGATCAACCTCCAAATCAATACTAAGGGCCCGGGCTCGAATCCCAATGGAAACACCCAAACAACCATGATTTTGCCAAAAACCCAAATCACAACCGAACCTCCAAACGAATAGCCCAAACATCTCGGGACTCGCAACCACCAACAAACAAGCCTCGACAAAGGCAGGAGCTGCCTCGAAGCCCTGAAAATCCACAAATCCTGCCCGGGGAGCAAAAAGACCAAAATGCCCCTAAGGGTCAAAACAGCTCTAACGGCCCAACCGAACAACTGAATCTGAACCGGAAGCACCTCGAAAACCGGAATAGAAAACTGGGTCGTTACAATAAGCCCGTTGTTCTTTTCATATCTGAAACTAAATGTGCATCAGGTAAACTCAATTCTATTAAGCGTAGTCTTAATTTTAACCATTGTTTTGCAGTTGATAGTAATAGCCTTAGTGGAGGTCCTCGATTGTTTTGGATGGAAGAGGTTGATTTTAGGATCCATTCTTATTCTCAACATCATATTGACTGTAGTATTTCGTCTCTTGGTAAAATTTGGAGATTCACTAGAATCTTCTGTTTCTAATTCTAAACATCTCACCTGGGACCTTCTTCGACGATTGGCTGATAAAGATGACTGTCCCTGGATTATTGGAGGAGACTTTAATGAGGCTCTTTCGGCCCATGAGAAACGTGGAGGCTTGAAGGAGGTGGTCATATCAATGGAACAATTTTGTGAAGTAATGGATGATTTGTGCCTCCAAGATTTGGGATTCTCAGGAGATATATTTACTTGGTGTAATCGCTGGACTAATGAAGGCCACATATTCAAACGTCTAGATCGTTTCTTAGGAAACGCAGGGATTAGTGATCTATTTCCTAGTTTGAAGGTCTTTCACTTGGAGTGGTACACTTTGGATCACCGTCCTATTTGTATTAATCTGATAAGGTTGGGCCTAGGGCTCTATTTACCTATTACTTGGAGAATAAGTTAGTATTTTGTTATAAATAGAGTGGGTTAGGTTAGGGTTTAGGCATCCAATTGTTTAATGAGTTATTGAGTGATTTATTGTAGGGCTCAAGAGATTCTCTTGAGAGGGGAGGTTCCAAGACCTATCAAAACTTGGCTTATCTTGTATTCTTTTACTTTTGATATAATCTAGATCCTGGATCATATCAATTGGTATCAGAGCCGTTTGCCGATCCGAGAATGGTTACTACTAAGATGGAAACAAGGATGCTTGAGTGTGAAGAAAGAACGACCGACTTGGCGAGGAAGTTACAGGAGACGAACGCAAAGATGGAATTGATGGAGGAACGATTGGGAAGAAAGATAGATTTGCAGGATTTGAAGTTCGAGAGCATAAACCTGAAGCTAGAACTATTAATGGAGTCATTCCGAGCTTACAAAGGGAAGGGTTTAATGATCGAGGCCTCAGAGGGTGGTGTGGCAGCTAGGGTTTTTACACCGTCGCCGCCACCGCCACCATCGCCGCCGCCACCACCGCAGCCACCTCCGACATCGTTGCTGCCACCTCCGTCGTCATCGCCGCCGCCACCGCTGCCGCCGTCACCACCTCTGCCACCACCATCGTCGCCGCCACCTCTGCCGCCACCACCGCTACCGCTGTCGCCGCCACCACCGTCGTCGTTTCCACCGGCCACCGATGCTACGACGCCGCTTGCTTACAAGACCGACGACGCATCGCCATCGCCACCACAGCGCCGTTCTTTGCCGCCGAAAAAAAAAATATTTATTTTTTTATTTTTCTATTTTTATGTATGCCCACCTTGAGGACAAGGTGCTTTAAAGGGGCGGGTATTGATAAGGTTGGGCCTAGGGCTCTATTTAGCTATTACTTGGAGAATAAGTTAGTATTTTGTTATAAATAGAGTGTGTTAGGTTAGGGTTTAGGCATCCAATTGTTAAATGAGTTATTGAGTGATTTATTGTAGGGCTCAAGAGATTCTCTTGAGAGGGAAGGTTCCAAGACCTATCAAAACTTGGCTTATCTTGTATTCTTTTACTTTTGATATAATCTAGATCCTGGATCATATCATAATCTTGAAGGCATCCACGGAGTTCAGAATCGAAAGAAATATTGCTTTCGTTTTGAAGAATTTTGGCTTGATGCACCAGCTTGTATGGAGATAGTTCAAAATGGATGGATGATTAGTGATAATAATAGTAGTGAGTTTCTTGATTCCTTGTCCTCTTGCAGAAGATTACTTGGAGGATGGGGGGCTTCCCTAAAAAAAGAAAAATGGAATAATATGAAGCGAATCAGGTTGTTCATTCAAGAAGAATTTAATAGGAGAGATAATCCTGAATTTAATAAAATCCATTCACTTAGAGAATGAATTAGATGTTGAAGCTGAAGAAAAATATTGGAAACAGAGATCCCGAGAAGAATGGCTTAAATGGGGAGATAGGAACTCTCGGTGGTTTCATAAAAAGGCTTCCATGAGGCGAGAGAAAAATACAGTTCGTGGTATTTTCAATAGGGATGGAAGATGGATTGAGAATAATGATGAAATGAGGGAGGTTTTTCAAAATTATTTTAGCACTTTGTTTAGCTCTTCTTGCTCCTCTAAGGACTCCATAGATCTAGCTTTTGCTAATTTGCCATCTAAGATTAATGGGGATATAAATGAGGCTTTATGTGCCCCATTCCTGGAAGAAGAAATCAGGATGGCTCTCTTTCAGATGTTTCCGACCAAGGCACAAGGTCCTGATGGGTTCCCTGCCGTTTTTTATCAGAAATCCTGGCAAATTGTTAAAGGCAGAACAATGAAGGCTTGTTTGGATGTGTTAAATCAGCATTGTTCAGTTAGAAATCTTAACCATACCAATATAGTCCTTATTCCTAAAAAGAAGAATCTGATGGAGCCTGTTGACTTCCGTCCAATTAGTCTTTGCAATGTTAGTTATAAGATCATCTCAAAAGTTATTGTTAATCGAATGAAAGGGATCCTCCCAAACATTATTTCTGAGCAACAAACTGCTTTTGTTCCTGATTGTCTCATATCTGATTGCCTTCTCGTGGGATATGAGTGTATCCATCATGTTTCCTGTAAACGGGGAAGGGGGTCGGGATGGATGGCTCTTAAAATAGACATGAGCAAAGCTTTCAACCGTGTTGAATGGTCTTTTCTGCGAAGAGTGATGATGAAGATGGGTATTTGTTCGCAATGGATCAATCTTATCATGGACTGCGTATCTTCGGTTAGTTTTTCTGTCCTTCTTAATGGTGAACCTGGGGAAAGTTTTCAGCCTAGGCGAGGTCTTCGTCAGGGTGATCCTCTTTCCCCTTATCTGTTTTTGTTTTGCTCTGAAGTTTTTTTAGAATTGCTTGCGAATGCTCTGAAAATTGGCTTATTATCTGGTTGTCGGATTACTAAATGCAGCTTTGCCATTTCTCACCTATTCTTTGCTGATGATAGCCTTTTGTTTTGCAAAGCATTGGAGAAAGAAGTTTTAGTGATATGGGAGATTATCAAAATGTATGAGAAAAGTTCAGGCCAGCGTGTTAATCTTAGCAAATCAGCTGTGCTTTTTAGCCCTAATGTGAACTTGTCTTTGCGCATTCATCAAGCTAAATGTATTCAGATGCCAATTGTTGAAAATTTGGGAATGTATCTTGAGATGCCATCCCACTTTTCGCGCAATAAAATGCGAGACCTTAACTACATTAAGGAGAAAGTGCAAAAAGTGATTGGGGGATGAAAAATGAACTTCTTTTCACTAGCTGGTAGAGAAGTGCTTATCAAAGCTGTGGCTCAAGCCATTCCCATATACATCATGTCTTGTATCCGTCTACCTCAATCTCTTTGCCACCAGCTAACTCAAGCAATAGCTAAATTTTGGTGGGGTTCTTCGAATGCAAAATCTAAAATTCACTGGTCTCGATGGGACGTTCTATGTGATTCGAAAGAGAAAGGTGGGCTTGGTTTCAAAAGTATTGAGGGTTTTAACCAAGCTTTATTGGCCAAACAAGCTTGGAGATTATTACAAAATCCGTCCTCACTAGTAGGTCGGGTTTATAGAGGAAAATACTTCCCTTTGAAAAACTTTGTTGAGGCTCAAAATGGTTATAGCCCTTCTTTTGTTTGGCATAGTATCTTATGGGGAAGAGATCTTCTAATGAAAGGTGTTCGTTAAAGAATTGGAGATGGAATGGATACTATGATTTTTAACGCAGCTTGGATTCCCAGGGAAAAATCTTTTAAGATAATTACCAAGCCTAAAAATGAGGATCGGCTTATGACTATTTCTGAGCTTCTTAATTCAGAAGGAAATTGGAATATTTCAAAGGTTAATGAAGTTTTATGGCAGATTGATACTAAGGAAGTTCTAAAGATCCCTATTTGTAAATCTTGCCTTGCTGATAAATGGATATGGCATTACACGCTAGATAGAAATTTTTCGGTTCGAAGTGCCTACAAATTGTTTTCCAATTCGAATTTAGAGGAATCTTCTTCTAATTTGGAAGGTATCACAAACTAGTGGAGGAAAGTTTGGGGGCTTATGATCCCTGCGAAAATAAAGCATTTTATTTGGAAATTGTATCGCAACCTCATTCCAACACGGCAGAATTTGTATAATAGATATATCATTTCATCAGCAACTTGCTCTATCTGTGCGAATCAGGTTGAATCAGCAGTCCACACCTTTTTTGTATGCCCGCGTGCCAGATTGCTTTGGTCCTGTCTTATGCCATGTATTCTTCCTTTGTCCTCGGTGAGTAAAAATATTTCTGATGTTTTCTATCATGTTGCCGATTCCCTGTCAATTTCAGAGTTTGAAGTTTTTTGTGTTGGGATTTAGACAATTTGGAATGACCAAAATAATCTGATCAGAAATAAAGATATCCCTGAGATTGAGGTGCGAAGAGATTAGATTATCAATTACCTGGAGAGTTTTAAAGCGGCAAATGTTTGCCCGAAGACGAAGATTGGTGGTGCTGCTATTGTGGTGAATAAATCATTTGAATGGAGCAAACCTCAGGTTGGATCTCTCAAATCGAATGTGGATGCTGCTATTTGTATGGAAATGGACCGTATTGGATCGGGAGTTATCATCAGAGACAGCAATGGGGTCTGTTGTTTTGCGGCTTCGTCTTGCCTTCCGTCCACTATGAGTGCTTTTGGGGCTGAAGCATATGCTCTTCTCCAAGGCCTCAAATTTGTTGTGGAGGAAAATTTTTCGAACGTTGTTGTTGAATCTGATTGCAAGCTTTTAGTGGATGTTGCAAGAGACAAAAAGTTCTTCAATTCTGCATTTGGAACCATCCTGGTAGAAATAAAAAATTTCTTAGCTTGTAATTGTTTCAAAGGATTATCTTTTATCCCTAGAAATGCTAATAGGGTTGCTCACTGTGTTGTTAAATGGGCCAGTAGGGGTGGGCTTTCTATGGTTTGGGCTCTAATATTCCCCCCTCCATTGAAGAGGAGATTCTAACAGATTTAAACACTTGTAATTCTTTTGGGGTTATTCCCTGTTTGCCTGTTTAATAATATGAGTTTGGTTGATTTGTTCAAAAAAAAAAAAACAGCACTTTGCTGACCTGAATGTTACAACAATTCAAGGTAATCAGAATTTTGCACTTATCAACCTATTATTCTACACTTTCATTGTTAGAATCAGACACTAAAATAGTCCTAAATCTGGTTCTTACTCAGCATGCAATATGTAAGTAAAAGCATACAATTCTCTAACTTCTGTTTAAAACTTTAAAACAATAGTGGCATTTTTTAAAATAAACTTCCTTCAATAAAACTTTCAAAGGTAAATCCATTTAAAATAAAACAAGTTCCTGGCAAGTAATTTACTTAAACATCCACACAAAAAAGGCGACAGCTCACATGATCATACAACTCTTCCGCTAGCCATCCCGGTGTTGTCCCAAGTTACCTGGTGGAAAACCATAGAAAATAAAGGGTGAGTACAAAAGCACTTAGTAAGAATCCCCAACCTGGGTACAGTACGAAACATCAAATCATCTAGCATCCTAGTATACATGCAAACAGTTACCAACAAAGAATCTCTGCCATGGGTTGTTAACACAACTCTTGAGTCATTGGGAGTTTCCTACTCCCGGCCAAATGCCCAGCTCTCAAAATTGATCCCGAACAGATAATCCTCGAGGACCTCATACCCTCGGCCAAGTGACCAGCTCTCAAAACTAATCCTGCCCAGCTCTCTTAACTGGTCTTGGGACATCCGGGAGAGTACTCAGTGTCTGGCTCTAAACTCGAAATGGAAATGGTGTACTAACGACATTAGCCCGAGGGAGCACTCCTCCCAACGCCTAATGCATGTGCACGCACACCGCATGTGACTCGTAGCGTCCTGTATGGACGTAGGGACCTGTGTTACAAACGTGGTTATGATTAGCGTGAAGTGATCTCGCGACACGCATGTATACATGGTCTGTAGCAAGTAATAAGTAAATTATCGTACTCCACAGGGACTGAAAAATTAATTGAGATAATGTTTAGAATTGAAAAGTAAACTGCATGAAAACTGTTGTCGATAAGATTTTGGGTTTTGCATGAAAAAGAAATAACTAAACGAAATAATAGTTTTGATAAGTTAAGGCTAAACTAGGATACTTGTGAGAGCAGCAGCAATGCAATAGCAAGAAATATGCGGTAAGGGAATCTATCATACTACGCTTACAAACTAATGCTTCCGCTTTCGTTCAGCACTTAGCCCAGATTCCACTACGACTAAGTGCAATTAAAATCGTGCTAAGTTTGTGTAAGGACCCGACCCAAGAAACGGTCTCTAACCTAAAGTCCTTACTTAGCTTGCATGATTAAGAATATAAAACATCATTCAGAGTCGGAAGTTTAAAAGCTTGCAGTAAACACTTTTTAAATAAAGACCATGATTCAATTAAATAAAACGGTAGATGACTGATCAGTACTTTCTTAAAACAATTCAAAGAGAATGGTACGAGAACATAAAACAGTTTAAGTGTTTTCCCTAGGGACCCAAGTCCCACTACATGCTAAAACATAAAAGAAAACTACGTGCAACTCGTAGTCACCGTCCATGATCATCCAAACGCCTCCTCCTAGCCATCCCGCCTCTGTCCCAAGTTGCCCGGTGGAAAACCACAGAAAATAAGGGTGAGCAACAAGTTACTCAAGAAGAATCCCCAACCGGGTACATTACGAAAACATCTCATTTAGCACACCGACATGCAACCATACAAAACTTAAGCGGAGTAGTTGGATTAACCATGCAATGTCCTAGGGCTTGCCTACTCGCAGGCTCTTAGCTATCGAACTTCTCCTGGCTCTACATCTAGACGCCCTTCGGCCTTACACAACCTAATACTCAGTGAGGCCCATCGGGGACTTACACACCTAGGATGCCCATCGGGGACTTACACCTCCAACTCAGTGATGCCCATCGGGGTCTTATACACCTAGGATGCCCATCAGGGTCTTACACCTCCGACTCAGTGATGCCCATCTGGGTCTTATACACCTAGGTTGCCCATCGGGGTCTTACACCTCCGACTCAGTGATGCCCATCGGGGTCTTATACACCTAGGATGCCCATCAGGGTCTTACACCTCCGACTCAGTGATGCCCATCGGGGTCTTATACACCTAGGATGCCCATCAGGGTCTTACACCTCCAACTCAGTGATGCCCATCGTGTCTTATACACCTAGGTTGCCCATCAGGGTCTTACACCTCCGACTCAGTGATGCCCATCGGGGTCTTATACACCTAGGATGCCCATCAGGGTCTTACACCTCCAACTCAGTGATGCCCATCAGGGTCTTATACACCTAGGATGCCCATCGGGTCTTACACCTCCAACTCGGTGATGCCCATCGTGTCTTATACACCTAGGTTGCCCATCGTGGTCTTACACCTCCGACTCGGTGATGCCCATCGGGTCTTATACACCTAGGATGCCCATCGTGGTCTTACACCTCCAACTCGGTGATGCCCATCGTGTCTTATACACCTAGGATGCCCATCGGGTCTTACACCTCCAACCGCCCATCGGGGTCTTACCTTGAGCGGGACCTACACTAGATACCCCTTCTAACTTCTACACTAAACATCTCGGTCTCAACTTAACATGGATTTAACGGCAATCAACGGAAAACATGGATATGCCAGAAGAGGGTACCTAGCATGGTACTAGCGGAACACAATTCAAACACAAACATGAATCAAGGAAGCATGAATCCTATCTAATAGAAACTCATACAATCACGTAAATCAAGATGCTATCAAGGTATTCGCAGGGTCCACACAACCCCGGGTAAGAATCCTTACCTGGAAAAAGTGGAGGTTATTTATCCCGAATCAACTAACAACCCTCGAGCTTATAAGCGAACTCGAGCAACCAACCGAAGAGGCGCGTGGTCTCGGCAGCCGAAGGGCGCGAAACGCGCCGCAGCGGCAAGGCGCTGGCGCTGCTCGCGCGCGCGCAAGGCGAGCAGACGGCGAGGCAGCTGCGGAGCGACGTGCTGCGACGCGTGAGGTCGAGTGCTGCTGCGCCGAAGGGCGGCTGGTGCGCTGCTGCACGGTCGTGCGGATGCGGCCGGACGGAGCGGTGCGTTGGGGCGCACGGCGTGGCGGCTCGGGTGCGGGTCGGTGCGGTGCGTCTCGGGCGAGCAAAGCAGGCGTCGCGGCGGCGTGTGGGCTGGCGGTTGCGCGCGCTGTGCGATGGGGTGGCTGAGCGGCTGGGGCGTTGGCGGCGGCTCGGTGCGGCGACGGAGTGTGGGGCGAAGACGGGCAGCGCGACGGCGACGTGGCGCAAATGCGGCTTGGTGCGTAAGGCGGCTTGGGTGAGAGTGAAGGAGAAGGCTAGGGTTTTTGGATTCTTTTTTTTTTTATTTTCTCCTTCCTTTCCTTTAAATAGACTTGGAAATCTCAAATGACCTTCCCAAGACTCCCCTTCGGGCCCCGGCTGACGCGTTTATTTTTCTTTATTTAAACCCAAGCTTCCAAATCCCTTTTTAGGCCAAGGGTTCGAGTCCTTCCAACAACTCCTTACAAACTAAAATAAAAGAAAACCTTATTTTATATTTTGCTGAAAACCGGCCATTACAATACTCCTCCTTGGGAGACTTCCGTCCCTAAGTCGCCGCTCCTAAAACAACTCGGGGTAACTCCTTCTCATCTCCCTTCCAACTCCCAAGTAGCTTCCTCAACTCTCTCGATTCCGCCACTTTGCACTTTCACTAAATCAATAGCTCTGTTCCTCAAGACTTTCTTCTCAAATGCTAAGATCTTTATGGGTTTTTCCTCAAAG
Organism: Sicyos edulis; assembly: GCA_036507275.1. Lineage (NCBI taxonomy): Eukaryota > Viridiplantae > Streptophyta > Magnoliopsida > Cucurbitales > Cucurbitaceae > Sicyos > Sicyos edulis. The sequence continues at coordinate 37,929,666 of CM071848.1, read as the reverse complement.
CTCGTGTCATGGTTCAACCAGTAAAGGCTCAAAATCTATGACGTGCGAAGGATCTCGCCACATATTGGCGGAGCATCGAGACGTGGAACACACTATGCACTCGCAGCCCAGGACGGCGGCAATGCTAACCGGTGAGGCCACAACCCCGATCCTCTCAAGGATCTCGAATGGTCCAACAATCCTGGGCTCGCTTTCCCCTTCCTTCCAAACCTCGTAACTCCACGCACGGAGCTACCTTAAGGAACACGTGGCCGCCAATCTCAAATTCCAACTCTCTACGCCTCGATATCGGCGTAGCTCTTCCCGCTTCGCTCAAGCGGTCAAGATACGAGCTCGATTTTCTCGGATGACTCATTGGTTAGTCAAGCAATTCCGCCTAACACTCTGCCGGTCACCAACCTCTTCCCGTAAGTCGGGATCTCGCAGCGCTTACCATACAACGCTTCAAACGGTGCCATCCGGATGGTTGATCAAAACTATTGTTGTAGGCAAACTCCATCAAGTATAAGTCACCGGTCCCAATCGCCGTGGAAATCCAATACGCAGCTCGCAGAGATATCCTCTAAGATCCGATTTACCCGCCACCGCCATCGGTCTGTGGGTGGAAGGTCAGTCTTTGTAGCCGCACTCAGTGCCCAAACTCGCTCAAGGGCCTTCCAAAACCGTGATGTAAAACGGGAATCCCGGCCGAGATAATCTTAATCGGCACTCCGTGGTATCTCACTATCTCGCTCGAGGAATAGTTGTGCCCACTCGCTCTACGGTGTAGTTTATCCTGCCTTAATGAAATGGGCACACTTAGTCAACCTATCAACGACCACCCAAATTTGAGCATATCCTCTAGGAGTCCCGGGCAAACTCGAGATAAAATCCATGGTGATCTCCTCCCATTTCCATCAGTAGGCATGCATGCCGGAAGAACAAACCTAGCATGGAACTAACATGAACAACAAGCAAAGATGCTAGCAAGATTTCAAACACAAGTCGCTCAATAGCTAACATACTCATAACAACAACCAAGCATACAAGGCACAATCATGATAGCATCGCATCTAACTCTCAACGATCTTAAAATCTTAGGGCTCACTTAGCCCTCGCTAACCCAACTCGGGCGCCTCTCTATGGCGCTACTCACAAAGAAACTTGTGGATTGGTCACGAGTTCTAAAACTCTCACACCGCGAAACTTCTTCTGGGCTCACAAACATGCTACCAAACAAATTTCAACTCTACACCATGTCGACTAAACAACCGAACCTCCCGGGATTCAGAAACTACAAGGCCTACTCTTACTTCACATGAGATCAACGAACCACAAGGCTTGCCTGCAGCCTTAGCGAAATCCAATCGAATCACCAACTAGGAACAGAGCCCGAGAAGGGCCGGCTCTGAAACTCAAACCAAGTCTTAGAACGAGCGAAAGCTCCCTCCAAGCCGCCACTCAACCCTTAAGTCCATCCGCCGCTCTAAGGACTTCCTCCTTATAGCTAGACCTAACTCTCCTTCCGATCCAGAAACTCCACCCACGAAACATCGCGAGGAAATAAGGATAGCGACGACCACAAGCTTGCGGATCATGAACAACTCGGGTCAGCAAGACTACCTCAAAAGTTAATACTCAAAATCGCATCCACGGTGCAACTCAACGACCAAGGAACTAGGGGTTCTACAAATTCCAAAGACCCAACAACCTTCCAACAACAACTCAAACCCTTGAACTGGCCGGGCCTCACCCTCGCGGACAAACAACTTTCCAATTGCTAACAAGCCAACGCAGGACACTCTCAATGGGCGACCGCTACGCCACTCTAATCAACTACACAACTCGGAGCTAAGCGACTCCTCCTCTCAGGGACGATTTTCCAGCAGAAGCGGACTTCCGAAGGACGATGAACTTCACACACGCTAGTAGTCCTACTCATCGAAGGCAACAACAACCAATTCCCTCGAAAGCAACAATCGAGGGATTCCACAATCGCTTGAACCCACCAACTTAGAACTAGCAAGATTTACTCAACCTCCGAGGAGGGGTCAACTCCCAAAACTTCCCGACTAGGAACAAGTCCTCGTGGCAACTCCACTTGCTCGAACGAAGCTAGCTCTAGAAACCACATGGGAACCAAACCTTGGTCAACGCCAAGCACCACCTTGCTAAGAATTCTGAAAACCAACGCAGAGGCTACTAAGAACAACTCTAGCTTGCCAAACGACTACAAGCATCCAAAGAACTCAACCGAGGGACACCGCTTGGAGTCCGACCGAGCTCTGGTTCCTCAACACGAACCTTTCGTGGTTCCCAAAACATACACCACTTTAACGAGCTACACAAAAGTACACCGACGTGTACATCTCCAACTTGATTCCTTAAGATCCAAACCAATAAGTACTCTCACACAAGGCAACTTTTGCCTCCCAATAGAGCCACAACTAGCAAAGGAGCAACAAGAGTTCAACCCACTTGTGGTCAACTCACCACTTTAACGCCACATTGGTCCACTTACTCTTACAAGAGCATAGCCACACCAAGCTAACTTACCTCATACCAATGGTCCACTAAACGTGCTCGATCAACCTTCCAACTCATGGCTCTAACATCGATCAACCACGCATCATCGATGCCAACCCTACTCATATTAGGGTAACTCCAGGTAGTCGAGTCACACTACCATCCAACCGGCTCACAAGCCCCCACAACACAAAGCGAGAACTCCTGGACGCGCTAGCCCTTAACAACCAACACATCCTTTGTACCTAGCTCTCGGTGACTTCGAAGGCTCCTACTTATCCCTCGAACAACCTCACTCTTGTAGTTCTCTTACTACCACCGAGCTAGATCTCTTATGCAACCCAAACAGTGCAATCTCGGGAAGTGGGTACAAGACTAGTGGGGATGCCAAACTTCGGGCGGGTCTTGGAACCATCTCGCACAAAAAGTACCAACCGGCCCGACTCTAGGCCTCCTCTCAAAGCTTGGTGCCAACAGCACTACATCCTTAACAACACAAACATCTCTTTACGGGCTTTAAGTCCCTCTCGAGGGAAGGGAAGGTCACACTCCAGTGACAGGGGCAATGGCACTCAACACAAGGGTCTCAACACTCGAGTAGATTATTCTCTCGACATCACGACTAATGCATACAAGCCACGGCCCATTCCCGCATCCCACTCGATGCTCAACAAATACTCAAAGCCAACCCTAGGGTGGCAAACACTGCTCCACTCTTGGAACATGCTAACGTAAGGTGCTTCTCTCTAATAGCCAAATGAAAACCACGGACGGATTAAGTCTTGACAAGCAAACTCCACACTACCCCCGCTACGAGGGTACTAAAAGAAGTGGCTACAAAACGATCGCAGCTTGCAGGAGGACAAGATGTCTCTACATCTTCCTCAAAAGCTACTAACTTGGCGGCTTGCCAATCGACCGGTGGTCGGGTGGAGACTCTGCTGTCCGCCTCTCATAGGGGACTTCCACCACCACACTTCTTTGCATCAAACAAAGACCAGAGCGGCACGCGCTTCGACCTCCGAACATCAGGTCATCGGCCTCTCGAACACCGTGTCATCCCAACACCGGATGATAAACTCGATCTGGACAACTACCTCGCCGCCAGCAGATGGGTCTCAAAACATCCAAATTTCTACAGGTTCCACTAGCCAAACTCGGCACTCGATCAACGCCAACTAACTTATCAAAGATAACTCGTTGATCGATCCCTCCCGTGAGCCTCCGGCAACTGGAGCTACAAGGAGGGGCGTCTCCTAAATAAACTCTGCCACCGGGCTATCTGTGCTCAAGACTCCCCATTACGCGCTACAAATTGCGCTGGGTCTCCGCTCTCTGTTAGCTAAAAGACTCGCCATCAACTCTCGCATGGCCGAGCACACTCTGCTCAAGGAGTCTCACTCGAGGCGTGCTAGACTCTACCCCTTACTCTTGGCAACTCATCTCGCCAGGGCCAAAGGTGGCCTCACGGGTCTAAACGACCTCGGGCGAGGTCTCATCATCAACATGAACGGTCCAACTCCTTGGTTGGAGATACCAAACGTCCTCGCTCCTCAATGTGTAATCAACAATCGGCGGTCTACACAAAACATAAAAACTAGCCCACGCTGGGCTCTCACCGCCCAACAAGGGTAACACATGTATACTAGATGCGATTGTAATTCTTAACCCTTAACTTTAAACTTACGGACATACACGATGGTCATGGAGCGCTGATGATCATGGAAAACAACCTACAAATCGCAGTCGGGTCTACGAACCTATAACTCGAGCTCGATACCAACTGTAAGGACCTCGACCCAAGAAACGGTCTCTAACCTAAAGTCCTTACTTAGCTTGCATGATTAAGAATATAAAACATCATTCGTAGAGTCGGAAGTTTAAAAGCTTGCGAGAAACACTTTTTAAATAAAGACCATGATTCAATTAAATAAAACGGTAGATGACTGATCAAGATTTTCTTAAAACAATTCAAAGAGAATGGTACGAGAACATAAAACAGCTTTAAGTGTTTTCCTAGGGACCCAAGTCCCACTACATGCTAAAACATAAAAGAAAACTACGTGCAACTCAGAGTCACCGTCCATGATCATCCAAATAGCCTCCTCCTAGCCATCCCCGCCTCTGTCCCAAGTTGCCCGTGGAAAACCACAGAAAAAATAAGGGTGAGCAACAAGTTACTCAAGAAGAATCCCCAACCGGGTACATTACGAAAAACATCTCATTTAGCACACCGACATGCAACCATACAAAACTTAAGCGGGAGTAGTTGGATTAACCATGCAACAAATTCTAGGGCTTGCCTACTCGAGGCTCTTAGCTATCGAACTTCTCGGGCTCTACATCTAGACGCCCTTTCGGGCCTTACACAACCTAATACTCGGTGAGGCCCATCGGGGACTTACACACCTAGGATGCCCATCGGGGACTTACACCTCCAACTCGGTGATGCCCATCGGGTCTTATACACCTAGGATGCCCATCGTGGTCTTACACCTCCGACTCGGTGATGCCCATCGGGTCTTATACACCTAGGTTGCCCATCGTGTCTTACACCTCCGACTCGGTGATGCCCATCGGGTCTTATACACCTAGGATGCCCATCGTGGTCTTACACCTCCGACTCGGTGATGCCCATCGGGTCTTATACACCTAGGATGCCCATCGTGGTCTTACACCTCCAACTCGGTGATGCCCATCGTGGTCTTATACACCTAGGTTGCCCATCGTGTCTTACACCTCCGACTCGGTGATGCCCATCGGGTCTTATACACCTAGGATGCCCATCGGGTCTTACACCTCCAACTCGGTGATGCCCATCGGGTCTTATACACCTAGGATGCCCATCGGGTCTTACACCTCCAACTCGGTGATGCCCATCGTGGTCTTATACACCTAGGTTGCCCATCGTGGTCTTACACCTCCGACTCGGTGATGCCCATCGGGTCTTATACACCTAGGATGCCCATCGTGGTCTTACACCTCCAACTCGGTGATGCCCATCGTGTCTTATACACCTAGGATGCCCATCGGTCTTACACCTCCAACCGTCCATCGGGGTCTTACCTTGAGCGGGACCTACACTAGATACCCCTTCTAACTTCTACACTAAACATCTCAGGTCTCAACTTAACATGGATTTAACGGCAATCAACGGAAAACATGGATATGCCAGAAGAGGGTACCTAGCATGGTACTAGCGGAACACAATTCAAACACAAACATGAATCAAGGAAGCATGAATCCTATCTAATAGAAACTCATACAATCACGTAAATCAAGATGCTATCAAGGTATTCGCAGGGGTCCACACAACCCCGTAAGAATCCTTACCTGGAAAAAGTGGAGGTTATTTATCCCGAATCAACTAACAACCTCGAGCTTATAAGCGAACTCGAGCAACCAACCGAAGAGGCGCGTGGTCTCGGCAAATGGCGGGCGACAACGGCGCCGCAGAAGGCGGCAAGGCGCTGCAGCGCGCTGCTCGCGCGCGGCAAGGCGGCAGACGGGCGAGGCGGGCGCGAGCGACGTCTTTGCGACGCTGCGTGAGGTCGAGTGCGCTTCCGCGCTGGCGGGCGGCCGGTGCGCGCTTATTCGCACGGTCGTCGCGGATGCGGCCGGACGGAGCGGTGGCGCGTTAGGGCGCACGGCGGGCGGCTCGGTGCGGGTCGGTCGCGGTGCGTCTCGGGCGAGCAAGCAGGCGCGTGCGGCGGTGTGGGCTGGCGGTTCTGCGCGCCGGTGCGATGGGGTGGCCGAGCGGCGCGCTGGGCGTTAGCGATGGCTCGGTGCGGCGACGGGAGTGTGGGGCGAAGATCGGCAGCGCGCGACGGCGACGTGGCGGCGTGCGGCCAGGCGTGCATGCGTCGCGGCTTGGGGTGTGAGAGGAAGGAGAAGGCTAGGGTTTTGGATTCTTTTTTTTTTTTTTTTTTTCTCCTTCCTTTCCTTTAAATAGACTTGGAAATCTCAAATGACCTTCCCAAGACTCCCCTTCGGGCCCCGGCTGACGCGTTTATTTTTCTTTATTTAAACCCAAGCTTCCAAATCCCTTTTTAGGCCAAGGGTTCGAGTCCTTCCAACAACTCCTTACAAACTAAAATAAAAGAAAACCTTATTTTATATTTTGCTGAAAACCGGGCTGTTACAGTTTGTAATATTTTAGCATTTATTTCTAAACTTCGATTTAAAATGTTGCAGCCGCAACACTACACATTAATCATGTATGACAAACTTAGATCGTTTCTTCTTCCGATTTACAATCTATTAGCTTGTGTGGATGGCCAGTCAACACTTAATATTTTGATGAAGTTCCTATCTTACATCCTCTAGATTAACCCTTCCAATTCCTTCCTATAACATGCTACTAAAACTCATGTTCCCCTAGTTCCACCTTAGGAAAATTAGTTTATAATAACAACAAAGAACACAAATCACAATGTAGCAGACATCATAGAATTGTATTACTGAATTGAAATAAGTCTAACAATATCTATTAACAAAACAATATAACGCAACAATAGTAAAGTGTAGCGTAGATCGATTCTCTGTAATTCTCTGAGAAGAATAACAGGGCAAGAGTCCAGCTCTCTTTTCTCAATTACATCGTGTCCCTTTTATAGAGCTAGGTTGTCGAGCCTCCGAAGGTTCCAAAATGGTAAAAATCAATTTGCATGAAGATTTATCCTTCTAATTTCTTGTCATATGTATTTGATTTATCTAAGGCAAGAATCCCGTGATTTCAGCAATCCATCTCTTAATTGTCTAGTTAGTCAACTTCTCACTAGCGGATTCTTCCTTCCTTATTTACTTGTAGTGCAACTGGCCTTGGTCTTCCGACCTTTGTACTCGCGCTCGCGCGTTTTGACTTCCTTTGTGGCAATGCTTCCACGGCGTTGATTCTGTGTAATAGAAATAATCGTAAGTCTCTAGAACATAATGCTATATGCGCTTATTTTATCTTTATTTTGCATGATTCCCGATGTTTACCATTAAACTCCGCTAATGCACAACATTAGCAAATTACACCTTAAAGCGCGCATTTTTGTCATTGCGGACGCTTGATATGAATTGATTAGCAGTCAATATGATCCAGATTTAGGCTGAAATCTGACTCTCTTCTAGAGTCATCAAACCCCCCCAAACTTTAATCATTGCTTGTCCCGAGCAATGCTAACGCTGATGTAATAACTTCTAAGCTAGCGTAAATCGTTATGCCGCAAATTTTTTCTTCTGCTAAATTTTTTTTTTCTTTGAATATCATTGCCTTGGTAAACCGATCGCTTACTCATTCCAAATCATCATTCACTAAGTTCCTAACAAACTCACCTCAGATCTTCTCCCCGTTCCCTTAGTCCCAAGTTCACTCTAGAGTGAAGATTTCTGATGTAGTGTAAATCATTCTTCCTTCCTTATCAACTAAGTTTGTTCAAAACATTTTGTCCATGGCTTTATTCGTTCTGGGTACCTCTGAGTAAATGTTCTACTAGCCGCTATAAGGTTGTGTAGCAGTGCTAGCAGAATACTTAGATCACCCATGGCTCATTCGCACATTTAGCCATTTCTTTTACCCAGAATATCTTGAGGGGTCCTTTTTTTTTTTTGCTATTTGGAATGCTAATTAGCATTCTCAACCCCCAACTTAGGCTCATCATTGTCCTTAATGATTAGGTGTTCTTATGTCCCCCAAAATTAAATGTTTCTAAGTTTGTTGAAATATTTACTTTAAGCTCAAACTGTCTCCCCTCATAGAATTAATCTAGGTCCTAAGTTCATAAGTGCCTGCCCTAAGGAGTTTTTTCTATTCACGTCACAAATGACATTTCGGGCCAGAGTAAATATCAGTTATCCTAAGGCAATGGTTTTGAAACACATAATTAAAAAGCATAAAAATTAAAATCGGCATTCGTCAAAACATTAGCTTATCAGCGAGTTAAATTAAAACATCTATTATTATTGTAGAAGCATATAACAAGCGTATGAACAGTAGAGACAGAGACTTCCTTTATTATTCTTCATCTTCCGATTCAGAGTTGTCAGAGTCGGTGGAGGAGACAATGTCTTGGATCTTAGGGAAGACAGGTCTGCAGAGTTGTGGATCCAACCAAGTCAGGATGTAAAAAATGACTTTGTTTCGGTTTGCTATGTAGTCCACAAGTTTCTTCAGATTGTTTTCTAGCAGCCAAAGGCTACGTCTGAATTTTTCTCTCATTGTCTTCTTCATCATCCTTGGTGGGAGAGTCGACACTTGAGGATGTGTGGAAGGCCTCACTTCATCTTGCAGTGCTTCATCTTCATGACCGAACTCGGCCATGAGCCACTGAATTATGCGGTTGCGGTCTCCTCCTAATGGAGTCTAATAACTCTCAAAGATAGCAGATTTTAGGCTATTTAGGATGCATTATTTTAATATTTAGGTAAAAAATATCTGCGAGCTTAGAAGAAGTACGGAGAATTAACTTAGGAAATCACCAGGCATTCATAACATCGCATCAAAAGCATGAATCCACGCTTTAGCGCAATTCACAAAACAATTGTGCCTAATTTACACTTTTTAGCAGGATTTCGTGCAGCATCGAGGAAAACGGCAATGATGCGAATGCTGATCAAAACATGCAATTACGCTGAACCCAAGAAAGAATTACGATCAACAAAGATTCATCTACAAGGAAAGAATTAGAAGAATCTATTATGCAATCAAGACAATGGCAATCAAATAACTACTGACGGAAATCATGGAATATGCATTGATGACAATTTGTACATCTCACCTCTACTTGTGGATCACAAAATTCAATACAATAAATACCAAAGCAAGGAGCGGAATCCATTGAGCTGGTCGGTTGGCCATAAGCCGATCGAGGGACTTGAGTCTACTATAGAGAAGCTGGTGGTGGTGCTGTGGGAACTGATGACAAGGAGACTACTCACCTTCAACCTTGCCAATTTCATTTATTGTTTTCTTAGGAGTAGTTGTAGTGTTTAAACAGTATTTTAGCCGTAATAAAATTGTCTGATTTAAACTTCTACTTGGTGTTTATTTACTATGATTGCGTTATAGAAGTTTATGATGATTAAGTACGAATAGAGCATGTTATTAATGTAGGTATTTGAATGTTACACTGATGAATATTTATTGATTATATATATGCGTCGATTAGCTACCCACGCATGTACCTTGCGAAGAATCAGAAGAGGAATCGCATGTTGACCCAGTACGCTAGTTTAGGATTGACTAAACAGCTGTTCATCATTTAGGGAGTTAGGAATAATCCCACTATTTCTTACGTCGTCCTATGCTTAGTATGGTGTTCGCAACGGAAGCTGGTTCACCCATAAATCATGAGTCACGAGAGTGATAATTGTAGAGAAGTAAGACATTCACTGGCTAGTCCGCACTCTTAGCATTTTCTAGGAATACGTAGTTTGCATTACTCATTGCATGCATTTTATTTTATCTTATCAAACAAAAAAAAACCCCTCCATATATTCACTTATTTACTTTTTCGCACGACTCTAACTTAAGGGTATTTCCTCTAGACACCAATCTTTGTGGGATCGATAAAATTTATATACTTCTTACTTGCTACAATTCCCGATCACGTATACTTGCACGTAAGTGATTCCAATTGTGTTTAGCATAAGAATTAGTTAGTGTTCAATATATTAGCAGTGGAATCGTCCGGTCAGTGTCAGTCGAACTCTTTGCTGCCTGGCATTGCTCGCTTCAGCTTCTTCTCTAGTTCTTCGTCGGAACACGTCCTGCAAAACAGAAATGAATATTGATTTGAATAGGCAAATGTTCATTGCTCACTTGCTCGCTTCAGCTTCTTCTCTGGTTCTACATACAATTGTTTTACACGAGATTTTGACAGATAATCTAGGATCGAGACACGTGTAAATTGAGAATTTGTGTTTTATATATTGATTTGAATATGTGCGATGTGGAGTACAATCTCTAATTTATTCCTTTGATTCTTTCTCTCTCATATACATATATCTCAAAGGCTATATAGCTTGCTCTCGAGCTAAAACTTGTCTCAAGAACTTTGCAGTTTGTTCTAGATGTTAGATTTGTCTTGAAGGATTCATAGATTGTTCTCAACGTTGACTTTGTTGATGTTGGATCAGTCTTTAACTTTTTAATTATTTTATCGGTTGTTGACTTGTTTATCTTCTATGATGATCAGTCTTTGACTTGTTGATCTTCTATGTTGATCAATCTATGACTTGTTGATCTTTGATCGGTCGTTGACTTGTTGATCTTGTGTGATGATCGATCTCTGACTTGTTGATCTTTGATCATTCGTTGACTTGTTGATCTTCTATGTTGATCTGTTTAAGCTGCATTTGAAGAACATGATGTGTGTTCTTCAGTTTGCTTGTCGATTTATAGAATTTCTCGATCTTCAAAGTGGTTTTGGACTTCAAAAGGGTGTTTTATCCCAGGATATTTAGAGAGTCTTCAGTTTGGTGGAATTCTCTCTAGAGCTTCAGATCTCTGCCCCTTTCAAATGAAGGAGAGCTCATTTATTTATAGAGCTCTTATGACCATGGGCTTGGGCCTGGCTTGGCTTTGGACTTTTTGGTTCGATTTACTAAACAAACTTGGGTCTTGTTTAATTTTGACCCAAATTCGATATAAACCAACTTTTGGCCCAAATTAATTCTGAAAAATATTTTCTCAAAATTTAATTTAATTTTGCAATTAAATTTGGGATAATTACGTGGCGATCTATGATTGGTTGAAATTTCTCAGTCAACAATGACAATCAGATTTCAATCGTTGCTTAGGTCAGAACGACGATTGGGCTCTTGGCGGCTATGCATTCTCTGCACACCATTGGATCGAAACATTTGTGATTTAGTTGCTCGGCATCCGTTCGTAGTTACTAATTGATATGATGGTAATAGAGATTTACTAATTTATTGAAATCCAGAAATTGCAGTAAAATAAAATTAAAAAATGAAAAATATAATGAAAATAAATTAATATAAACTTCTAGCATAAGCAGATAGGAAATATTAAAATCTATCATGCATGGAGCAAAAATTGAAGGGTACCATTATGCTCTGGCTCCATTAACATGCTTGTGCGCTTATTCTTCAGTCAATGTGAATGAAGATATTCCACGCTGGACATCCTCATTCTAGTAATGCTTCAATCTTTGGCGATTGACTGCGAATTCATTCCCAGTGGCTTCGTTCTTTATCCAGACTACTCCTCCTGCTTTTACCTGTGTAATATAGAATGCTTTAGACCATTTGGATCTGAGCTTTCTTGGAAACAAACAAAGTATAGAGTTAAACAATAACACTTGTTGTCCAACGTCAAAAGTGTGAGAGTTCAGCCGTCAATCATGCCATCTCTTGGTTTTCTCTTTGTATAGCTTCGTATTTTCATATGAAAAAAGTCTAAGCTCTTCTAAATTGAGCAATTGAAGGTGTCGGGCGCATTACATAATCCAAACGACATTCTTCTAAAGGTGAATGTTCCATAGGACCAGGTGAACGTAGTTTTCTCCTGGTCCTTGGGATCTATCGTGATTTGGTTGTAGCTAGAATATTTGTCCAAGAAACAGTAATACTTCTTTTCTGCGATGCGATCTAACATTTGGTCGATATAAGGTAATGAAAAATAATCCTTCCTTGTTGCTTTGTTCGAGTTGCGGTAGTCCATGCACACTCGCCATCCTATAACTGTTCGTGTGGTAATTAATTCATTTTTCTCCTTACAAACAATGGTGGTGCCTTTTTTTTAGGTACACACTTTATTGAACTAACCGAGTGACTATCTGATATAGGATAGATGATCCTAGCATCTAACCATTTCTGAATTTCCTTCTTTACTACCTCCTTCATGGTAGGGTTTAATTGTCTTTGATGTTCCACTGAAGTTCTTGCATCGTCCTCGAGAGTGATTTTGTGCATACAAAACGTGGGGCTGATGCCTATTATATCTGCCAGAGTCCATCCAATTTCCTTTTTGTGCTACGCGAGTAGTGCCGGTAGCGCTTGCTCGTGCTTCATGGTTAGTTTTGAAGATATGAAAACTGGTAATGTCTTCTTTTCTCCAAGGTAGGCATACTTTAGATGATCGGGTAGATGTAACAGCCCAAGATTTCCTTCCGGTTCTCCAGGGTTATTCTGTTGTTCCTCTAGTGAGTTGGTTGGGTTGTTAGGGCTTTTTGTGCTTCTAGGGGCATTTTGGTCATTTTTTCTTCCAGGGGTATTTTGGTCATTTTGCCTTCCCAAGATAGTTTTACAGTAAGTCAGGGGCTCATGGTTGTTTCTGTTATTGAGGACTCCAGTTATTCTTCGGTTTCAAGTTCTAGGGCAAGAGTTCCATTTATGGTAAGTTTGGAGCCCTCCCGGTTAAAAGAAGAAAAAATTAAAAATAAAGTGTTGGAGTTAGGATTTGAACCATGGTGGCTTGGGAGTTGAGTTTGAGCCTTGTGTAGAGAAAATTAAAAAGAGTTTTTAAAAGTGCACTTGGTGGGATTTGAAGGTGGGATTTTAGGAGGCATTTTTATTATTGAAAATAGGGGAAAATACCTAGGGTTTCTTCATTTTCTCCTTCCCTCTCCCCTTGGCCGACCCATCACTCTCCATTTCCCTCTCCTTGGCCGAGACACTCCTCTCCATCTTCTCTCCATCTCCATTGCTTCCATTCTCAAGATCCTCAAGTGTTGCTCTTTGGCTTTCATCTCCATTGTTGTTCCAAGGTAATCTTTGAAACTTTTCTTTTCTTCTTCCTCTTGCCATGGCCGAGACAAGCTCCATCTAAGAGGAGTTGTGTTGTTCCTTCTTCTCTTCTTGTAGATCCGAGAAGCATCTTATTGGGTTCGAGATCTCCTTGTTGCTTGCATCCAAAAGCTCTTTTCTTCTCTTGATTGTTGAGATCCGAGAGTACCATTCCTCTAAGCTCCTTGGCCGAGACCCCTTGGGTAAGTGATGATGTTTTGTTGTGTTTTGAGTTGTGGCTTGTGTAAATCTAACTTGCTTTTCCTCCTTGTGCAAATCCAAGCCCTAACCGAGATCCCTTTAGTTGTGCACCCTCCTTGGCAGAGACACCTAGTCTTGTTGGAGATCATTGTCGAATCCTCATAGATGAGTTGGTAAGTGTGTGATTTTGGTTGCTTGTGTGTTGGTTTGGCTGAGAGCCCCAATGGGGGTGTGTGGCCGAGAGCTCCATGAAAGTTGGGTGTGTGTGTTTGCTTGCTTCATGGACATGGGATCTAACTTGTGGTTGTTGTTGTTGATGCCCTAGCCGAGACACCTTGTTGCAAGGAGTAGCTGAGACCTAGCTTGGTTGTGCTTGTTGTGCTACCCTAGGCAAGATCAAATGTTGAGGAGGTGGGGCCGAGAGCACCAAGTGCTTGTAGAGGTAGTCTCTTGCTCCCTTGCTTCTTGTTTGTAGTTGATAGATAAGTGTTTAGCTAGCTAGGTTAATTTTTATGTTGTATGCTTTTAGGTTGTGAGACACTACAGCTCAAGGAGCACTTTTCTGTTTATATTTCTGCTTGTTCCAGGTAAGGATCTCTTACCAGGGTTGTGTAGACCCTGCGATATGTTTTGATTGCATCTTATATATATATGTTGTTTGTTATGAGCATGTAGTGGTTAGGACTATTTCACTGTTTATCTCTACTAGCATGTTTGCCCTGTTTCTACATGTTAGTGACATGTTAGGTTTGTCCTTCCAGCATGTTCTGAGATCCCTGTTTTACATTCATAGTATCATGCTAGGTTTGTATTCTTGTTAAGCATGTTCAGTTGCTAGGGATGTATATTATGTGATATTAGATAGTTAGTTAGACTTATTGTAATGGCCCAGGTTTTCATCCCGGTCTTTCAGGTATGCCCTAGGGGTATTTTGGTAATTTGGTCAGACCGTTAGGGCCGTTTATGTCTTTTTCAGTTGCTAAAATTATTGGATGGTCTTAGGTAGGATTTTGTTGCTTTGTGGATGTGTTTGGGCATGGTGAGATGCAAAAGAAAAATTGAGGATTAAAGGTGTGTTTGTTGGGATTCGAACTCGGGGTGCTAGGAAGTCAGGTGGGTGGTGTGGCCAATTGAGCCACCAGGTGATCTTGTTACGCTTTCCGCGGCATATCTTGGTTAGACTTGAGTCCTTTGGGTTTTGGTGCATTTGATTAAATGAAAGGAAATTAGGATTTTGGGTTTCTTCTCCAAAAAGCTCCTTGGCCGCCCAAGCCCTTCTCTCCCAAGCCCCAAGCCGATTTCCTTTTCCCCCGCAGCCTCGTTCGTCATCCCGGGTAACTGATCTCTATCCCTCTTTCTCTCTTTAGTTATGGTTCTATTCTTGCTGGCCGAGAGAGGGAAGATTTGATTTTTGAGGTTGTTCATCACCGAGCAGCGAAATTTCCAGAGCAAAGCAAATTTCCCATCGCTCGACGCTCAGTCTCAGCCGAAAGCAAAGAGATTCGCCCAAAGACTGTCGGCAGCCAAAGAAGCGGCGCCAGACGCCAGCCCTAGCAACCCTGCCGCGCGCCCGTCCCCGTCTCAACGCGCCAGCCCGACCGTCGCCGTCCTAGTGCGCCTGCCGAGCCGGTGCTCGCTCACACCGTCCCAAAGCTAGCGTCGTGATCGCAGCCCAGCGCCAGCGCGCCGTCTTGCGGTCGCCCGCCCGCGTCCAGCCATCGCGTCTGCTTGTCCGCGCCCGTGCGCCTATGCCCAGCCAGCCGCCCATTTGCGCCGTCGAGCCCAGCCACGCAGCCCTTCTGCCGCCATCTGCGCCCATCAAGCACTTCCGGCCGTCGCGGCTGTCCGTCGCGTCGTCGGTGGTCTCTGCGTGAGTTGCTCCCGAGCTGAACCCTGTTTATTTTATTATATTTAGGCCTATGGATTGTGATAATTATTGTGCTTGTTAGGTTCTCATTAGCTAGCTAGTGATCGATCGCAGCTTAGGACTCTTGTGTGTAGTTGCCTTCCGACCAGGTAAGGATTTCTTACCGAAGTTGTGTGGGCCCTGCGATATAATATGTGATTACTGTTTGTATGCTTGTTTGTGTTTATCAACATGTTTAGTGATAGGTGCTCTGTTCTGATTTTCCGAGTGACATGATTTCTTATGTTAGTCCATGCTAGGTTGTTCCGTTCTGGCATGCTCGTTATCTGTTCTTGCTTCATAGTATCATGCTAGGTTCTTTGTATCTGTTGAGCACGTATTGGATTGTTTGCGGTATCTGTTTATAGGTTTGAGATATGGTAGGTAGCATCATCCGGGCCAGGATGCATAACGTAACTTGCATCCACGGCAGGGACGTACGAGGCGGTACTCCGTCCCTGATCCCCCGTTAGGGTTTAGCTAACCCTAATGGCAGGCCCTGCAATCTTGGGTGGGGGTGGCAGACTATTAAATGCCCCAACGGTCGGGATGATGACATGGCATTGCCTTGTCCCCAGCAGTCGGCACGTCCTCAGCGTGTTCGGCCGTAGCCCTTGATTGCCACCTGTTAGGGCAAGGATCGCTTCCTGGTGTAAGCCTACCACGACCGGTTCCTTAGCCTCAAAGTGCGGTGGTTCAGCCGACATAGTTCACGTGTCCGTGTCTCACACCCCTATGTCGGTGACACCGATCCGGAGATTTAGTTAGGCATGGTGATCGGACTCAGGCGGCTTGCCACTGGACCCGCACCCCCATGGTTTGCGTGAGCATGCGGTGCGCACATACGCTCATTACAAATACGTCGGCCGAGAGCTCCTCGGAATCTTGAGCGAGTGCACCTTTCGTATCGACGAGATGAAGCCGAGGCCGAGGCCGAGACTTGTTTCTCGTATAGGATCGTATCCTCGAGGTGGATTATTCCGAGTAAGACCACGAGATGGCATCCGGTTTATGTGTGGATTTAAGCTATGTGCTCTCTTCGTGTTTATATTCATAGCTTGCATACCTTTACTGCTAGATGACCATGTATATCGTATTGTACCCGGTTGGGGATTCTTCTTGAGTAATTCGTTACTCACCCTTATTTTGTGGTTTTCCACAGTAACCATGGTGAGAGACAGGGATGGCCGGGAGGAGGAGGCTGTGATCATGGAAACCTGTTGTTTCAACTCGAGTCTTGTATTTATGTTTTTATGTTTTAAATGTCCTCTGAATGCATGTAGTTGGGCACGGAGCCCTTATGTTGTTTTCTGGTTGTTGCCCGGATTCTGACACTGATGTAAACCATTTTTGGATTTGAATGTGAATTAAATCTTTGATCAGAGTACGTGTTAAATTGTATTTAGCTTGGAACAGGTGCTTGGAAACAGGGACAGGTTCCAGGACATTTTGTTGTTGTTTTGAATGGATGTTTACTGCTTTTTGTTTTAATCAGAATCTGGCATACAACATTGCATATTATTTTTCTAAGTTTTAAAAGCATGCATTGAGGTAAAGGCCTATTTTAGGACTCCATTCGGGTCGGGTCTTTACAGTTGGTATCAGAGCTCAGAGTCATAGATTCTGTAGACTGACCTTTTGTTGTGGGTCAGTTTTCCATGATCATCAGCACTCCGACAGTCATCAGGTACGCCTAAGTTTACATTTTTAGAAAAAGGGTTAAGAATTTACAATACTTTTCATCTAGTGTATGCCTTGTATAGTGTTCTGGAGCGGAGACGAGCAGGTTCTGACTCGTTGATGGTTTGGGTCCAGAGCACCATCATGGCAACTTCCCGTAGTGTAAGAAGTATGATAGCAGCTTGTCAGGGTATCCAGATAGATTCAGATACCGCTGGGACTTCGTCCCAGAGGGAGGTAGAGATTAGACTCCCGTAGGCCACTTGTGGCACAGTTGTTAGTTTTCCCCTAGAGAGAGGGTGGAGGTGATTTGCCCTGGAGTACCACTCCAGGAGAGGAGTTAGCTATGGCTTTACTCATGTTGATGCTTGTGGAGCAGATTCCAGTGTGGACTAGCCTGGGTAGTTCAAGTGTTGATCTTGAACCTTAGCAGATTGTTTGATTGCCCAGTGAGTAGCTGCAGAGTTGGTAGCCTTCGAGGAGGTTGTTGAGACATCTTTGTTCTCTTGTAAAGTGTTGTTGTTTTGCAGCCAGTAAGTCGGAACCTTGTGGTTAAGGGTGCAGCGAGCAGTGTTCCCATCAGACTTGATCCGTTGGTGGTTTCCTCAGTTGTCTAGCAGAGTTGAGCACTCTTCTTATGGTGAGCTCCTAGAGCAGAGCTAGCTACTGCATGTTGAGAGAGCCGACCAAAGTTTTGTAGAGCATCATGTGGAGATGCAAGAGTAGGTCGTAAGACTTCAGTTAGATGAGATGCCATAGTCAGGGTTGTTTGAGTTTTTAGCCCTTGTATGCCTAGCCATAGTTTTTTTTGTCACATGAGGTTGTGACCTTGCTGGCCTCATTTGTAGTAAGATGTAGATTTGGTAGTAGAGGCACTTGATGTGCATTGGTTGGTGTGCCGTTGGGCACGAAGTCTGGTTTAGGCCTGAGTTTGGCATGGGTATAGCAGATGGTTCTATGACCCGTCCGGAGTTCAGCACACTCCTTTAGCCTTTGGATTCGTTTATGGCAGTTGCACCTGTTTAGGTCGTGCAAGAGAGCTAGTTCAGTGGTAGTCGTAGGACTACAAGCGAAAGGATGTTCGAGAGGAGCCAGAGCCTCTTCCCAGAGTTACCGGGGGTTGAGTAAGTCAGCAGGTTGACGGTTGGTTAGTGTTAGTGCGCGTGCGTCTCACGCTAGTGTTAAGGCCAAGAGATCTTTGTGGTTGGTAGTGCGGTCAACTACCTTCGAGTGCCTAAATCTGAGGAGAGTTGAGCATTGTAGATGCGAGTTTGGTCCAGCAGAAGGGCCATGAGTTGCATGCTTATGAGATGAGTTGGATGCTTATGAGATGAGTTGGATGCCTATGAGATGAGTTGGATGCCTATGAGATGAGTTGGACGCCTTACGAGATGAGTTAGATGCCTCATGAGATGAGTTGGATGTCTTTCGTGTAAAACACACTTGGTAGAGACTTGGTATAAGGTAAGTTCGGTCTGGCACCGTTATGCTTTGGTAGAGCAAGGTTGCCACAGTTTCGAGTATCGTGTGGAGATGGAACTTTTGGTGTTCCTTTGGTTGACTGTACTTCTGCCAGGAGTTGGTTGTTGTTTCTTTTAGAAAGCGCCCGTTAGTCTTAGATCTCTGAAGGAAGGTTGAGAGTTGTGCACACAAGTGTGTTTTGTGTAGTTCGTTCTGGTGGCGAGAGTTTCGGAACCATGTAGGGTTTGCATTGGAGAACTGGTGCTCAATTCTTGGAGAAGTTGAACTCCAGGTGGATGTCGTAAGGCTTTAGTTGTGGTTGTAAGGATACCGTGCTCGTAGTCAGGTTGTTGCTTAGGCAAGTTTGTTAAGATGAACCTAAGCTTGGTTGGTGGAACCTCTTGTTGATCTTGGTTGATGTTCAGATGGTACTGAACAAATGGTGGTTATAGCGAAGCCAGGTAGTTCCTGACCGTAGTTGCTAAGAGTGTTGCTCGGAATCCTTACCCTGGGTGGAAGCTATGATGTGGCAGATGCTTTGAGTAGGAGGATGACACATTCTGAAGCGTTTCTGGTCTTTTTGGTTTCGAGGTTCGGAGGAGGCCAGCATGGTTGTGATGCTGGAAAAAGGAATTGTTTGTTCAGGCAGTTGGCTATTAGACCGTTTGACGACAGTGTGTGTCGAGGGTTGTCGAAGAACCCTAGTGTAGAGAGCCTCACCAGAGCTCAGTCAGACCCAGGTAGTGAGTTTCAGTTGGCAAGCCGGAGTCATGTAGGTTGTAGACCTCGGGTGAGTTGCTGGCAGATTTGGTAGGCTAGGAAGCTAGAGTTTGTTAGAGTAGAGTTCGGATTGGTTCCGGTGTGGTGGCAAGTTGGTGCTTGGTGTTGACCAAGGTGTGGTTTTGAGTTGCTAGAAGTTAGTTTTGCTCGTGGGGCGAGTGGTTCGTGCCCTGTTGGTTGATTTCCTATTTCCAGGATGTTGAGAGTTGCCCCCTTTGGCATTTGGAGGTGAATCCTGGCTAGTGTGTGGTTGGCGGTTCAGTTTGTGGTGGAACCCCCCTGTGGTTGCCCCGTGAGATTTAGATGTTGTTGCTTTAGCAGAGCAAGACAGCGAGCGTGTGTGGAGCTCTCTGTCCTTCGGTTGTCCGCTTGTAAGAACCGTTTCCTCATAGGAGTTGTCAGGTTACTCCCTTGGTCTTGGAGTTAATGGTAGTGGTGCTAGCAAGAGGGAAAAGTTTGTTGGCTGCTTGGAAGCAGTTGTTTGTCCAGTTAAGCGAACTCTTGAGTGGTGTTCACGAAGTTTCAGTAGGGTTGTTCTGCCTTTTGTGAGTGTTGGGCCTAGTCAGTTAAGGTACTTTGTGTGTTTGGCCTGGGAGCTGTTGCACCTTTGTAGTTGAGGAACCCCTTTGTATCAGTTGTGGGGTGAGGTTGCACCATTGTGGCTAGATTAGGGTCTTGACCTATTGAGGGATCCTTGCTGTTTAGCGTAGCTTGTGCTCTGCCAGCTAGTGTTGGTATTCTTGTTTTTTTTTTGGTAGTTGGTGTTAACCGGGTAGTGGCGTCCCGTTTGTGAAGTTTCGGTGGAAAGGTGCAATAAGCCTAAGCTAGAGGGTTAAGTCTGTATGTGTTATCGTTTGGACTTGTGAGATGTGTTCCATATTTGAGGCAAGCTTCGTTTCGTTGCTTGCATGGAGGTAAGTTTGGTGGAGGGAGCCCACTAGGGCCCTGTTGATAGCAGGTTGACTTTTCAGTCAGTGATCTAGGTCGAGCTAGAGTTGAGTAGACCGGCGTAGTTATGCAGTGTGCGGATGGTTAGGCTATCGAGATTGTAGCACTCAAGTTGTTGGTTTGTAGCATGCTTTTGGTTGAGGTGGTTGTGTGGGTTCGGTTTTCTGGCGGGTTAGTTTCAGTAGCTAGAGCTCGCACCTCACCCAGATGGAGATGTCATTACTTTGGAGTAGTGGCATGGCGTTTCGGGCTAGAGTTGTTGGCACCAGGATGTGGCAACAAAGGTTATTCTAGGAAGTGCGTTCAAGGACCGTGGTTCTGAAGAGCGTTCATATAGGCTTGTGAGCCGAGTGCAGTTCCTGTAGTGTTTTCACCCTCTGATCGATGGTCTTTTGGGAGGAGTGAGCCAGATCCTTCAGCTTGTTGCGAGTTGGTGTTTCCGTGGTTAGGCAGCGGGAGACCAGTGTTGGTTTTGTGAGGTTGCCTTGGGTTGCAGTTCCCAGCTGTTAGTTCATATAGTTCCGTTGAGGCGTTGTATTGTAAGTGTTGCAGGTTTTCTGTGTTCTGGGAGAAGGTTGGTGCCCGCCGCTTTTGGGTCCCGAGTTGTTTGCGATTGTCCAGCGATGCAATGCAAAAAGATTAGAGCTCGTTTGTGTCAGCTCAGAGTAGGCAGAAGAGGTACGCCGATGTACGGCGTCGAGTTTTAGAGTTTGAGGTTGGACAGTGCGTGTTTTTAAAGTTGCACCGATGTGAGGTGTGTTGAGGTTTGATAAGCGTGGGAAGTTGAGTCCCCATTTTGTTGGTCCGTTTGAGATGCTTGAGAGGATTGATAGAGTTTCATATTGGTTAGCCTTTCCTCTGTTGATGTCAGCTGTGCACAGTGTTTTCATGTATCGATGTTGAGGTAGTATGTGTCGGACCCATCGCTCATTGTGGACTTTGAGGCTTTGCAGTTGAATGAGGATTTGAGCTTCGAGGGGAAGCCTGTGAGTATTCTGGTCTTTGAGAAGAAGACGTTGCGTAATCGTGAGATCCGTTTGGTAAAAGTTCAGTGGAGGAGTTTGAGTTCTAAAGAAGCCGCTCGTGAGCGGGGAGAACGAGATGAGATTGCGATATCTGGTCGTTTTTGAGTCTTAAGGACTTTCGAGGACGAAAGTCATAAAAAGGAGGGAATATTGTAACGGCCCAGGTTTTCATCCCAGTCTTCCAGGTATGCCCTAGGGGTATTTTGGTAATTTGGTCGGGCCGTCAGGGTCGTTTATTTTTTTTTCAGTTGCTAAAATTATTGGATGGTCTTAGGTAGGATTTTGATGCTTTGTGGATGTGTTTGGGCATGGTGAGATGCAAAAGAAAAATTGAGGATTAAAGGTGTGTTTGTTGGGATTCGAACCCGGTGTGCTAGCAAGTCAGGTGGGTGGTGTGGCCAGTTGAGCCACCAGGTGATCTTGTTACTCTTTCCGCGGCATATCTTGGTTATCCTTGAGCTTTTGGGTTTTGGTGCATTTGATTAAATGAAAGGAAATTAGGTTTTTGGGTTTCTTCTCCAAAAAGCTCCTTGGCCGCCCAAGCCCTTCTCTCCCAAGCCCCAAGCCGATTTCCTTCTCCCTCACAGCCTCGTTCGTCATCCCGGGTAAGTGATCTCGATCCCCCTTTCTCTCTTTAGTTATGGTTCTGTTCTTGCTGGCCGAGAGAGGGAAGATTTGATTTTTGGGGTTGTGCAGTCAGCCGAGCAGCATCCCAGCCGAGTAGCAGCCCCATCGCCCAGACGCCTGTCCCAGTCGAGCAGCAGATCTGCCCAGCAGCCTGTCGCAGCCAGCAGCAGCGCCAGACGCCCAGCCCAGCAGCCCTGCCTCTCACCCGTCGCCGTCCCAGCGCGCCCGTGCCGTGTCGCCCGCTGGCGTCCAGACATCATGTCTGCTTGTCCGCGCCCGTGATCTTGCGCCCAGCCAGCCCGTCCGCGCGCGCGCGTGCACGCAGCCCTGCCGCCCATCTGCGCCCGTTAGCGCCCAGCGCACAGCCCCTGCCGCCCATCTGCGCCCATCAGCGCCAAAGAAGAAATTTCCGGCCGTGCGGCTGTCCGTCCACATAGCGTCGGTGTCTTTGCGTGAGTTGCTCCTTTGAGCCGATCCTGTTTATTTTATTATATTTAGGCCTATGGATTGTGATAATTATTGTGCTTGTTAGGTTTTCATTAGCTAGCTCGGGATCGATCACAGCTTAGGACTCTTGTGTGTAGTTGCCTTCCGACTAGGTAGGGATTTCTTACCGGAGTTGTGTGGGCCCTGCGATATAATTTGTGATTGTTGTTTGTATGCTTGTTTGTGTTTATCAACATGTTTAGTGATAGGTGCTCTGTTCTGATTTTTTGACTGACATGATTTCTTATGTTGTTTCTCATGTTAGTCCATGGTAGGTTGTTCCGTTCTGGCATGCTTGTTATTTGTTCTTGCTTCGTAGTATCATGCTAGGTTCGTTGTATCTGTTGAGCACGTATTGGGTTGTTTGCGGTATCTGTTTATTGGTTTGAGATATGGTAGGTAGCATCATCTGGGCCAGGATGAATAACGTAACTTGCATCTATGGTAGGGACGTACGAGGCGGTACTCCGTCCCTGATCCCTCGTTAGGGTTTAGCTAACCCTAACGGCAGGCCCTACAATCTTGGGTGAGGGTGGCAGACTGTTAAATGCCCCAACGGTCGGGATGATGACATGGCATTGCCTTGTCCCTGACAGTCTGTGACGAACTCGACCCAAAACATGGCCCTAAACCGGGGTTCTCACTCAGCATGGAAGTTAAATATGATAACAAGCGGGGTTCTCAAATCATATGAGAAGGGGGAACCCTCAAAACATAACCAACAATTTTCATTTAAATAAACCAACAAAGTAAAACAAGTCTGGCCAGTGTTTATAAAAACATACAATACAATTTAAACAACTTTTTAAACAATGTTCCCCTAGGACTCCTGTCCATCTACATGCTGAATAAACAATGCAATAATAAATGACAGAGTGCCGACAGCTCCCATGATCAATCAGCTCCCTCCGCTAGCCCTCTTGGTGTTGTCCCAAGTTACCTGAAAGATAAATAAGGGTGAGTATAAACCTACTCAGTAAGAATCCCCAACTGGGGTACAATACGATACATCAGTCATCTAGCACCTCAACATGCAAGCAAACAGTTATCAACACAGATCATAGCTCAACAAGCTCATAATGCAAGATCTGGAGCCATAAGAAGTCTCCTACTTCCGGCCTAATGATTGGTTATCCTAAACAATTCTGGGACATCACCGAGGTCTCTTTCACTCGGGGGATTGTTCAGCTCAAAAACTGATCCCAAGGATGCCCTCAAGGGCCTCTTTACCCTTGCTACTAATCTGGACTTATGGGAGAGTACCCGAAGTCTGGCTCTAAACTGGAAGGAATGGTGTACTCACGAACATTAGCCCGGGGAAGCTCTCCGAACCGGCGACTAACGCGTGTGCGCGCACACCGCATGCTGCTGCAACCGGCGTAAATGTGAGGGCCCAAGGACAAACTACGTGGGCCAGGTACGCATGCCTATGACTCGGAAGCGGTGTGGATCACAGTAGCGCGAGGCCCTCGGCACTCATCTGTGCAGCCTGAACCACCGACCTGAAGCTAAGAACCGGCCAAGGTAGGCTTACACCGTTGGCAGGGTTCCCCTCTAGCAGGCTACAAACTAGGCATACGCCAATGAGGTAGCTAATTCTCATTGGCTGCCGGGAGGGGGGAGAAAAAGCAATGTACGTTATGCTTCGCTTTACTCCCGACCGGTGGGGACAAAGTACGTTATGTCCGCTCTCAACCTCTGGATGATGACAAACCCTACAACTCTATCTAAGAGTATAGAGTAAAATGATTCCTGGCTAGCAAGCAATAACCGACATCAAAGATGCTTACCTACCATGATACTACAAACTTAAGCAGGAATCATAAGCATGCTGGAAGAACAAACCTAGCATGGCACTAACATGTAAAATCAGGCAAACATGCTAGCAAGAGATCAAACAAAGCTGCCCTATCAATATCATGCTCATAACAATCAGCAAACATACAAGGCACAATCATGATATATCGCAGGGTCCACACAACCACGGTAAGAAATCCTTACCTGGAACAAGCAGAAAACAATAATAAATCACAATCAACCAAGCGATCCTCAAGCCTCTAATCGAACCCGAACAACCTAAACATCAAATAAAACACCCCAATTAAATCCATAAACAGCAGCCAACAAATCAGGGCCCAACGAAGAAAAGAGTAGGGAAATACCATCCGAGAAGCCACAAGGCTCGAGCCAACCAACACATAACAGGCAGGCTGGGCGCAGGCTGGGTACGGCGCACGGGCGCGAGCTCGGCAAGCAACAGGCACGCGCGCGGGCGACGCAACGTGACGGCTACAGGGCGCTCGGGCTGGCACGGAGAGCTACAAGGACGCTCGATCTGGTGCGATGACGGCATGGGCGAGGGCTGGGCGACGCGACACGGACCTGGGAGAGGCTGGCGACGCGGCCTGGGCGATCTGGCGCGGGGACTCGGCACGATCTCACGGGCGGCTGGCGGCGAGTGGGCTGGGAGCTCGGCTGCCGGCCGAGCTGGCTGGCGGCTGGGCGGGCGGGGCTCGGGCTGGGCTAGCTGGGCGATCAAGGGGCTGGCTCGGGCTGAGGGGTTGGGGGGCTCGGGTTGGAGGAGAGAGAAAGGAAAAAAAAGAGAAAAAAGGGAAAATGGGAAAAATAAAAGGAAAATGGGATTTCAAAAAAATGAAATTTCCTTTTTCTTTTTATCCTTATTTTCCATCCTTATCCATTTTTATCCAAATTCTAAAAATCCTTAAAATCCTTAAATCCCATTTCCCGGCTTCCTCCTTCGAGACCCGACTGAAGCAACCATCTCCAAAGAATAAATCTCACTTAGATCAACCTCCCAAATCAACACTAAGGGCCCGGGCTCGAATCCCAAAGGAAACACCCAAACAACCATAACTTTGCCCAAAACCCAAATCACAACCGAACTCCCAAACGAATAGCCCAAACATCTTGAGACTCGCAACCCACAACAAACAAACCTCGACAAAGGCAGGAGGTGCCTCTAAGACCTGAAAATCCACAAATCCTGCCCGGGGAGCCAAAAGACCAAAATACCCCTAAGGTTCAAAACAGCTCTAACGGCCCAACCGAACTACTGAATCTGAACCGAAAGCACCTCGAGATCCGGAATAGAAAACTGGGCCATTACACAGTCGGCACGTCCTCAGCGTGTTTCAGCCGTAGCCTTTGATTGCCACCTGTTACGGCAAGGATCGCTTCCTGGTGTAAGCCTACCACGACTGGTTCCTTAGCCTTAGGTGCGGTGGTTCAGGCTGACATAGTTCACGTGTCCAGATCTCACACCCCTATGTCAGTGACACCGATCCAGAGATTTAGTTAGGCATGGTGACCGGACATGGGCAGCTTGCCACTAGACCCGACACCCTCCATGGTTTGCAGTAGCATGCGGTGTGCTCATACGCTCATTACAGCGCCGACCGGAGAGCTCCTCAGGATCTTGAGCCAGTGCACCTTTCGTATCGACAGTAGACAGGCTGAGGCCGAGACTTGTTTCTCGTATAGGATCGTATCATGAGGTGGATTATTCCGGAGTAAGACCCTGAGATGGCATCCGAAGTTTATGTGTGGATTTAAGCTATGTGCTCTCTTCTGTGTTTATATTCATAACTTGCATACCTTTCTGCTAGATGACCAAGTATATCGTATTGTACCCCGGTTGGGGATTCTTACTGAGTAATTCGTTACTCACCCTTATTTTGTGGTTTTCCACAGGGTAGCCATGGTGCGAGACAGGATGGCTGGAGGAGGAGCTGTGATCATGGAAACCTGTTGTTTCGAACTCTGAGTCTTGTATTTATGTTTTTATGTTTTAAATGTGTGACGAACCGACCCAAAACATGGTTCTAAACCGGGGTTCTCACTCAGCATGCAAGTTAAATATGATATCAAGCGGTTTAGTGCTCATATTTAAAAATCATTTCAAAACATATGAGAAGGGGGAACCCTTAAAACATAATCAACAATTTTCATTTAAACCATCCAACGAAGTAAAACCACTTGGCCAGTATTTATAAAATCATACAATACAATTTAAACAACTTTTTAAACAATGTTCCCCTAGGACTCCTGTCCATCTACATGCTGAATAAACAATGCAATAATAAATGACAGAGTGCCGGCGGCTCCCATGATCAATCGGCTCCCCGCTAGCCCTCCTGGTGTTGTCCCAAGCTACCTGAAAGATAAATAAGGGTGAGTATAAACATACTCAGTAAGAATCCCCAACCGGGGTACAATACGATACATCAGTCATCTAGCACCTCAACATGCAAGCAAATAGCTATCAACACAGATCATAGCCCAACGAGCTCATAAAACAAGATCTGGAGCCATCGGAAGTCTCTTACTTCCGGCCTAACTGGGATTGGATACACTGACCAATCCTGGGACATCACCGAGGTATCTGTCACTCGGGGTGAATACACTGATCCCTAAAATGTCCTCAAGGGCCTCCTTGCCCTTGCACTAATCTGGACGTACGGGAGAGTACCTGAAGTCAGGCTCTAACGGAAGGAATGGTGTACTCACGACATTAGCCCGGGGGAGCTCTCCGAACCGGCAACTAACACGTGTGCGCGCACACCGCATGCTCCTCTGCAACCGGCGTAAATGCGGGGGCCTAAGGGCAAACTACGCAGGCCAGGTGCACATGCCTATGACTTGGAAGTGGTGTCACTGATCACAGTAGCGCGAGGCCCTCGGCGCTCATCTGTGCAGCCTGATCCACCGACCTGAAGCTAAGAAATTCCAAATACAATTTCCAAACCTAACCAAGAATTAACAACTGGAATAACAACCAACCTACCTAAAACTAAACTCTAAAAACCGGGCCGTTGCAGTACTCCCTCCTTAGAAGTCTTTCGTCCTCGGAAGTTATAAAGACCCGACCAGAAAGAGGTCCTAACCTAGGCTTTTACCTCAATGCATTCTTTTAAAATTTAAATATAATATGCAAGATTGTTATCCAGATTCTGAATGAGAAATAAAACTTGTAAACATTCATGAAGTAATCAGTTATAAAACGTCCTGAACCTGTCCCTGTTTCCAAGCACCTGTTCCAAGCTAAAAGTAGTTTAAAACATACTCTGATCAGAGATTTATTTAAAAAACATTCAATTCCAACAGTTTACAAACAATGCCAGAATCCAGAAACAACCAGAGAACATCCTAAGGGCTCCGTGCCCAACTACATGCATTCAAAGGACAAAACATAAACATAAACATAAACTCAGAGTTCGGAAAGACAGCAGGTTTCCATGATCAGCAGCTCCTCCTTCAGCCATCCTGTCTCGTGCCCTGGTTACCTGTGGAAACCACAAAAATAAGGGTGAGTAACGAATTACTCAGTAAGAATCCTCAATCGGGGTACAATACGATACAACTGGTCATCTAGCAGAAAGTATGCAAGTTATGAATACAACACAGAAGAGAGCACATCACTTTAATCCATACATAAATACATCGGATGCCATCCTACGGTCTTACTCCGAAAACTACAACAAATCTCGGTACTCTACGAGAAGCTAGTCTCGGCCTCAACTTTCCTACTACTGTCGATACTAAAGGTGCACTGAACTCAAGATCCCTAGGAGCTCTCCAGTCGGCGCTGTAATGAGCATGTGCGGGCACCGCATGCTGCTGCAAACCAAGGAGGTGCTGGGTTTAGGGCCTGCTGCTCTGGTCCAGTACGGATGCCTAAAAGAATCTCTGGATAGGTGTCACTGAACATAGTGGTGTGAGACCAGAACACTATGACTATGTTAGCCTGTACCACCGCACATGAGGCTAAGAAACCGTCCGTGGTAGGCTTACACCAGGAACCGGTCCTTGCCCTAGCAGGTGGCAATCAAGGGCTCTGCCGACACGCTGAGGTCATGTCGACTGCCGGGGACAAGGCAATGCCTCGTCATTCCCCCCGATCGTTGGGGCATTTAACAGTTTGCCACCCTCACCCAAGATTGCACTAGGCTGCCGTTAAGGTTAACTAAACCCTAACGACGGATCAGGGACGAAGTACTGCCTTGCACGGTCCTGCCACGGATGCAAATTACGTTATCCATCCTCGCCCAGATGATGCAACCTATCAGAACTCTAAGCTATAAACAGCTAACAGCAAACATACTAACACATGCTCAGCAGAATCAATGAACCTAGCATGGCACTACCAAGCAAGAACAGATAACAGACATGCCAGAATAGAACAACCTAGCATGGAACTAACATGAGAAATAACAGGAGAATCATGCCAGTCGAAATTCAGAACAGAGCACCTATCCACTAACATGCTGATAAACATAAGCAGACATACAATCAACAATCACAAAAATATCGTAGGGCCCACACAACTCCGGTAAGAAATCCTTACCTAGGTTGGAGGGTGAAACACACAACAAAGGCCTTAAGCTGCAACCGAACCCGAGCTAGCTATCGGGAACCTACCAAACAAACAGTAAACATCACAATCCATAGGCCTTAGGTAAAATACAAACAGAAACTTGGCTCGGTCGGAAGCAACTCACACGGCTCAGGGCTGGCACGCGGACGAACGGCTGCAAGGCACACGGCTCGACGAGGGCGTGCGGACGGGCTACTCGCGGCGTGTGTGGCAGTGCTCGGCAAGGCGAGCGGCACGGGGCGAGCGACGGCTGCTGCTGCAACAGGGGCTACGATCGGGCGTGAGCGGCAGGGCACGGGCGTGCAATCGGCAAGGCTGGGCGAGCTGCGTGCGGGCATGCGGGCTGCGATCGGGCGTGCGGCTGTGAGGGCGAAGCGGGGCGATGTGACTCGGTCGCGGCTGCGGGGTTGCGGTGCAGCTTTGGGGCTGCGATCGCTATTGGGGCTGTGCTGGCGACTGCGGGGCTGGGATAGCTACAGGGCTGTGCTCGCGGCTGGGGTGCGGCTCTGCAGGGGCTGCGACTGAGCTGCTGCACGGCTGGGCGACGACGTGCGGCTGCAAGGGCGATGCTCGATCGGCGATACAACTGCAAATGGGCTGCTCTCGGCTGCAACCACAACAACAAACACACAACCACAATCACCTTTCCCCTTCTCTCAGGCAGCAAAAATAACAAATAAAAGGAGGAAACCGAAGCACAAGGAACACTTACCCAGAACGATCGATCGATGCTCTCGGGAGGCTGGAAATTGCAAGGCACGGTGAGCTTTGGAGGAATGGATTGTGACAAGGGGGTTTGGGAAGGAGAAAAGAGATCAAAACCTATTTTCCAATTTAATTGACTTAAGTCACGAGAACCAAGGCAAACCACGATAACCTGCGGAATGAGTATCAACAACTACCTGTAACTTGACTGGAAAAACCTCACTGCTATCTTCCCAGCCACCCTAGCTCATGCCTCGGCTGCTGCATCTATTTTCTGCCAAGAAACCCTTATTTTTATTTTTGCAACTCTCAACACCCAAACTCAACCAGAATGCAACCAAACCCTAATTTTGAACATCCAAGAATATAAACAGCTTGAGAAGATAGAAATAGCCCTAACGACCTGACCAAATTACCAAAATACCCTTAGGACATATGTAACGGCCCAGGTTTTCATCCTAGTCTTCCAGGTAGGTCCTAAGGGTATTTTGGTAATTTGGTTGGGCCGTTAGAGCCGTTTCTGTCTTTCTCAGCTGATATTATTCTTGGATGGTTAAATGTAGGGTTTGGTTGCTTTGTGGATGTGTTTGGGCATGGAGAGATGCATAAATAAAATAGAGGTTTAAAAGTGTTGTTGGGTTTCGAACCCGGGTGGCCAGGGAGTCAGAGGTGTGGTCTTGCCAGTTGGGCCACAGGATGCTTTTGTTTCTCATTCCGCTGTATGCTTTGGTTTTCCTTGGTTTTCGAGATTTGGGGAGTTTGATTAAAAGAAGAGAAAATAGGTTTTTATCTTTTTGTTTCCTCAAATTTCCTAGCCGCCCAACCCCATTCTCTCCCAAGGTTCTTGCGTGCGTCTTCTCCTCGAGAGCTCCATCGATCGTCGTCCCGGGTAAGTGTTCTCGATCCCTTCTTCTCTTTTGGGTGATGTTCTTGCTGGCCGAGAGAAGAAGAAACTGGGTTTTGGTGTTGTGCAGCCAGCCGAGCAGCAACCCAGCCGATCGCCTTTTGCCCGTCGCACGCCCTTCGCCTGCAGCGCTCAGCCCCATCCCCCAGCCGTCGCAGCCGTCGCCCCAGACGGATTGCATCACAGCCGTCCCCATGAGAGCAGCCTGTTCGCCTGCGTCCCGTCCCAGCGCGAGCTCGCCAGTGTCGCATAGCCCGTCCGTGCGTGCCCCAGCGCTTGCGTCGCTTCGCCCGTTCGCGCGCAGCCCAGTGCCCCGTCGCACCTGCACGCCCAGCTGCACGCACGCGCAGCCCCTTGCCGCGCCAAAGACGCCCGAGCGCCCCAGCCAGCGTCTGGCCGCCCGTCGCGCGCGCGCACCTCGCCACACCAAAGACGCTTAGCGGCGCCAGCGCCAATGCAGCCAGTCTGTCCGCGCGCCTGCCCTGTGCCGTGTGAGTTGCTTCCGAGCCGAACCCTGTTTGTATTTTTATTTAAGACCTATAGGTTGTGATATTTATTGTTGTTTGTTAGGTTCCCGATAGCTAGCTCGGGTTCGTTTGCAGCATAGGATCTTTGTGTGTTGTTGCCTTCCGACCAAGGTAAGGATTTCTTACCGGAGTTGTGTGGGCCCTGCGATATATCTTGTGATTGTTGTTTGTATGCTTTTTTATGTTTATCAACATGTTAGTGGATAGGTGCTCTGTTCTGAATTCCTACTAGCATGATTCTTGTGTTGTTTCTCATGTCAGTTTCATGCTAGGTTGTTCTGTTCTGGCATGCTCGTTATCTGTTCTTGCTTCGTAGTATCATGCTAGGTTCATTGTCTCTACTGAGCACGTATTGGATTGTTTGCTATTATCTGTTTATAGTTTAGAATTCTTATAGGTAGCTTCATCTGAGGGAGGATGCATAACGTAACTTGCATCCGTGGCAGGGACATGCGAGGCAGTACTCCGTCCCTTATCCGTTGTTAGGGTTTAGCTAACCTTAACGGTAGCCCAGAGCAATCTTGGGTGAGGGTGGCAAACTGTTAAATGCCCCAACGGCCGGGGGAATGACGAGGCATTTCCTTGTCCCCGGCAGTCGACACGTCCTCAGCGTGTCGGTAGTAGCCCTTGATTGCCACCTGATAGGGCAAGGACCGGTTCCTAGTGTAAGCCTACCACAGCCAGTTTCTTAGACTCCGGTGCGATGGTATAGGCTGACATAGTCATAGTGTCCTGGTCTCACACCACTATGTTCAGTGACATCGATCCAGAGATTTGTTAGGCATGCGTACTAGACCAGGGCAACACGCCCTAGACCCAGCACCTCCCTGGTTTCCAGCAGCATGCGTTGCGCGCACACGCTCATTACAGCGCCGACTGGAGAGCTCCTCGGGATCTTGAGTTCAGTGCACCTTTCGTATCGACAGTAGGAAGGCTGAGGCCGAGACTAGTTTCTCGTATAGTATCGTAAAGCGTTGTAGTTTTCTCGAATAAGACCGTAAGATGGCATCCGAGGTTTATGTATGGATTAAAGCGATGTGCTCTCTTCTGTGTTTATATTCATAGATCGCATACAATCTGCTAGATGACCAGTTATATCGTATTGTACCCCGGTTGGGGATTCTTACTGAGTAATTCGTTACTCACCCTTATTTTGTGGTTTTCCACAGGTAACCATAGCGCGAGACAAGATGGCTGAAGGAGGAGCTGCTGATCATGGAAACCAGCTGATTCAAACTCTGAGTCTTATGTTTATGCTTTATGTTTTGTTGTCCTCTGAATGCATGTAGTTAGGCACGGAACCCTTAGGATGTTTTCTGATCATTTCTTTGGATTCTGGAATTTGTTGTAAACTGTTGGGTTTTCTGGGATGTTTGAATAAATCTCTGATCAGAGTGAGTTTTAAATTGTATTTAGCTTGGAACAAGTGCCTGGAAATGTGGACAAGTTCCAGGACATTTTTATGTTTGTTTTGAATGAATGTTTACCTCTTTTTAGTTTTAATATGAATATGGAAAGTGATCTTGCATAGTATTTTCTAAGTTTTTAAAAGCATGCATTGAGGTAAAGGCCTAGTTTAGAACCCCTTTCGGGTCGGGTCTTTACAACATACCTGGAAGACCGGGATGAAAACCTGGGCCGTTACTGAAGTTGCTGTACTAGAATAACTCTGGGCAGTTTCTTCTCATCTCTCCTTTCAACTCCCAAGTTGCTTCCTCAGCCTTCTGGTTTCGCCACTGTACCTTCACTAAATCAATGGCTCAATTCTTCAAAACCTTTTTCTCAAGGGCCAAGATTTTTACAGGCTTCTCCTCAAAGCTCAGGTCACTGTTCAGCTGTAATGGCTCAACATCCACAATGGGCTAAGGGTCTGCCACATACCGGCGGAGCATCGATACTTGAAACACACTATGCACTACAGCCAAGGACGGTGGTAGTGCTAACCAGTAAGCTACAACTCCAATCCTCTTAAGGATCTCGAAAGGTCCAACAAACCTGGGCTCAGCTTCCCCCGCTTACCAAACCTCAAAACCCCACGCATCGGTGCTACCTTAAGGAAAACATGCTGACCAACTTCAAACTCTAAATCTCTACGCCTAACATCGGCTTTGCTTTTCTGCCTACTCTGGGCGGTCAACATACGAGCCCTGATCTTCTGAACTGCCTCATTGGTCAACTGAAGCATCTCGGGGCCCAAAACCTATCTGTCCCCAACCTCTTCCCAGAAAATTGGAGATCTGCAATGCTTACCATACAACGCCTCAAATGGTGCCATCTGAATGGTTGACTGATAACTGTTGTTGTAGGCAAACTCCATCAAATACAAGTATTGGTCCCAACTGCCTAGAAAATCCAACACACAGTCTCGCAACATATCATCTAGGATCTGATTCACCCGCTCTGTCTGACCATCGGTCTACGGATAAAAAGTTGTACTATAGTTACACTCGGTACCCAAACCTGCCTGAAGGGCTCTCTAAAATCGAGACGTAAAACGAGAATCTCGGTCTGAGATGATCTTCACTGGCACCCCATGGTACCTAACTATCTGCTCAAGGAAAAACTATTGTAAAGACCCGACCCAAAAAGGGGTTCTAAATTAGGCCTTTACCTCAATGCATGCATTCAAAAGTTAAAGACAATATGCAAGAATGGTTTTTGGATTCTAAGTGAGAACTAAAACATACAAACAACCATTTAAAAAGTCAATATAAAATTCCTGAAACATGTCCCTGTTCCAAGACAAATACATTTCCAAAACTCACTCTGATCAGAGATTTATTTAAAACATTCAAAACTTTCCAATAGTTACAACAGTGCTAGAATCCTAAAAACAGTCAGAAAACAACCTAGGGCTCCGTGCCCAACTACATGCATTTAGAGGAAAATAAAACACAAAAAATCATAGACATAAACTCATAGTTCGAACAACGGGTTTCCATGATCACAGCTCCTCCTCTAGCCATCCTGTCTCGCACCATGGTTACCTGTGGAAAACCACAAAATAAGGGTGAGTAACGAATTACTTAGTAAGAATCTCCAACCGGGGTACAATACGATATACATGGTCATCTAGTAGAATGGTATGCAAGCTATGAATATAAACACAGAAGAGAGCACATATCTTAAATACACACATAACCCTCGGATGCCATCTCAGGGTCTTACTCTAGAATAATCCACCTCACGATACGATCCTATACGAGAAACAAGTCTCGGCCTCAGCCTGTCTACTGTCGATACGAAAGGTGCACTGGCTCACAATCCCGAGGAGCTCTTCAGTCGGTGCTATAATGAGCGTATGCGCGCATCGCATGCTACTGCAAACCATGGGGGGTGCCGGGTCTAGTGGCAAGCTGCCCAGGTCCAGTCACCATGCCTAACTAATCTGTAAGAACCCGACCCAGAATACGGTCCTAAACCTAGGTTCTCACTCAGCATGCAAGTTAAATACTTCATCAAGCAGTTTAGTGCTCATATTTAAAACCTTTCAAAACATTTAAAAGCGGGGAACACTTAAAACATAAACAACAACCTTCGTTTAAGCAAAACCAACAAAGTAAAACAAGCCTGGCCAGTGTTAATAAAATCATACAATACAGTTTAAACAACTTTTAAAAGGTCCCCCTAGGACTCCTTTCCGTCTACATGCTGAACAAATTATGCAAAAAATAAAAGACAGAGTGTCGGCGGCTCCCATGATCAATCAGCTCCCTCCGCTAGCCGTCCCGGTGCTGTCCCAAGTTACCTGGTGGAAAAACCACAGAAATAAGGGTGAGTATAAACATACTCAGTAAGAATCCCCAACCAGGGTACAATACGAAACATCAATCATCTCGCACCCTAGTATACATGCAAACAGTTACCAACACAAATCATAGCTCAACGAGCTTACAAGGCAGAATATGGAATCCTCAGAAGTCTCCTACTTTCGGCCTAATGATTGGTTCTCATAACCAATCCCAGGACATCTCCGAGGGTCTTTCTCCCTCGGCCAATTGACCAGCTCAAAAACCGATCCCAAAGATGTCCGACACCCTCGAGGGTCTTCCTCCCTCGACCATATGATTAGCTCAAAAACCAATCCCAATGGGTGTCCTCAAGGGCCTCTTACCCTCGCTAATAAATCTGGACTATCGGAAGAGTACCCAAGTCGGCTCTAAATCGAAAGGAACCCGTGTACTTACGAACATTAGCCTGGGGAGCTCTCCGACCGGCGACTAACGCGTGTGCGCGCGCGCACACCGCATGCTTCTTTGCAACCGGCGTAAATGTGGGGCCTAGGTACAAACTACGCGGGCCAGTACGCATGCCTAAAGACTCGAGACAGTGTCACTGAACACGATGGTGCACGAGGCCCTCGGCACTCATCTATGCGGCTGTACCACCGACCGACTGAAGCTAAGAACCGGCCAAGGCGAGCTTGCACCGTTGGCGTGGTTGCGCTCTAGCGGAGCTACAAACTAGGCTTATCTTGATGTGGTAGCTAAATCCACATCGGTACCGTCGGGGAAGCAATGTACGTTATGCTTCGCTCTACTCCCGACCGGTGGGGACAAGGTACGTTATGTCCGCTCTCAGCCTCTGGATGATGACAAACCCTACTATACTAGCTAAGAGTACAAAGTAACTGATTCCTGGCTAAACATACATATCAACATCAATCACACAGAACCTAGCATGATACTACGAACTTAAAGTAGGAATCATAGGCATGCTGGAAGAGCAAACCTAGCATGGCACTAACATGTACAATCAGGCAAACATGCTAGCAAGAAATTCAAACATAGCTGTCCTATCACTATCAAGCTCATAACAGTCAACAAGCATACAAAGCACATCATGATAATATCGCAGGGTCCACACAACCACGGTAAGAAATCCTTACCTGGAAACAAGCAAAAAATAACTACCATAAGCCAACCAAGCGACTCCCGAGCTTCTAAGTGAACCCGAGCAACCTAAGCATTTAATAAAAATATCCTAATTAAATAACAACAACCAATCAACCTAGGGTCCAAAAGAGTGGAGGCTCGGGAATTACCAATCGATAAGGTACTAGGTCTCAGTCCCATCTATCTTGGAAAAATAGGCTCTCGGCGGCAAGTGGGCAGGCAGGGGACCGGCGCGCGGACGGGCGCTGGCGACACGGTCGTGCAGGCGCTGACGACGCTGGGGCGCATAAGCGGACAGAGACGCTCGACGCGGGAGCGCTGGCGCTTGGCGACGGGCTGTGCGACGCGCTGCTGGGCGTCTGGGCGACGGGCTGCCGGCTGCGACATGCGTCTGGGCTGCTTGGCTGGGCGACAGGGCTGATGGCTGGGCGACAGGCAGGGCTGCTGCTGGGGCTGGTGGCTCAGTGCGGCTCGGTGCGGCTCGGTTGGGTTTCTTGGTGAGGTCGGCAAGGAGAGAGAGAGAGAGAGAGTGAGAGAGAGAGAGAGAGGTAAAACAAGGGGAATGGGATTTTCTTGATTTTCTTTCCTTTTCCTAATTTAAATAGGTCTTGGTGACCTGAATCCCTTCCCCGGGCTTCCTCCTTCGAGCCCCGGCTGAAGCAACCTTTTCTCCTTATTAAAACTCATTTAAACCAAGCTTTTAAATCACTATCAAGGGCAAGGGTTCAAATCCCAATGGAAGCACTTAAATTAACAATAATTTTGCTAATTACCAAATCACCTCCAAACTTCCAACCAACTAGCCCGAACTTCTTGGGTCCTGCAACCAACAACAATCAAGCCTCGACAAAGGCAGGAGTGACCCTGGAATCCTGAAAATTCACAAAACCCTGACCGGGGGCAAAAAGGCCAAAATACCCCTAAGGGTTAAAATAGCTCTAACGGCCCATCCGAACATCCGCATAATGTCCCGAAAACACCTGGGAAACCGAAATAGAGAACTGGGCCGTTACATAATCTCTGGATCGGTGTCACTGACATAGGGGTGTAAGACCTGAACACGTGAACTATGTCAGCCTGAACCACCACACCTGAGGCTAAGGAACCGGTCGTGGTAGGTTTACACCAGGAAGCCGTCCTTGCCCTATCAGGTGGCAATCAAGGGCTACTGCCGAACAGGCTGAGGACGTGCCGACTGCCGGGGACAAGGCAATGCCATGTCATCATCCCGACCGTTTGGGCATTTAACAGTCTGCCACCCTCACCCAAGATTGCAGGGCCTGCCGTTAGGGTTAGCTAAACCCTAACGGGGGATCAGGGACGGAGTACTGCCTCGTACGTCCCTGCCGTGGATGCAAGTTACTTTATGCATCCTGGCCTGGATGATGCTACCTATCTGAACTCTAAACTATAACATCAACAGCAAACAATCCAATACGTGCTCAACAGATACAACGAACCTAGCATTATACTACGAAGCAAGAACAGATAACGAGCATGCAAGAATGGAACAACCTAGCATGGACTAACATGAGAAAGAACATAAGAAATGATGCCAGTCGGGAATTCAAAATAGAGCACCTATCACTAAACATGCTGATAAACACAAACAAGCATACAAACAGCAATCACATATAATATCGCAGGGCCCACACAACTCCGGTAAGAAATCCTTACCTGGTCGGAAGGCAACTACACACAAGAATCGTAAGCTGCGATCGAACCCGAGCTAGCTAATGAGAACCTAACAAGCACAACAATTATCACAATCCATACACCTAAATATAATAAAATAAATAGGGCTCAGCTCGGGAGCAACTCACACGGCACGGCTGACACGCGGACGAACAGGCTGCATGGTCGTGGCTGCTTCTTGGCGCAGGCGCGCTGGCGCAGACAAGCAGACGCTAGCGTGCTGGACACGGACGTGCGGGCGCGGCTTGTAGACGCGATGGCGTGGACGCAGGCGTGCGGGCATGGCGTGCAAATGCAGACAGGCGAGACGAGGGCATGCGGACGCGCTGGAGCTGGGACGGCGCGCGGGCTGCGACGATGGGCGTCTTGGCGGCTGCTGGCGTCTGGACGCGTCGCGACAATGCGCACTGGGCCTGCTCGCTCTGCTTCTGGCTGGTGCTGATTTCTTTGGAGAGTGCTGCTTGGGCTCTCCTCTCGACCAGCTGCAACAAAACGCGCAACTCACCTTCTTTTTCACTCGGCCAGCAAGAACATCAATCGAAGAAGAAGAAGAGAACGATGAATCTTACCCGGAATGACGATCGAACCACGGGGCTGTTAGAGAGATGGAATTCGGCTTGGAGCTTGGGAGAGAATAGCTTGGGCGGCCAAGGAGTTTTTGGAGAAGAAACTCATCAACCCTAATTCCTTTTCTTTTAATCAAATGCACCAGACCCCAAGGACTCAAGAATAACCAAGATATGCCGCGGAAAGAGTAACAATAACCTCTTGTGGCTCAACTGGCCACTCCACCCACCTGACTTCCTAGCATCCCGGGTTCGAATCCCAACAAACACACCTTTATTCCTCAATTTTTCTTTTGCATCTCACCATGCCCAAACACATCCACAAAGCATCAAAATCCTACTTAAGTCCATCCAATAATTTTAACAACTGAAAAAGACATAAACGGCCCTGACGGCCCGACCAAATTACCAAAATACCCCTAGGGCATACCTGGAAGACCAGGATGAAAACCTGGGCCGTTACAACTGTGCCCACTGCTCTACGGTATAATTTATTCTATCGGAGACGAAGTACGCACACTTGGTCAATCTGTCAACGATCACCCAAATCTGTGAATAGCCTCTCAAAATCCTGGGCAAACCCAACATAAAGTCCATGGTAATCTCTTTCCATTACCACTATGGAACACCAAGCGGCTGCAACAAACCTGCTGGCTTCTACCTAGGTGCCTTCACCAGCTGACAAGTGAGACACCGGCTTACAAACTGGGCAATCTTCCTCTTCATCCCCATCCACCAAAAAGTCTGTTTAAGATCTTGATACCTTTTGTTACCTCCAGGATGCCATACAAAAGGCGTAGTGTGAGTCTCGTTCAACAACTCTGTACGGATACTGGCATCGGTTAGATCACAAAGCCGACCTTTATACCTCAAGCCACCATTCTGTGAGACCACAAAATCGAAGTCACCATCAGTTTGAACTCTTTACTACAAACTCTTTAACTTAGGATCATTCAACTGGCCGTCAATAATCCTTTGCTTAATCGAAGTTGGATGGTCAACTGGGCTACCCTGGCGGTAACCTCCCCTAACATCACTACTATACCAGCCCTCTCAAGATATTTTCTTATAAAACTCTTGGGGTTCGACAACGCTGCTGAATGTGAAGCCTTCCTACTTAGTGCATCTGCCACAACATTTGCTTTTTCAGGATGATACAAAATCTCACAATCATAATCCTTTAATAACTCCAACCACCTCCTCTGCCTCATGTTCAGTTCTTTCTGGGTAGAGAAATACTTGAGGCTTTGGTGATTTGTAAACAACTGTATCTTTTCACCATACAAGTAATGCCTCCAAATCTTAAGTGCAAAGACAACAGCCGCCAACTCCATATCATGGGTTGGGTAATTCTACTCATACGATTTCAACTGTCTCGAAGCATATGCTATCACTTTACCGTACTTCATCAGAACGCAACCCAAATCAAACTTGCTGGCATCAATATACACAACGAAACCTCATGTTCCCTCCAGAACAGCCAACACTTGAGCGGACGTTAAACTGTACTTCAGCTTAGCAAAACTCTCGTCGCACTTTTCATCCCAAACAAAGTCTACGCCCTTCTTCATCAAATGAGTAAGCAGAGAAGCTAAAGCAGAAAAATCCTGAACGAAGCGACGGTAATAACCAGCCAAACCTAGAAAACTACAAATCTGAGATACAGTGGTCGGTCTGGCACACGAACTAACTGCTTCTATTTTTTAGGGGTCCACAACCACTTCCTCCTTGGACACAACGTGTCCAAGGGAAGCTACTTTCTTAAGACGAAACTCACACTTAGAAAATTTCGCTTAAAGCTGGTTCTCTCTTAAGGCTGTCAAAATCTGTCTTAGGTGCGAAGCATGGTCCTCCTTAGACTTTGAGTAACTAAGAATTTCATCTATGAATACGATGACAAAGAGGTCCAAGAATGCCTTGAACACTCTGTCCATCATATCCATAAATGCAGTTAGGGCGTTCGTCAATCCAAAAGACATGACCACGAACTCATAATGACCATACCTCGACCTTAATGCTGTCTTAAGGATATCTGCATCCCGGATCCTCAACTGATGATAGCCTGACCTCAAGTCAATCTTTGAAAACACACAAGCTCCCTGGAGCTGGTCAAACAGGTCATCAATACGTGGTAGTGGATACTTATTCTTGATGGTTACCTTATTCAGCTCCCTATAATCAATGCACAGATGCATCGAACCATCCTTATTCTTAATAACCAAAGCACAGGTGCTCCCCACGAGGACACACTCGGTCTAATGAATCCTCTGTCAAGCATCTCTTGCAACTACTTCTTTAGCTCTTTTAATTCAGCTGGTGCCATACGGTAAGGAGCTTTCGAGATAGGGAGGGTTCCTGACTCAAGCTCTATTGTGAAGTCCACCTCTCTCTTTGGCAACAATCCAGGCAACTCTTCAGGAAATACATCTGCAAACTCTTGTACGACGGGTACTTGCTCAACAGATAACTGATCCCGGCTCTCTTCGGACAACTTGGCTAAAAGCCCCAAGCTCCTCGAGCTAACAAACGCTAGGCCTTAACTACAGAAACCATTGGCAGACGCACTCCGTCCTAGACACCTCTGTAAGGACCCGACCCGAGAAATGGTCTCTAACCTAGATCCTTACTTAACATGCATGATTAAGAATGGAAAACATCAATCCGGGTACTGTAACGGCCCAGTTTTCTATTCCTGTTCTCGAGGAGCTTCCGGTTCAGATTCAGTGGTTTGGTTGGGCCGTTAGAGCTGTTTGGACCCGTAGGGGCATTTTGGTCTTTTTGCTCCCCGGGCAGGATTTGTGGATTTTCAAGGCTTTGAGGCAGCTCCTGCCTTTGTTGAGGCTTGTTTGTTGTGGGCTGCGAGTCCCGAGGTGTTTGGGCTTTTCGTTTGGGAGTTCGGTTGTGATTTGGGTTTTGGGCAAAGTGATGGTTGTTTGGGTGTTTCCTTCGGGATTCGAGCTGGGCCTTCAATGTTGATTTGGGAGGTTGATTTCAGTGAGATTTGTTGTTTGGAAAGGTTGCTTCAGTTGGGTCTCGAAGGAGGAAGCCGGGAAATGGGATTTAAGGATTTTAAGGATTTTTGGAAAATTGGAAAATGGATAGAATTGGATTTATTTGGATAAGGATGGAAAATTAATAAAAGAGAAAAAGAAAAGAAAAAAAAAGACAAATCCCATTTTTCCCCCATTTTTCCCTTTCTCTCTCCTCCAACCCGAGCTCACCCTCCCAGCCCCCTTGGTCGCCGGAGCCAGCACCCCGGTCGCCCATCCCTAGCCGCCCAGCCCGAGCCAACTCGCCTAGCCCAGCGTGTAACAGCGCAGTTTCCTATTCCAGTTTTCGAGGTGCCTTCGGGTCAAGATTCGGTTGTTTGGTTGGGTTTTAGAGCCGTTTGGACCCTTGGGGGTATTTTGGTCTTTTGGCTCTTTGGGCAGGATTTGTGGTCTTCAGGGCTTCGAGGTAGCTCCTGCCTTTGTCGAGGCTTGTTTGTTGGTGGCTGCGAGTCTCGTGGTGTTTGGGCTAGTCGGTTGGATGCTCGGTTGTGGTTTGGGCTTTGGCAAAGTGATGGTTGGTTGTGTGATTCTTTTGGGATTCGAGCCCGAGCCTTTAGTGTTGCTTTGGGAGTTGGATTTATGTGAATTTGATTGATTGGAAAAGATTGCTTCGGTCGGGTCTCGGAGGAGGAAGTCGGTAAATGGGATTTTGAGGTTTTAAGTGGATAAGGATGGAAAATGGAATTAAAATCCCATTTTTCCCTTTTATTTCCCATTTTCCTTTTTATTTCCCTTTTTTCTTTTATTTTTTTCCCCAAAATAAATTTTCTCTCTCTCTCTCTCTCTCTCTCTCTCTCTCCCCGAGCCCCCACCTAGCCCAGCCCCTTGGCTCGCCCAGCCCCTAGCCCGAGCCAGCCTCGCCCAGCCCGAGCCCCTGCTCGCCCGAGCTAGCCCAGCCCCGCGCGCGCTCGCCCTCGCCCAACCCAGGTCGCTTCAGCCCGAGCGTCGAGCGCCATCGCCAGCCCGAGCCCGAGTCCACCGCCGCCCGGCTCGTGTCGCCCGAGTTCGCCCGGATGATGCCGTCGCCTGCTCGCCTGCGTCCGTGTCGCCCAGGCCGTCGCGTGTCGTCCGCGCTCGAGTCGCGCGTCCCAGCGCCAGATCGCGCGCCCTCGCGTCGTGTCGCTCGCGCCCGCGCGCCGTCTCCTGTGCCGAGCCGCGCGCGCCATGGTCGCCAATGAGCTAGCGCCGCGCTCGGGCGCCCAGCTGTCGCTCAGCGTGCCATCCGCGCAGACCCAGTAGCGCCCAGCCAATTTCTTTGGTCGCCTAGCTCGTGCAGCCGGCCCGTCCGAGTGTCAGTCGTGCCTCGTGAGTTGCTCCCGAGCTGAGCCCTGTTATTTTTAGAGTATTTAGGGCTATTTTATGATTATTGATGTGTTTGCTTGGCTCGTTATAGGTTGCTCGGGTTCGATCGTAGCTTAGGTTTCTTGTGTTTAGAGGTCTTCCAGCCAGGTAAGGATTTCTTACCGGAGTTGTGTGGACCCTGCGATATATTATGTGATTGCAGATTGTATGCTTGTTTGGTGATAAGTGCTCTATTCTGAATTCCCGACTGGCATGATTTCCTGTGTTGTTTCTCATGTTAGTCCATGCTAGGTTGTTCCTTTCTGGCATGCTCGTATCTGTCCTTGCTTCGTAGTATCATGCTAGGTTCATTGTATTCTTATTGAGCACGTATTGGATGATATTGCTTGTTTGCTGATTGCTAAGGCAGGTTAGAGTTGCAGGTAGATAGCATCATCCGGGCCGGGTGCATAACGTACCTTGCACCCCGACAGGGACGTATGAGATGGAGCTTTGCCCTGATCCCGTTAGGGAATAGCTAACCCTAACGGCTGGCCCTGCAATCTTGGGTGAGGGTGGCAGACTGTTAAATGCCCCAACGGTCGGGATGATGACTTGGCATTGCCTCGTCCCCGGCAGTCGGCACGTCCTCAGCGTGTTCGGCCGTAGCCCTTGATTGCCACCTGTTAAGGTAAGGACGGCTTCCTGGTGTAAGCCTACCACGACCCGTTCCTTAGCCCCAGGTGCGGTGGTTCAGGCTGACATAGTTTACGTGTCCAGGTCTCACACCCCTATGTCAGTGACACCGATCCAAAGAATTAGTTAGGCATGGTGACTGGACATGGGCAGCTTGCCTCTAGACCCGGCACCCCCCATAGTCTGCAGTAGCACGCGGTGTATGCTTACGCTCATTACAACGCCGACCGGAGAGCTCCTCGGGATCTTGAGCTAGTGCACCTTTCATTCGACAGTAGACAGGCTGAGGCCGGGACTTGTTTCTCGTATAGGGCGACTTGTGTAGTGTGTGGATGTGGTGATTGATTTCCGGACTAAGACCCTGAGTTGGCATCCGAGGCCCAAGTGTGGGCTAAGCTATGTGCTCTATTCTGTGTTTATATTCATAGCTTGCATACGCTCATCGAGATGACCATGTATATCGTATTGTACCCCGGTTGGGGATTCTTACTGAGTAATTCGTTACTCACCCTTATTATGTGGTTTTCCACAGGTAACCATGGTGCGAGACAGGATGGTTGGAGGTGGAGCTGTGATCATGGAAAACCCGTTGTTCAACTCTGAGTCTTGTATTTATGTTTTAAATGTCCTCTGAATGCATGTAGTTGGGCACGGAGCCCTAGGTTGTTTTATGAATGTATTTCTGGATTCTAGCATTGTTGTAAATGTTGTAAAGTTGTATGTTTTTAATAAATCTCTGATTAGAGTAAGTTTTGGAAATGTATTTGTCTTGGAACAGGTGCTGGGAAACAGGGATAGGTTTCAAGAATTTTGTATTGACTTTTTAAATGAACTCTTGCCATTTTTTGGTTTTTACTTAGAATCCGAAACAACCCTATTGCCAATTCTAGTGTTGATTTGTATGCATTCATTGAGGTAAGGGCCCATTTAGAGCCCCATTCGGGTCGGGTCTTTACACAGCGCGACAGCATCGCCCGAGCCACCCCAGCGCCCAGGTCGCGTCGCCCGACACCAGCTCGCCCTCTCCCAGGCCATCCCCGCGTCGCCCAGGCCCGCGTCACCTGACCTCGCCCAGGTCCGTGTCGCTCTGCTGCGCACTGTGCCGAGCCTCGCACAGTGTCGTGTCAGATCGAGTGCCCCGAGCCCGTCGTGTCGCGTCGCCTCGCCCGCGCCTTTGTG
The DNA here is from genome assembly GCA_036507275.1 of Sicyos edulis. NCBI lineage: Eukaryota > Viridiplantae > Streptophyta > Magnoliopsida > Cucurbitales > Cucurbitaceae > Sicyos > Sicyos edulis. Next base: position 37,885,418 of record CM071848.1, on the reverse strand, counting down.
CTTGTCGAGCTCGCGCCCGCGCGCTGTCCTTTGTGCCGAGCCGCGACGCGCGCCTTCGCCTCGTCCCAGCTCGCCCGCACGCAGCTCCGCGCCCCAGCGCCCGTGTCTGCGCCCAGCCAGCCCAGCCCCTGCGCCCAGCCTGCCTGTTGTGTGCTGGTTGGCCCGAGCCTTGTGGCTTCTCAGATGGTATTTCCCGAGTCTTTTCTTCGTTGGGCCCGGATTTGTTGGCTGCTGGTTATTGATTTAATTGGGCTGTTTATGTATTTGATTTGGGTGCTTTATTTGTTGTTCAGGCTGTTCGGGATCGTTTAGAGGCTCGAGGATTCGTTCGTTGATTTATTATAATTATTGTTTTTCTGCTTGTTCCAGGTAAGGATTCCTTAACGTGGTTGTGTGGACCCTGCGATATATCATGATATGCCTTGTATGCTTGTTTGCTGTTATGAGCATGTTAGAGATAGAGCAGTTTGATTGACCTCTTGCTAGCATGTTTGCCTGATTTTACATGTTAGTGCCATGCTAGGTTTGTTCTGCCAGCATGCTTATGATTCCTGCTTAAGTTGTAGTATCATGCTAGGTAATGTGATTGATGTCGGTCATTGCTTGCTAGCCAGGAATCATTTATTTTCTCTGTACTCTTAGATAGAGTTGTAGGGTTTGTCATCATCCAGAGGCTGAGGGCGGACATAAAGTACTTTGTCCCCACCGGTCGGGAGTAAAGCGAAGGGTTGCTTCAGGGGTTGAGAGCGAACATAACGTACTTTGTCCCCAGTGGTCGGATATAGAGCAAAGCATAACATACATTGCTTTTTCTCCCACCTCCCGGCAGCCAATGAGACTTAGCTACCTCATTGGCGTATGCCTAGTTTGTCGCCTGCTAGAGCGGAACCCTGCCAAAGGTGTAAGCCTACCTTGGCCGGTTCTTAGCTTCAGGTCGGTGGATCCGGCTGCACAGATGAGCGCCGAGGACCTCGCGCTACTGTGATCAGTGACACCGCTTCCGAGTCATAGGCATGCGTACCTGGCCCACGTAGTTTGCCCTTTGGCCCCCCGCATTTACGCCAGTTGCAGCAGCATGCGTTGTGCGCGCACACGCGTTAGTCGCCGGTTCGGAGAGCTCCCTCTGGCTAATGTTCGTGAGTACACCATTCTTTCTGTTAGAGCCTGACTTCTGGTACTCTCCCGTAAGTCCAGATTAGTGCAAGGGCAAGGAGGCCCTTGAGGACATTCTAGGGATCAGTGTATTCCCCCCGAGTGACAGATACCTCGGTGATGTCCTGGATTGGTCAGTGTATCCAATCCATTAGGCCTGAAGTAAGAGACTTCCGATGGCTCCAGATCTTGTTTTATGAGCTCGTTTAGCTATGATCTGTGTTGATAGCTGTTTGCTTGCATGTTGAGGTGCTAGATGACTGATGTATCGTATTGTACCCCGGTTGGGGATTCTTACTGAGTATCTTTATAGTCACCCTTATTTAACTTTCAGGTAACTTGGGACAACACCAGGAGGGCTAGCGGAGGGAGCTGATTGATCATGGGGAGCCGCCGGCACTCTGTCATTTATTATTGCATTGTTTATTCAGCATGTAGATGGACAGGAGTCCTAGGGGAACATTGTTTAAAACGTTGTTTAAATGTATTGTATATTTTTAAAAATACTGGCCAGGTTGTTTTACTTCGTTGGATGGTTTAAATGAAAACTGTTGGTTATGTTTTAAGGGTTCCCCCTTCTCATATGTTTGAAAGGATTTTAAATATGAGCACTAAACCGCTTGTTATCATATTTAACTTGCATGCTGAGTGAGAACCCCGGTTTAGGACCATGTTTTGGGTCAAGTTCGTCACAGGTACTAAATTTAAATCTTTGCAATCAACACATTTTAAGCAAAACCATAAGTCCCAATAAATAAAATCAACAAGTAAATGACTGATCAGTACTTTCTTAAAACAAAACAAAGGTACGTTTCGGGAAACATAAATAGTTTGAGTGCTTTCATAGGGACTCAAGTCCCACTACATGCTAAATCATAAAAACAATGAAAGAAACGTGCAACTCAGAGTCAGCTGTCCATGATCAACCAGCAGCCCCTCCTAGCCATCAAGCCTCTATCCCAAGTTACCTGGTGGAAAACCACAGAAAATAAAGGTGAGCAACGAGTTACTTAGTAAGAATCCCCAACCAGGGTACAATACGAAAACATCTCATTTAGCACACGGACATGCAACCATACAATGACTTAGAGCAGAAACGGTTGGTTTAGGCTATGAGCTACTTCTAGGGTGAGCCTACTAAAGGGCTTCCATCTACAGCCTATCCTAGGTTCTACACTTGGATGCCCTTCGGGCCTTACACAACCTAGGACTCAGTGATGCCCAGTGGGGCCTTACACACCTAGGATGCCCATCGGGGCCTTACACCTCCAGAATCAGTGATGCCCAGTGGGGCCTTACACACCTAGGATGCCCATCGGGGCCTTACACCTCTAGAATCAGTGATGCCCAGTGGGGCCTTACACACCTAGGATGCCCATCGGGGCCTTACACCTCTAGAATCAGTGATGCCCAGTGGGGCCTTACACACCTAGGATGCCCATCAGGGCCTTACACCTTCAGATGTCCATCGGGGCCTTACCCGAGTGGGACCTAAACTAGTTACCCCTACAGTCTTCTACACTATACCTCACCCGCCTACCCCTAGCATGGAACTAACAGGATAAAATAGGACAAGGTAAGATAATCAAACCCCTAGCATGGAACTAATAGAAAAAATCATGAATACAAGTACAACACCATCTGGAAGCAAGAAAGAGCATGCAACCTATCCACTAGGAAATTCATACAATCACAAGACATGGCATGCTATCAAGTATTCGTAGGGTCCACACAACCGCGGGTAAGGAATCCTTACCTGGAGGGAAGCAAAACCAACAATCAACAGATGACCCTCGAGCTTCTAAGCAAACCCGAGCAACCTAAGCAAGTAATAAAATCATGCTAATTAACCAAACAACAGCTAAAATCATAAATTCCAAAGGGCAGAGGCTCGGGAATTTACCAACCGAGAAGGCACCAGGCTCGGCAAGGCAGCGCGCAGCAGCAGGGAGGGAGCGGAGCGGTGCCGTCGCGCGCGCGTGGTCGAGGGCCCGACGCGCAGCTGGGGCGGCTGGCTGCAGCAGCGCAGCGCTAGGCGCTAAGCACGACAGGCAGAACGCGCGGCAGGGAGGATGGGCATGCAGACGCGGTCGGCGCGCTGGTGTGCGGCCGCCGACAGTGCTGGGTGCTGAGCATGGGCGTCGCGTGCGGACGCGAGCTGGCGCAGACAAGCAAGCTCGCTGGAACAGGCGCGCGGCGACACTGAGGAGCAGACGGACGGGCGGCGCGACCGGTGCGCTGAGGCGTGGTCGTGCAGGTGCGTCTGGAGGAGCGGCGCTGGGGCGCGCAGATCAGCGACGACGGCGACGTTGGCGCGCGCGGCGCGACGGCAGGCCGGGTTGCAAGGCGCTTTCGGCGCGGCTGGCCGGTGGTGCTCACTCACGAGGCGGGGCGATGGGCGGCGGCGACGGCGAGGGTGTGGGGAGAGGGTGAGGGTTTGCGAGTGGAGCTCTTTCTTTTTTTTTCTTTTCCTTCCTTCCCTAAATTAAATAGGCCTTGGGAGTCTCAAATTCCCTTCCCAAGGCTTCCCCCCTTCGAACCCTGGCTGACGTGTTTATTTTCTTTATTTAAAACCAAGCTTCCAAACCCCTTTTTAGGCCAAGGGTTCGAGTCCTCCCAACAACACCTTTAAAAAATTAAAATATATAAAAAAAACCTTATTTTACATTTAGCTGAAAACCGGGCTGTTACAACCTCAGAACTTAAAACTAGGCCTGCTCGGCAGCCTGAACACTACTTTCTTCCAGCGACAGTCAATCATCGCGTGGTTATCAGCTAACCACTCCATACTGATAATCACATCAAAACCGCTCATAGCCAACACTATGAGGGTAACCAGAAGGGGCTTGTCGGATATCTGTATCCAACCGTCCTTTACTTTCTGACTAGCTAACATACTAACTCCTGAAGGAGTTGCAACCGATAACTCAAACCCTAGAGGCTCTAATTTCATACAAGCATGCTCAGCAAACGCAGCAGAAACGAAAGAATGGTTGGAACACGAATCAAATAACACAAAAGCAAGGTGATCAAGATCTAAGAGCGTCCTGCTACTGCGGCATCGGTTCGCTCAGCCTCCGGGCGAGTCGTAGCATACACTCGCCCCTACTGTTGGACTGGCTGCGCTACTACCACTTTGTGCTGGCAAATCCGGGCCTGATGCCCCTCTTGTCAAAATTTATAACACGCCCTAGGGTTACCTCCACAGGGACCCCAATGCGGCTTCCCACAAGGTTTACAAAATGGAGGCGGCATCCATCTGCCCTACTGGCGAGGCTGATCACCGTTCCAGTTTCTGTGCTAGTCTTTCCCCTGATAAGAACCCTGGCGGAGCTGATCGCCCACTCGGTTAACACTCCTCGAGGCAAACTTCCTCTTCTGGCCCGAATATACTTGGGCCTTCTGCGCAAGAGCACTAACAACCTGCTCAGGAGGATACTTCCCATCGTAAATCGTCGCCAACTGCACAGCCTTGGCAAACGTCTCCGGCGCCTGTGCCCTAACATCTTGAGACACTCCCTGTCTCAAACCAGTAATAAACTTCCTGATTTTTAGCTCAGGAGTAGCAATCAGCTGAGGAGCGAAATATCCATACTCTGAAAACTTCCTCTCATAAACCTCGATCGTGTCAGATCCCTGCTGTAAGTTCGAGAACAGCTCAATCATCTTCTCTTAGACTTCCTCACTGATAAACTTTGCCTTGAACTCAGCCTTAAAGAAATCCTAGGTGGCAGGTGGCGACCCAGTCGGTCTCTCACTCAGAACAGACTCCCACCACCATTTAGCTATACCAGCTAAAACATGAGCTGCACAATGGGCTCGCTACACCTTAGGACATGCCATCACCTTGAAGGTGTACTCCAGCTCGGCAACCCACCTGGCTACTATTAACGGATCTCCAGGGGCACTGAATTTCTCTAGCTTCTACTTGACAAAATCCTTCAGCCATTTGCCCAGATCCTCTGTACCTTCCACCTCATCAGTCTGAATCACAATAGACTCTTGTGGAGTCGGCGGTGCTAGCGGTACTGTAGTCCGCTGCTGAACTATCCATGTCAGTTGCTCCATCTGAAGATGGGACTCTTCCCTTGCTGCTAACAAAGCCTGCTTCTCAGCTCTCTGCTTAGCTCTCTGATCAGCTAGTAGACCAACCATCAGAGCCCTCATGGACTAGGCAAACGCTGCTTCAAGAGCAGTCCTTTGAGGCTCAGTCACCTCCACGCCCTCTCTAGGCAAGTCAGCAGTAGGGTCCAAAGGTGGCCTATCACCAGCCTCAGCTTGGGACGACGTCCCTCCTGTGTCAGAATCAATACGAATGCCCTGGTTGGTCGGCCTCGAGCCTCCTCATCCTCTACGAGTAACTGGCATGCTAGCGATCTACACCCAAACCAACAACGAGTCAGAACCTGCTCGTACCTGCTCTACAAACAACAAGGATCTACATGCTAGATGCAAACAGTAGTGTAATTCTTAACCCTTAAACATTAAACTTACGGATGTACCTGATGGCCGTTGGAGTGCTGATGATCATGGAAATTCAACCTACAACTGTAGGTCAGTCTACAGAATCTATGACTCTCAGCTCTGATACCAACTGTAAGGACCCGACCCGATTAGGGTCCTAAACTTAGGTCTTAAACCTCTTATGCATGTAAATAAACCCAAAAACATGAATGCGGAATTATAAAAACTTAAAAACATAAAACGTTAAGTGAAATTCAGATATTTGGACCTGTCCCTGTTTCCAAGCACCTGTCAAAAGAATTATCAAATCCAACCCTGGCCAAAGTTTCTTTTATTTGCAAGTAAAAACATCCAGAACAATTTCAACAAAAGCGAAGAAAATAATTTAATATCCAGAAATACAACAAAGTCCACCTAAGGGCTCCATGCCCTGTCTACATGCAAAAGAATTAAGAAAAGACGAAACAAGACTCAGAGTACTCTATCCATGATCATCCAGCAGCTTCCTCCTAGCCATCCAGTCTCGGTGCCAAGTTACCTAGTGGAAAACCATAGAAAAGTAAGGGTGAGCAACGAGTTGCTCAGTAAGAATCCCCAACCAGGGTACAATACAAAAAAAAATCATCTAGAACACAGATACATGCAACCAATCACGATCATAGAGAAAACAACTTGGTTCAAGCTAACCATCAACCCTAGAACTTGCCTAATAAAGGACTTACCGAGCTGCCCTACGGGACTTACCACTACAACCTACATACTGGTTAGCACATGGATGCCCATCGGGGTTTTATACCAGCTAGAACTGTAACGGCCCAGGTTTTCATCCCGGTCTTCTAGGTATGCCCTAGGGGTATTTTGGTAATTTGGTCGGGTCGTCACGGCCGTTTATGTCTTTTTAAGTTGTTAAAATTATTGGATGGACTTAAGTAAGCTTTTGATGCTTTGTGGATGTGTTTGGGCATGGTGAGATGCAAAAGTAAATTTGAGAAATAAAGTTGCAGCAGCCGGGGTTCAAGCCAAGGTGGCCTTGTGTGCTAGAGGAGAGCCTTGCCAAGTGACCCACCAGGTGTTATTTGTACTCTTTCGGCGTCATATCTTAGTTACCCTTGGATCTTTGGAGTTTTGGTGCATTTGTTTAAAAGAAGAGAAAATAGGGTTTTGGGTCTTCTTCTCCAAACTCCATGGCCGCCCAACCTTCTTCTCCCAAGTTCCTTGCCGAGCTCCTTCTCCTCTTGCAGCCCCGTCGTTCCTACGTCGTCCCGGCCGAGCAAAGAGCAGCCAAGGAGGCACCCAAAGAAGCAGTCGCGCGCGCCAGACGCCTAGGCGCCCGAAAGATCGCCCGCCGACGCCTGTGTCGCCCGTCGGTCCCAAGCGTCCTCATCCGTGTCCGCCCCGAGCTCGTGCCTGCACGCCGTGTCTCTCGCGAGCCCGTCGCCGTCCCAGCGCGCCCGTGCCATGCTGCTCGCTCGCCTGTGACCAGCTTGTCCGCTCCAGCCAGCCCGTCATCGCAGCGCATGCGCACTGCGCGACCCCTTGCGCCCGTCGGCGCCAGCGGCAGCGCAGCCCGCGCCAATCTGCGCCCATCAGCGCCAAAGAAGAGAAGACCACTGCGTCGCGACTGTCGATCCAGCGCGTCCGTGTGCGCGTGAGTTTGTTAGGTTCTCGTTATATTTAGGCCTATGGATTGTGATTATTGTTGTGTTTGTTAGGTTCTCGTTAGCTAGCTCGGGATCGATCGCAGCTTAGGATTCTTGTGTGTAGTTGCCTTCTGACCAGGTAAGGATTTCTTACCGGAGTTGTGTGGGCCCTGCGATATATTATGTGATGTTGATTGTATGCTTGTTTGTGTTTATCAACATGTTTAGTGATAGGTGCTCTGTTCTGAATTCCCGACTGGCATGATTTCTTATGTTGTTTCTCATGTTAGTCCATGCTAGGTTGTTCCGTTCTGGCATGCTCGTATATGTTCTTGCTTCGTAGTATCATGCTAGGTTCGTTGTATCTGTTGAGCACGTATTGGATTTTATTGGATTGTTTGCTGTTGATATTATAGTTTAAAGTTCAGGTAGGTAGCATCATCCAGGCCGGATGCATAACGTAACTTGCATCCACGACAGGGACGTACGAGCCGGTACTCAGTCCTAGATCCCGTTAGGGTTTAGCTAACCCTAACGGCTGGCCCTGCAATCTTGGGTGAGGGTGGCAGACTGTTAAATGCCCCAACGGTCGGGATGATGACTTGGCATTGCCTCGTCCCCGGCAGTCGGCACGTCCTCAGCGTGTTCGGCCGTAGCCCTTGATTGCCACTTATTAGGGCAAGGACGGCTTCCTGGTGTAAGCCTACCACGACCGGTTCCTTAGCCTCAGGTGCGGTGGTTCAGGCTGACATAGTTCACGTATCCAGGTCATACACCCCTATGTCAGTGACACCGATCCAGAGATTTAGTTAGGCATGGTGACTGGTGTAACGGCCCAGTTTTCTATTTCGGTTTCCCAGGTGTTTCCGGTTCATTATTCGGATGTTCGGATGGGCCGTTAGAGCTATTTGAACCCTTAGGGGTATTTTGGTCTTTTGCTCCTCGGAGCCGGGTATGTGGATTTTCAGGACTTTAAGGTCCTTTCTGCCTTCGTCGAGGCTTGATTGTTGTTGGTTGCAAGACCCAAGGAGTTTGGGCTAGTTGTTTAGAAGTTTGGGAGCATTTTGGATAATGGCAAAAATTATTTATTATTTAAGTGTTTCCTTTGGGTTTTGAACCCTTGCCCTGGATGGTGAAGTGGAAACTTGGATTAAATGAGTTTTTATTTAGGAGGAAAGTCGTTTCAGCCGGGTCTTGAAGGAGGAAGCCTTGGGAAGGGATTTTAGGCCTATTTAAAATAAGAAAATGAAAGAAAATCTCATTCCCCTTGTTTTTGCAACTCTCTCTCTCTCTCTCTCTCCAAACCCTAGCCACACCAAGCCTTGAAACCAAGCCAAGGAGCACAGCCGAGCCACCACACCCAGTGTCGCTCGGTTCTGCATCGCCCACCCCGCTCCTCCCGTGCCAGCCCAGCCACCCACCCACCCACCCCTAAACGGCCCGGCCGCACTGTGTCGCTCGGTCCTCGTGCGCCGCCTGCGCGCGCGCCTCGCTGCTTCCCCGACGCCACTCGCGCCTGCCGCCGCCTAGCTCGCTCGCGCGCGCCACTGCCCCACATCCCAGACGCGTCGTCCCCGTGCGCCCGCTCCAACGCCTCTGCTCGCCTTACCGTGCGCCCGAGCCAGCGCCCCTCCTGCACCAGCAGCGCCCATCCTGCCCCCTGGCTGCCGAGACCCCGTGACTTCGCCGTTGGTATTCCCGAGTCTTTTCGCTTTTGGACCCTAAGCTGCTGGTTGCTGTTTATTTAATTAGGATGTTTTATTAAATGCTTAGGTTGTTCTGGTTCGCTTAAAAGCTCGAAAGTTGCTTCTTGACTCGTGATAGCTATTTTTCCACTTGTTTCCAGGTAAGGATTTCTTACCCGGGGTTGTGTGGACCCTGCGAACACTTGATAGCATATTGATTATTGTAACTGTATGAGTTTCTAGTGGATAGGCTTCATACTTGCTTTTGATTCATGTTCGTGTTATGTTTGCGTTCCGTTAGTTCCATGCTAGGGTTCTCCTATCCTGACATATCCATGCTACGTTCTTCCATCCTGGCATATCCATGTTCTCCGTTGAATGCTGTTAGATCCATGTTAGGTTTCGACAGGTGTCGTATAGTGTACAGGATCGTAGGGGTAACTAGTGTAGGTCCCGCTCGGGTAAGACCCCGATGGACATCCAGAGGTGTAAGACCCCGATGGGCATCCTAGGTGTATAAGTGTAACGACCCAGGTTTTTCATCCCGGTCTTCCAGGTATGCCCTAGGGGTAATTTGGTCGGGCCGTTAGGGCCGTTTGTGTCTTTTCCAGTTACTAAAATTATTGGATGGATTTATGTAGGTTTTTGGAGGGATTTGTGGTTTGGTTTGAGCAAGGTTTGATGCAAAAGTAAAAATAAAGGAAATTGTGCTGCAGCTGGGGTTTGAACCCGGGTCTCCTGGAAAGCTTGTGGGGATGTGTGCCAATTGAGCCATTAGTTGCTCTTGTTGCTCTTTCTGCATCACATCTTAGTTAATCTTGGATCTTTGGTGTTTGGTGCATTTGGTTAAATGAAATAGAAATTAGGTTTGTCCATCTTCTTCTCCAAAGTGTGTGGCCGCCAAGCTTTGCTCTCCATTGCCTTGCCGAGTTCTTCATCCTTGCACTCCTTTGGATCGATCATCATCATTCCGGTAGGTATCGATCTTCCTCTTCTTCTTCTCATCCGTTTGGTGTGCTTGTTTGGCCAAGTGTGTTTGTGTTGATTGCGCACCCGGTAGAGAAGCTCCACCCAAGAAAGAATCGTCGCGCGTCCACCGCCACTCGCACGCCGAATCCGCCTTAGCAACCTTGCCGTTCGTCCAGCCGAAGCCAGCTAGCCTTGTCGTCGGCGGCCAGTCCCACGCCCGATCTGCCGAAGCGGCCTGCGCCGCGACGCCGGATCGCGCCAAGAAGATCCCGGTCGCCGTTCGTCCTTGCCGTCGCTCGCCGCGACGCCAGAGAGCCCTCGCCAGCGCCGCCGCTACCAGCCGCGTCGCGTCGCCATCGCTGCGCCAGCGCCCGTGCGCCGCCGCTCCGAAGCTGCTGCCGCCCGCGACGCGCCCAGACGCTCGCCCGCTGTTTCGCGTTCCTCGCTGCGTTGCGTCGTGCCGTGCCTTGCTTGCCGTGCGCGCTAGCAGCGCGCGCCAGCGCCCACCTGCCGTGCGGCCGCCGGCAACTCCAAGTTCGTGTCGCCGTGCGCGTGAGTGCCCGGCCGAGCTTGTCGTTCTATTGTTTTTAGACGTTTTAGATGCCGATTATTATTGGTTTGCTAGGTTCCCGCCGCTAGCTCGGGATTGTTCATGACTTAGGATTTGTGTGTAGAAGCCTCCCACCAAGGTAAGGATTTCTTACCGAGTTGTGTGGGCCTCGCGTATATTTGTGATTGTTGTTTTGTATGCATGTGTATGATTATTAGCATGTTTAGCCCTAGGTGCTCTGTCAATTCTGATCGCATGAACTCTTGTATTGTTTCTCATGTTAGCCCATGCTAGGTTGTTCCATTCTCGCATGTTCGATATCTGTTCTTGCTTTGTAGTATCATGCTAGGTTCCTTGTATCTCATGAGCACGTATTGGATCGCAGTGATTGAATTGTTATTATTGCTATGGTTTAGAGTTCGTAGGTAGCATCATCCGGCCGATGCATAACGTAACTTGCATCCCCGACAGGGGCGTGCGAGATGGCACTCAGTCCCCACGATCCCGTTAGGGTTTAGCTAACCCTAACGGCCGGCCCCGCAATCTTGGGTGAGGGTGGCGGTCGTTAAATGCCCCAACGGTCGGGATGATGACTTGGCATTGCCTCGTCCCGGCGATCGGCACGCCCTCGGCGAGCGTGTTCGGCCGTAGCCCTTGATTGCCACTGTTAGGGCAAGGACCGCTTCGGTGTAAGCCTACCACAACCGGTTCCTTAGCCTCAAAGCGGTGGTACAGCCGACATAGTTCACGTGTCCGTGTCTCACACCCCTATGTCGGTGACACCGATCCGAGAGATTTAGTTAGGCATAGTGGATCGAACCTGGGCAACTTGCCACTAGACCCGGCACCCCGAGTTTGCAGTAGCATGCGGTGCGCGCTTACGCTCATTACAAAGACCGATCGAGAGCTCCTCGGATCTTGAGCGATTGCACCTTTCGTATCGTCGATGACAGCCGAGGCCGGGACTTGCTCCGTATAGAGCGTATAGTGTGTTGTGGTATTTCCGACTAAGACCCCGAGTTGGCATCCGAGGTCCAAGTGTGGACTTAGCTATGTGCTCCGCTCGGTGTTTGTACTCATAGCTTGCATACATTCTTCCGGATGAACATGTATATCGTATTGTACCCCTGGTTGGGGATTCTTACCGAGTAATTCGTTACTCACCCTTATTCTGTGGTTTTCCACAGTAACCAAGGCGGGAGACAGGATGGTCAAGGAGGAGCCGTGATCATGGAATCCTGCTTTGTCATCTCTCGACCATTTTATTATATCATGACTCTTGACTTTTGTTATTTCCCACGAATGCATGTAGACGGGCACGGAGCCCTAGGATGTTTTCTTACGCTTTATGGATTCCAAAGATATTTGTACTTGTGGAATGTTTAAATGGTTTAAATAAATCTCTGATCGTAGTATGCTTTTAGAAATGTATGTTTTGATTGTTGAATGTTTCTGCTTTTTACTTGGGATCCAAATTTATTTTTCATAATGTCTTTCATTTTGAATACATGCATTGGGGTAAAGGCCCATTTAGAGCCCCTTTTGGGTGGGTCTTTACTGCTTGGTATCGAGCCCGAGTCATAGATTCTCAGAGACCGACCTTTTGTTGTAGGTCATCCTTCCATGATCACCAAAGACTTCGGCTACCATCAGTGCGCCTAGGTTTATTGTTTTAGAAAGAAAAAAAAAAAAGGGTTAAGAATTTACAATACCTTTCATCTAGTGTATGCCTTGTTTGGTGTTGTGGAGTGGTGACAGTGTGTTTTGATTCGTTGTTGGTTTGGATGTAGATCGCCAAAGATGCCAATCACCACGTCGCATCGGGAGAGGAGGTTCGAGAGCGGTCGAGGTATCGGGGATCGATCTCGATCATGCGCAGGACATTGTCCCAAGCCGAGGCGATGGCATTCCACCAAAGAATTTCCTCTCCCGTTACGCCTAGAGCGGGCGTTGAGGCGATCGAAGGCCGTGAGATCGCTCCCCGGAGCAGATTTTGCTGAGTCTATGAGGGCTTTTATGGTCGCATGTTGAGTGACCAGAGGCGAGAGACCTGTGCCTTATTGGCGCCGCAGAATGGAAGAGTCCCGAGCCCAGTTGAGCAAATGGCTGGATTGGTTCAAGAGAGCACACGAGCACCTCCAGGCTCCACAGAGCAAGTAGCCCTGCAGGCGGATATGGCGGAGGGTGCCGAGGAGTTGGGTAGGTGGCTAAAGGATTTTGTGAAGTGGAAGCTTTGAGAAGTTTGATGCCACCGGTGATGCGTTAGCGGTAGCTGTGTGGATTGCCCATTTGGAGTACACCTTCCCGATCATGGTGTGCCCCGATATTCAGAGGCCGAGGTGTGCGGCTCATGTGCTAGGAGGCACAATGAGATGGTGGTGGGAGTCCACCTTGAGCGAGAGACCACTGGGTCTCCACCCGCTACTTGGGAGTTCTTCAAGGCCGAGTTCAAGGTAAAGTTCATCGGTGATGAGGCTCAAGAGAAGATGGTGGAGCTCTTCCGAACTCTCAAGCGAGGTTCTCGATTCCATTGAGGAATATGAGAGGAAGTTCTCGGAGTATGGATATTTTGCTCCTCGCTTGATAGCCACCCCAGAGAAGATTCGGAAGTTCATATCCGGATTGAGGCAGTGGTGTTGCTCGGGATGTCGTGGCTCGTGCCCCGACACTTATGCTAGGGCTGTCGCTTAGCCACGATCTATAATGGGGAAGTATCCTGCTGAGCGGGTTGTTGCCGCTCTGCTCGGGTCCTGTCCCAAAGAAATGTGGGGCGTAAGAGGAAGTTTGATTTTTCGAGGCGCCGGCGCGCCAAGGCGCTTCGAGAGAGATCACGGAGAGCTCCACCGTTTCGGCCCCGGCGCCGGGGAGGACTCGAGCGAGTTCCCGCTTGTCTTGCTTGTAGGAAAGTCCACGCTGGAGCTTGTCGACCGACCTAGATTGTGCTTCCGTTGTGGTAGAGAGGGCACATGGCCCGTTTTTGTGATCACCCAACTATGGCGGCTCGGCCAATACAGCAGCGAGGTCGAGTGTTTGCTACGACCGTCGTCAGAGGCCGAGCGTCACGGATGCCGCCGTGGCGCGGTGCGCTTCTTTTTAGATCACTGCGCATTTGTCTTGTTTGATTCTCGTTCTACGCATTCATTTGTATCTGCGTTGTTTGCTTTGAGCATGCTAAGTTAAGGCTAGAGCCTCTAGGTTTCGAGTTATCTATTGCAACTCCTTCGGGAGTTAATATGTTGGCTAGAGATAAGATTAGGGATGGCCGGATCGAGATATCCGGAGAGTTGCTTGTGGCTACGCTCATAGTTCTCGCCTATGAGCGGTTTTGATGTGATTCTTGGTATGGAGTGGTTAGTCGCTAACCACGCGTTGATTGACCGCCACCGGAAAGAAGTAGTGTTCAGCCGCCAGTCGGCCACTTTAAGTTTCATGGAGTCCAGGTGGAGTTTGCCCGCCGATGGTGTCACCGTGAAAGCTCGTCGTTGCTAGCTCATGGAGCTTGGGGCTACCGCCAAGTTATGCAGGGAGAACCGTCCCCTCACCGATCGTTAATCAGTGCCGGCGTGTGCGGAGTTCGCGGATGTGTTTCTGAAGAGTTACGGGGTTGCCCCAAGAGAGAGGTTGACTTCACTATTGAGCTCGAGCCGGACCCTCCCTATCTCGAAGGCTCCGTGTCGCATGGCGCCGGGCCGAGTTAAAGGCCCCAAGATTCGATTCAGCGGGAGATGTTAGATCGAGGGTTCATCCGTCCGAGTGTGTCCCCGTGGGAGCACCGATTCTGTTTGTGAAAAAGAAGGATGGTTCTATGCGCTTATGTATTGATTATCGCGAGCTTAATAAGGTGACAAATGAAGAATAAGTATCCGCTTGCCCGTATTGACGATTTGTTCGATCGATTCGGGGAGCTTCCGTGTTCTCCAAGATAGATCTCGAGATCCGGTTACCATCGATTCGGATCGTGGATGCCGACATTCCTAAGACGACTTTTCGTGTCTAGATATGGTCACTATGAGTTTGTGGTCATGTCGTTTGGATTGACCAATGCCCACCAAGCGTTCATGGACATGATGGATAGGGTGTTCAAATCATTTTTGGACAACCGTCATCGTGTTCATTGGCGATATTTTGATTTATTCGAGGTCTAAAGAAGACCATGCAGAGCATTTGAGGCGAGTATTGGCGGCTTTGAGGAAAACCACTTTATGCGAAGTTTTCCAAATGTGATTTCTGGTTGGAGCGGTGGCCTTCCTAGGCCACGTGGTTTCGAGAGATGGTATAGCCGTGGACCCGCGAAGATTGAGGCCGTGAGTACATGGGCCAAGCCGACTTCTTGATTCTTGAGATTCGTAGCTTTGGGTTTGGCGAGTTACTACCGTCGGTTCGTTAAGACTTTTCCACCATAGCCTCGCCCCTCACTCGTCGACGAGGAAGGGTGTTGAGTTTGTTTGGGACAAGAGGTGTGATGAGAGCTTTGCTGTGCTCAAGCGCAGCTTTGACTTCAAAGACCGTGTTGGCGATCCCGAGGGGACAAGTGGTTTCATAGTTTACATGATGCTTCCAAGTTTGGATTAGGTTGTGTGTTGATGCAAAGACGGGAAGGTCATCGCCTATGCTTCCCGTCACCAAAACCGTATGAGCAGAACTACCCGACTCACGATATGGAGTTGGCGGCGGTGGTGTTTGCACCAAGATTTGGAGGCATTAATCGTATGGTGAGCGGATTCGATGTTTACCGATCACCGAGCCTCAAGTATCTGCTTACTCAAAAGGAGTTGAATATGAGGCAGAGGAGATGGTTGGAGTTGGTAAAGGATTATGATCATGAGATTTTGTACCATCCGGGTAAAGCCAATGTAGTGGCTGATGCTTTGAGTAGAAAGACGTCGCACTCCGCGGCGTTGTTGAGTTCCTCACCAGTTTGCGGAGAGAGTTCGAGCGGGCCGAGGTTGCGATATTGTTGGGTGAGGTTACCGCCAGGGTAGCTCGATTGATCTGCTTCACCGTCGATTAGGCGTGGATTATAGACACCCCAGTTGGGTGACCCCGCACTTAAGAGATTGGTTGACAGAGTTAGTCTTGACGGAGACTTTGACTTTTTATATTCACGGATGGTGGGTTGACTTATAGAGGCCGGTTGTGTGTTCCGGACATTGCGGGATTGCGAGCGAGTTGCTCTCGAGAGGCCCACATTCCCCATTTGCTTGGCACCCCGGGGCACCAAGATGTATCAGACCTTAAGCGCACCTTCCGTGGATGGGAATTAAGAGAGATGTGGCGAGTTTGTCACCAAGGTGTCTCACTTGTCGACAAGTGAAGGCACCTGTGCAGAGGCCACCGGTTTGTTGCACCCACCGAGTGTGCCCCAAGTGGAAATGGGAAGAGATCTCCATGGACTTTATCTCTGGTTTGCCAAGGACTTCGAGGAAGTTCTCTCGATTTGGGTGATAGTCGACCGTTTGACCAAGAGCGCACACTTCATTCCCAGTAGAGACACTTATACCGTGGAACAATGGGCGCAGCTTGTTTTTGGAACAGATCATCCGATATCATGGTGTGCCGGTGAGGATTGTGTCCGATCGTGACTCGCGGTTCACTTCTCGCTTACGAGAGCGCTCCGAAGGGTTTGGGCACACAGTGCGATTTCAAAGATGACCTTTCACCCTCGGACGGATGGTCGACCGAGAGAGTGAATCGATTCTTGAGGATATGTTGAGGGCTTGTGTGTTGGATTTCCCAGTGCGATTGGGACCAAAGATGTCAGTACTTGATGGAGTTTGCCTATAACAACGATTACTAATCGGCGATTCGAGATGGCTCCATTCGAGGCATTGTATGGTAAGCGTTATCGGTCCCCGTGTTCGGGGAAGAGGTTGTTGATAGACGAGTTTTGGGTCCCGAGTTACTACAGCTTGACCAATGGTGCGATCACGAGAAGAAGATTAGAGCCCGTATGTTGACAAATTTCTCAGAGCAGCAGAAGAGTTACGCCGATGTTCGGCGTCGGGATTGGAGTTTGAGGTTGAGTTGGTCATGTGTGTCCTTTAAGGTTGCTCCGCGAGCGTGTGTTTTGAGGTTTGCAAGCGTGGGAAGTTGAGTCCCCGCTTTGTTGGTCCATTTGAGATCCTAGAGAGGATTGGCGAGAGTTGCTTACCTGGTTAGCCCTACCTCCGTCACTATCAGTGTGCATAGTGTTTTTCATGTATCGATGTTGAGGCGGATATGTGCGGACCCGTCGCACATTGTGGACTTTGAGCCTTTGCGCAGCTGAATGAGGATTTGAACTTCGAGGAGAAGCGGTGAGGATCCTTGCCTTTGAGACCAAGACGTTGCGTGTCGCGAGATTCATTTGGTAAAGGTTCGATGGAAGAATCGGGGTTATGAGGAAGCCACTTGGGAGCGGGAAGACGAGATGAGATTGCATTATCCCGAGTAAAGCTTTGATCTTTAAGGACTTTCGAGGACGAAAGTCATAAAAAGGAGGGAATATTGTAACGACCTGTGTTTTTCATCCCGTCTTCCGGTATGCCCTAGGGGTAATTTGGTAATTTGGTCGGGCCGTCAGGGCCGCTTTGTATTTTTCCAGCTACTAAAATTATTGGATGGATTTATGTAGGTTTTGGAGGGATTTGTGGTTTGGTTTGAGCAAGGTTTGATGCAAAAGTAAAAATAAAGGAAATTGTCTTTGCAGTGGGGTTTGAACCCGGGTCTCTGGAAAGCTTGTGGGGATGTGTGCCAATTGAGCCATTAGTTGCTCTTGTTGCTCTTTCTGCATCACATCTTAGTTAATCTTGGATCTTTGGTGTTTGGTGCATTTGGTTAAATGAAATAGAAATTAGGTTTGTCCATCTTCTTCTCCAAAGTGTGTGGCCGCCCAAGCTTTGCTCTCCATTGCCTTGCCGAGTTCTTCATCCTTGCAGCTCCTTTGGATCGATCATCATCATTCCGGTAGGTATCGATCTTCCTCTTCTTCTTCTCATCCGTTTGGTGTCTTTGTTTGGCCAAGTGTGTTTGTGTTGATTGCAACCACCGAGAGAAGCCCGGCCAAGCAAGCAATCGTCGCGCGTCCCAAACGGCCAGCTCGCCGCGCCGATCCCGCCTAGCGGCCTTGCCGTTCGTCCAGCGAAACTAGCTAGCCGTCGTCGGCGGCGGTCCCACGCCCGATCTGCGCCGGCGGCCTGCGCGCCACGCGCGATCCGCCTAGCGACCTTGCCGTTCGTCCAGCGAGCCTACTAGCCTTGTCGTCGGCGGCGATCCCTCGCCCAGATGGCCGGCGGCCTGCGCCAGACGCCCGAATCGCGCCAAGCAGATCCCGAATCGCTGTTCGTCCTCGCCCGATCGCTGCGCCGCCAGAGCCTCGCCCAGCGCCGCGCGCCAGCCGCGTCCGCGTCGCCCATCGCGCGCTTAGCGCCGTGCGCCGCCGCTCCGAAGCCGCTCGCCGCCACGCCAGAGCGCTTCGCCAGCGCGCGCTCGCGTCCGGTGCCGTCGTCCGTGCGCCGTGCCTTGCTTGCCGCGTCGCGCGCTGCGCTTCAGCGCCGCGCTTCGCGCGCGCAGCGGCTGGCGCCAGCCTGCCGCCGCCCAGCTACCGCCAAAGAACTCCAAGTTCGTGTCGCCGCCGCGCGCGTGAGTGCCCTTTGAGCCGAGCTTGCTGTTTCTATTGTTTTTAGACGTTTTAGATGCTGATTATTATTGGTTTGCTAGGTTCCCGCTCGCTAGCTCGGGATTGTTCCGCATGACTTAGGATTTGTGTGTAGAAGCCTCCCGACCAAGGTAAGGATTTCTTACCGGGAGTTGTGTGGGCCTGCGGTATATTTGTGATTGTTGTTTTGTATGCATGTGTATGATTATTAGCATGTTTAGCCCTAGGTGCTCTGTTCAATTCTGATCGGCATGAACTCTTGTATTGTTTCTCATGTTAGCCCATGCTAGGTTGTTCCATTCGGCATGTTCGATATCTCGTCTTGCTTCGTAGTATCATGCTAGGTTCCTTGTATCTGTTGAGCACGTATTGGATTTGCAGTGATTGAATTGTTATTATTGCTATGGTTTAGAGTTCGGTAGGTAGCATCATCCGCCGGATGCATAACGTAACTTGCATCCCCGACGGGGGACGTGCGAGATGGCACTCCGTCCTCGATCCCGTTAGGGTTTAGCTAACCCTAACGGTGGCCCTCGCAATCTTGGGTGAGGGTGGCGGTGATCGTTAAATGCCCCAACGGTCGGGATGATGACTTGGCATTGCCTCGTCCCGGCGATCGGCACGTCCTCGGCGTGTTCGGCCGTAGCCCTTGATTGCCACTGTTAGGGCAAGGACCGCTTCTCGGTGTAAGCCTACCACAACCGGTTCCTTAGCCTCAAAGTGCGGTGGTACAGGTGACATAGTTCACGTGTCCGTGTCTCACACCCCTATGTCGGTGACACCGATCCGAGATTTAGTTAGGCATGGTGGTTGAACTCGGCGGCTTGCCACTAGACCCGGCACCCCGAGTTTGCGGTAGCATGCGGTGCGCGCTTACGCTCATTACAGGCGCCGACTAGAGAGCTCCTCGGGATCTTGAGCCAGTGCACCTTTCGTATCGTCGCCGAGACAGTGGCCGAGGCCGGGACTTGCTCCGTATAGAGCGTATAGTGTGTTGTGGTATTTCCGGACTAAGACCACGAGTTGGCATCCGAGGTCCAAGTGTGGACTTAGCTATGTGCTCCGCTCTGTGTTTGTACTCATAGCTTGCATACATTCTTCTAGATGAACATGTATATCGTATTGTACCCGGTTGGGGATTCTTCTTGAGTAATTCGTTACTCACCATTATTCGTGGTTTTCCACGGGTAACCAAGGCGGGAGACAGGGATGGTGAAGGAGGAGGCGTGATCATGGAATCCTGCCATCATCTCGACCATTTTATTATATCATGACTCTTGACTTTTGTTATTTCCCCGAATGCATGTAGGCGGGCACGGAGCCCTAGGATGTTTTCTTACGTTTTATGGATTCCAGCATATTTGTACTTGTGGAATGTTTAAATGGTTTAAATAAATCTCTGATCAGAGTATGCTTTTAGAAATGTATGTTTTGATTGTTGAATGTTTCTGTTTTTACTTGGGATCCGAAATTTATTTTTCATAATGTCTTTCATTTTGAATACATGCATTGGGGTAAAGGCCCATTTAGAGCCCCTTTTGGGTCGGGTCTTTACAATAAGACCCCGATGGGCATCACTGATTTGGAGGTGTAAGACCCCGATGGGCATCCTAGGTGTATAAGACCCCGATGGGCATCACTGAGTTGGAGGTGTAAGACCCCGATGGGCATCCTAGGTGTATACGACCCCGATGGGCATCACTGAGTTAGAGGTGTAAGACCCCGATGGGCATCCTAGGTGTGTAAGTCCCCGATGGGCAGCACTGAGTCCTAGGTTGTGTAAGGCCCGAAGGGCATCCAGGTGCAGAACCTAGGGTAGTTTATAGCTGTAAGCCTTCGAATAGGCAAGCTCTAGGAGGGGCGTATGGTCTAACCCAACTGTTTGCTCTAAATCATTGTATGGTTGCATGTCCGTGTGCTAAATGAGATGTTTTCGTATTGTACCCCGGTTGGGGATTCTTACTGAGTAACTCGTTGCTCACCCTTATTTTCTGTGGTTTCCACCAGGTAACTTGGGACAGAGGCTGGATGGCTAGGAGGAGGCTGCTGGATGATCATGGATAGCTGACTCTGAGTTGCACGTTCTTTTATTGTGTTTATGATTTAGCATGTAGTAGGACTTGAGTCCCTAGGAAAGCACTCAAAAACTATTTTATGTTCTCGAACCGTTTCCTTTGTTTTCTTAAGAAAGTACTGATCAGTCACTTATTCGTTGATTTTTATTTTAATGGAGTTATGGTTTGTTTAAATGTGTTGATTGAAAAGATTTAAATTTGGTACTCCGAACGATGTTTTTTTTCCTTCATTCTTAATCATGCATGCTAAGTAAGGATCTTGGTTAGAGACCGATTCTTGGGTCGGGTCCTTACAATTGGACCTGGGCAGCTTGCCACTAGACCCGGCACCCCCCATGGTCTGCAGTAGCATGCGGTGCGCGCTTACGCTCATTACAGCGCCGACCGGAGAGCTCCTCGGGATCTTGAGCTAGTGCACCTTTCAGACGATCGGCGAGATGAGCCGAGTGAGGGCGGGACTTGTTTCTCGTATAGGGCATATTGTGTGGATTTAAGCTATGTGCTCTATTCTGTGTTTATATTCATAGCTTGCATACCTTTCTGCTAGATGACAATGTATATCGTATTGTACCCCGGTTGGGGATTCTTACTAAGTAATTCGTTACTCACCCTTATTTTGTGGTTTTCCTCAGGTAACCATGGTGCGAGACAGGATGGCTGGAGGAGGAGCTGTGATCATGGAAACCCGTTGTTTTGAACTCTAAGTCTTGTATTTATGTTTTTATGTTTCAAATGTCCTCTGAATGCATGTTGTTGGGCACGGAGCCCTAGGTTGTTTTCTGACTGTATTTCTGGATTCTAGCACTGTTGTAACTATTGAAAAGCTTTGAATGTTTTAAATAAATCTCTGATGAGAGTGAGTTTTGGAAATGTATTTGTCTTGGAACAGGTGCTTGGAAACAGGGACAGGTTTCAGGAATTTTATGTTGACTTTTCAAATGGTTGTTTGCACGTTTTAGTTTTCACTTAGAATCCGAAAACCATTCCTGCATATTGATTTTAGTTTTTATTGCATGCATTGAGGTAAAGGCCTATTTTAGAACCCCATTCGGGTCGAGTCTTTTCAAGAACACATGGATGCCCATCGGGGTCTTACACCAGCTCAACCCAAGGATGACCATCGGGGTCTTACTCCTGTAGGATGCCCATCGAGGTCTTATGCTTGGAGATGCCCATCTGGGTCTTACTCACTTTAGAGCACGATGACGCCCTACACGGTCTTACTCAAGCAGCACTCAAGGTTGCCCATCGGGGTCTTACACCTGCATAAGCTCAAGGATGCCCATCAAGGTCTTACACCTACTCAGCACACGAACGCCCATCGGGGTCTTACACCTGCTTAAACACAAGGATGCCCATCGGGGACTTACTCCTACTAGGTTCACAAGCTGCCCTATAGGGTCTTACGCTCCCTAGCTGCGCTATGATGCCTATCAGGGACTTACACATACCACAACAGTGTGATGCCCATCGGGAACTTACACACACTGACAACGCATTGGTGCCCATCGGGGTCTTACCCATACGTGACCTAAACTAGTAACTCCTAACAGTTTCCTAGTACGGTAATGCAAGCTAACAAATCGACTAGGCAATAATCAATATCAACAGGATCCTAGCATGGCTCAACCGAAAATGAACAGGAAACATGGATATGCCAGAGTAATAAAATCCCTAGCATGGAGCTAACATGAACAAGACAGCAAACATGCCAGCAAATCAGAAACAAGGATCCAATCCACTAGAATGCTCATAAACACTCACAAAGTATCAATGTGCTATTAAAGTATTTCGCAGGGTCCACACAACCCCGATAAGAAATCATTACCTAGAAATATGCAGAAAACAATCACACAAGACAAACTTTTGAAGCTGCAATGACCAACTCAACCTAGCAAAAATACCAACATAAATGGTGCATAAATAAACTTGCCAGCTAACAAAATCCCAAGAATAAAACACAAGGCACGAGGGACTACCAAACCAAGAAAGAGGCTCTCGGCCCTAGGCTGGCTCAGATGCGAACGAGCGGGGCGAGGCTGCTGCTGGGCGACGAAGCTGCGATGTGGGGCTCGGATGCGACTAGGCGCGAGCGATCGAGGGGTTGTTCTCGGCACAAGAGGCAAACAATTAGGGCTATTTGGAGAGAGACAAGAGAACAATTAAAAGGAAGAGAAGTGTAACAGCCCAGTTTCCTATTCCAGTTTTCGAGGTGCCTTCGGGTCAAGATTCGGTTGTTTGGTTGGGTCTTAGAGCTGTTTTGACCCTTGGGGGTATTTTGGTATTTTGGCTCTCCGGGCAGGATTTGTGGTTTTTAGGGCTTCGAGGTAGCTCCTGCCTTTGTCGAGGCTTGTTTGTTGTTGGCTGCGAGTCCCGAGGTGTTTGGGCTAGTCGGTTGGAAGCTCGGTTGTGGTTTGGGCTTTGGCAAAGTGATGGTTGGTTGAGTGCTTCCTTTGGGATTCGAGCCTGGGCCCTTAGTGTTGTTTTGGGAGTTGGATTTAAGTGAGTTTTATTTATTGGAAAAGGTTGCTTCAGTCGGGTCTCGAAGGAGGAAGCCGGGAAATGGGATTTTAAGGTTTTAATTTGGATAAGGATGGAAAATAGGATTAAAAATCCCATTTTTCCTTTTATTTTCCCATTTTCCCTTTTCTTTTCAAAATCCCTTTTCTCTCTCTCTCTCTCTCTCTCCCCGAGCTAGCCCAACCCCAGCCCTAGCCAGCCCCTTGCTCGCCCGAAATTCAGTTAATGTACCCACGTCATTGCCCACTCGCGCGCCGAGCCCCTGCTGCAGATGTCGCGTCGCCCAGCTCGAGTCGCCTCACACAGTGTCGCATCGCCCAGCCCAGAGTCACCCTACACAGTGCCGCGTTGCTCGTCCCCGCGCCCAGTGTCCCGTCCCGTGCCGTGTCGCCCGGTCCGAGCCGCCACGTGCTTGCGTCGTCGCGTCTCGTAGCCCGACGCGTCGTGTCACTCGCGCCCTCGTGCCGTCCCTGTGCCGAGCCGCGCCGCGCGCCAGCGGCCAGCCGAGCTAGCGCCCGTTCTGCGCCCCTCAGCCCCATTTCTTTGCCTCGCCAGATCACGGCCTGGCTCGTTCGCGTGTCACCGCCTTGTATGTTTGTTTGGCCGATCATATGAGCATGTTAGAGATAGAGCACTTAGATTGATTTCTTGCTAGCATGTTGGCCTGATTTTACATGTTAGTGTAATGCTAGGTTTGTTCTGCCAACATGCTTGTGATTCCTGCTTAAGTTCGTAGTATCATGCTAGGTAAATGTGATTGATGTCGGTCATTGTTTGCTAGTCAGGAATCATTTATTTGCTCTGTACTCTTAGATAGAGTTGTAGGGTTTGTCATCATCCAGAGGCTGAGCGGACATAACGTACTTTGTCCCCACTGATCGGGAGTAAAGTGTGCGCAGCATAACGTATCTTGCTTCCCCCCCCGATCGCCAATGTGGATTTAGCCCTGGTCTGGAGTAAAGTGTGCGCAGCATAACGTATCTTGCTTCCCCCCCCTCGACCCGCCTGTTGTGGATTTAGCTACCCACTTCGGCACAAGCCTAGTTTGTAGCCTGCTAGAGCGGAACCCTGCCAGCGGTGTAAGCCTACCTTGGCCGGTTCTTAGCTTCAGGTAGGTGGTTCAGGCTGCACAGATGAGTGCCGAGGGCCTCGCGCTACTGTGATCAGTGACACCGCTTCCTAGTCTTAGGCATGCGTACCTGGCCCGCTTAGTTTGCCCTTATGCCCCCGCATTTACGCCGGTTCCGCGGCGGCAAAGCATGCGCAGGTGCGCGCACACGCGTTAGTTGCCGGTTCGGAGAGATCCCCTGGGCTAATGTCGTGAGTACACCATTCCTTCCAGTTTAGAGCCAGACTTCGGGTACTCTCCCGTAAGTCCAGATTTGCTGCAAGGGCAAGAGGCCCTTGAGGACATCCTTGGGATCATTTTTTGAGCTGATCAATTTCCCGAGTGAGAGAGCCTTACTGATGTCCCGGGATTGGTTATGAGAACCAATCATTAGGCCGGAAGTAGGAGACTTCCGATGATTCCAGATCTTTCCTTGTAAGCTCGTTGAGCTATGATCTGTGTTGGTAGCTGTTTGCTTGCATGCTTTGGTACTAGATGACTGATTATATCGTATTGTACCCCGGTTGGGGATTCTTACTGAGTAATTCGTTACTCACCCTTATTTTTGTGGTTTTTCCACAGGTAACCATGGTGCGACAATGGATGGCTGGAGGAGGAGCTGTGATCATGGAAACCCGTTGTTCAACTCTGAGTTTTATGTTTATGATTTAAATGTCCTCTGAATGCATTTAGTTGGGCACGAAGCCCTAGGGTGTTTTCTGAATGTATTTCCGGATTCTAGCATTGTTGTAACTATTGTAAAGTTTGTATGTTTTAAATAAATCTCTGATCAGAGTAAGTTTTGTAAATGTATTTGTCTTGGAACAGGTGCTTGGAAACAGGGACAGGTTCCAGGAATTGATGTTGATTTTTAAATGGATGTTTTATGTTTTAGTTTTTACTTAGAATCCAAACACCATATTGCAAATTTTCTGTAAGGATTTGAATGCATGCTTGAGGTAACGACCTATTTTAGAACCCTTTCGGGTTGGGTCGTTACAAGAAGGGACAAAGAGATCGAGCCTTACTAGGGAGCTTGATCGGCCACGTTGAAGGATGGGAGGAACGACGTTTGCGATTGGAGCTTGGGAGAACAGGTTACGGGTGCTCTTCCTTTCCTTCCGTATGAACAACAGAACACAAAAAAATCCCTTTAATTCAAATTAGCTCTTAACTCTGCGTAATTACGGGACAAGTAAAACAAAAACGGATAAGAGCATAACTCACCCTATTGGATTAACTGAAGCTGCTGCAATTTGGACAACCTGGGTTCGAGCCTTGCCTCGAGCACCTTTACCTTTTTAATTTTCTTTTAAGCTACACCACCTCCTCGCACGAGATCTTGGGTTCGAAACCCACCAAGGCCTAAATAAACTCCTCTTTTATTTTTTTATTTACCAGGCAACTTCCAAGCCTCACAATCCAATCAGGACACTTCCTGCCAATCTTAACGAATCAATTAGTAATTCCAAATAAAATTTCCAAACCTAACCAAGAATTAACAACGGGAATAACGGCCAGCCGACCTGAAACTGAACTCTGAAAATTGGGCCGTTACAAGTGATCAACAACGTGCGTCGGTTCTACCACATACTATGCAAAGACCCGACCCGAATGGGGTTCTAAAATAGGTCTTTACTTCAATGCATGCATTCAAAACTAATGTCAATATGCAAGAATGGTTTTTCGGATTCTAAGTGAAAACTAAAACATACAAACATCCATTTAAAAAGTAAACATAAATTCCTGAAACCTGTCCCTGTTTCCAAGCACCTGTTCCAAGACAAATACATTTCCAAAACTTACTCTGATCAGAGATTTATTTAAAACATTCAAAACATCCAACAGTTACAATAGTGCTAGAATCCTAAAAGCGAATGAAACAACCTAGGGCTCCGTGCCCAACTACATGCATTCAGAGGAAAATAAGTCATAAAGAATCATAGATAAAATTCTGAGTTCGACAACTGGTTTCCATGATCACAGCTCCTCTTCCAGGCATCCTGTCTCGCACCATGGTTACCTGTGGAAAACCACAAAATAAGGGTGAGTAACGAATTACCCAGTAAGAATCCCCAACCGGGGTACAATACGATATACATGGTCATCTAGTAGAATGGTATGCAAGCTATAAATATAAACACAGAAGAGAGCACATAGCTTAAATCCACACATAAACCTAGGATACCATCTCAGGGTCTTACTCCGGAATATCCACCACACGATACGATCCTATACGAGAAACAAGCTCGGCCTCAGCCTGTCTACTGTCGATACGAAAGGTGCACTGGCTCACAATCCCGAGGAGCTCTCCAGTCGGCGCTATAATGAGCGTATGCGCGCACCGCATGCTACCGCAAACCATGGGGTGCGGGGTCTAGTGGCAAGCCGCCCGTCCGATCCACCATGCCTAACTAATCACTGGATCGGTGTCACTGACATAGGGGTGTGAGACCTGGACACGTGAACTATGTCAGCCTGAACCACCGCACCTGAGGCTAAGGAACCGATCGTGGTAGGCTTACACCAAAAAGCCGTCCTTGCGCAGCGTGGAGACGCGGACAGGCAAGACGCGGGCTCGCTGGCGCGGCGTGGAGATGCAGACGGGCGAGACGCTACTGGCGCGCTGAACGGCCCGCGGGCGGGCAGCGGGCTCTGGATCGCGACGCGGACGCTGCGCGATCTGCTTCTTGCAGCGGCGATGGCGCGCGCTGGCGCTGCTTTGAAAGGGCGTCTGAGCGTGTGATCTGGGCCGTGCGGCGAGCGCTGCGGGCCGAGGTGTGTCGCTCTCGGCTGCTGGGCGAATCTCTTTGCTTTCGGTTGGGCTCCTCTCGGCTAGCTGCAACAAAACACACATCTCATCTTCTTTTCACTCGGCCAGTAAGAACATCATCGGAGAAGAAGAAGAGAACGATGAATCTTACCCGGGATGACACAACGGGGCTGCTAGGGTGATGGAGCTCGGCTTGGAGCTTGGGGGAGAAGGGCTTGGGCGGCTATGGAGTTTGGAGAACCCAGAGAGATGAAAACCTATTTTTCTCTTCATTTAATCAAATGCACCAAAACCCCAAAGACCCAAGGCTAACCAAGATATGCCGCTGAAAGAGCATCAATAACAGCTTGAGGCTCAACCGGCAACAACACACAACTGACCTCCCATACCACCTGGGTTCAAATCCCAATTGCTTCACTTTATTTCACAATTTTTCTTTTGCTTCTCACCATGCCCAAACACATCGACAAAGCATCAAAATCCTACTTAAGTCCATCCAATAATTTTAACAACTGAAAAAGACATAAACGGCCCTGACGGCCCGACCAATTTACCAAAATACCCCTAGGGCATACCTGAAAGACCGGGATGAAAACCTGGGCCGTTACAATATTCCCTCATTTTTATGACTTTAGTCCTCGAAAGTTCTTAAGACTGAACCAGCTCAGGATACTGCAATCTCATCTCGTCCTCCCCGCTCACTAGCGGCTTCCTCAGAACTCTGACTCCTCCACTGAACTTTTACCAAACGGATCTCACGATTACGCAACGTCTTCGTCTCAAAAACCAGAATACTCACAGGCTTCCCCTCGAAGCTCAAATCCTCATTCAGCTGTAAGGGCTCAAAGTCCACAAAGAGCGACGGGTCCGACACGTACTGCCTCAACATCGATACATGAAACGCACTATGCACAGCTGACATCAACGGAGGAAAGGCTAACCAATATGCAACTCTCCTAATCCTCTCAAGAATCTCAAATGGTCCAACAAAATGGGGACTCCACTTCCCTCACTTACCAAACTTCAACACACCTCACATCAGTGCAACCTTAAAAACACGCACTGTCCAACCTCAAACTCTAAAACTCGATGCCGTACATCGGCGTAACACTTCTGCCTGCTGTGGGCTACCAACATACGAGCTCCAATCTTTTGCGTTGGGCTGCTGGTCAACTGCAGCAACTCAGGACACAAAAACTGACGACCACCAACCTTTTCACAGAACACTAGAAACCTACAACATTTACCATACAACGCCTCAACGGAACCATATGAACTTACAACTGGAAACTGCTACCCAAAGCATCCTTATAAAACCAACACTGGTCCCCCGCTGCCTAACCACGGAAACACCAACTCGCAACAAGTTCTGAAGGATCCAGCTCACTCCTCCCAAAAGACCATCGGTCCGAGGGTGAAAACACTACTAGGACTGAACTCGGCCCATAAGCCTCTTAAGAACTCTCTCCAGAACCACGGTTCTTCCACGCACTGCCTAGAATAAACCTTTGTTGCCACACCCTGGTGCCAACAACTCTAGCCTAAAACCGCCATGTCACTACTCCATATTAATGACATCTCCACCGGGACGAGGTGCGAGCCCTAGCTACTGAAACTAATCCACCAAAAATCCGAACTCACACAACAACCTCAACCAGCTGCCAGCTTCCACACGGACTCCTACAAACCAACAACTTGAGTGCTACGAACTCGGTAGCCTAACCAACCGCACACTGCATAGCTACGCCAATCCACTCAACTGTAACTCGACTTAGATTACTAATTGGAAAAGTCAACCTGCTATCAACAGGGCCCCACAGGGCTCCCTCCACCAAACTTACCTCCATGCAAGCAACGGAACGAAGCTTGCCTCAAATATGAAACACATCTCACAAGTCCAAACGATAACACATACAGGCTTAACCCTCTAGCTTAGGTTTATTGCACCTTTCCACTGAAACTTCACAAACGGGACGCCACTACCTGGTTAACACAAACTACCAAGAACAAGAACACCAGCAATGGCTGACGGAGCACAAGCTACACTAACTAGCAAGGATCCCTCAAAGGTCAATACCCTAATCCAGCCACAATGGTGCAACCTCATCCACAACTGATACAAAGGGTTCCTCAACTACAAAGGTGCAACAGATCCAAGGCCAAACACACAAAGAACCTTAACCGACTAGGCCAAACACTCATAGGAGGCAGAACAACCCTTCCTGCAACTTCCAGAACACCACTCACGAGTCCGCTTAACTGGACAAACAACTGCTTTGAGCAGCCAACAAACTTTTCCCTCTTGCTAGCACCACTACCATCAACTCCAAGACCAAGGGAGTAACCTGCCAACTCCTATGAGGAAACGGTTCTTAGAAGCGGACAACCGAAGGACAGAGAGCTCCACACACGCTCGCTGTCTTGCTCTGCTAAAGCAACAACATCTAAATCTCACGGGGGCAGCAACAGGGGGGGTTCCACCACATACTGAACCGCCAACCAAAAACTAACCAAAACCCACCTCCAAACACCAAAGGAGGGCAACTCTCAACATCCTGAAAATAGGAAAAACAACCGACAGGGTACGAACCACTAGCCCCACGAGCAAAACTAACTTCTAGCAACTCAAAACCACACCTTGGTCAACACCAAGCACCAACTTGCCACCACATCGGAACCAATCCGGACTCTACTCCAAACAAACTCTAGCTTGCTAGCCTACCAAATCTGCCAGCAACTGACCCGAAGTCTACAACCTACACGACTCCGGCTTGCCAACTGAACTCACTACCTGGGTCGGACTGAACTCTGGTGAGGCTCTCCACAACTAGGGTTTCTTTGGCAACCCTCAAACACACACTGTCATCAAACGGTCTAATGTACCAAACCGCTGAACAAACAACTCCTTTTTCCAAAGATCACAACCATGCCGCCTCGCTCGAACCTTGAAACCAAAAAGACCAGAAATGCTTCAGAATGTGTCATCCTCCTACTCAAAGCATCAGCCACATCGTAGCTTCCACCCAGGGTAAGGATTCTGAGCAACACTCTTAGCAACTACGGTCAGGAACTACGTGTCTTCGCTACAACCACTATTTGCTCAGTACCATCTGAATTCCACCCTGAGCACAAGAGGTTCCACCAACCAAACTTAGGTCCAACCTAACAAAACTTGCCTAACCAACAACCCAACCACGAGCACGGTATCCTTACAACCTCAACTAAGGCCTTACAACACCCACTTGGAGTCCAACTTCCCCAAGAACTGAGCACCAGTTCTCCAATGCAAACCCTACATGGTTCCGAAACTCTCGCCACCAGAACGAACTACACAAAACACACTTGTGAGCACAACTCTTAACCTTCCTTCAGAGATCCATGACTAACATGTGCTTTTCCAAAAGGCAACACTAACTTCTGGCAGAGATACAATCAACCAAAGGAACACCAAAAGTTCCATCTCCACACGATACTCGAAGCTGTGGCAACCTTGCTCTACTAAAGCATAACAATGCCAAACCAAACTTACCTTATACCAAGTCTCTACCAAGTGTGCTTACACATAAGGCGTCCAACTCCTCTCATAAGGCATCCTACTCATCTCATAGGCATCCAACTCGCCTCATAGGCATCCAGCTCATCTCATAGGCATCCAACTCATCTCATAAGCATCCAACTCATGGCCCCTCTGCTGGACCAAACTCGCATCTACGATGCTCAACTCTCCTCAGATTTAGGCACTCGAAGGTAGTTGACCGCACTACCAACCACATAGATCTCCTGGCCTTAGCACTAGCGTGAGACTCACACGCACTAACATTTATCAACCTTCAACCTGCTGACGCACTCTTACCCATATAACACTGGGAAGAGGCTCCTGATCCTCTCGAACGACCTTTCGCTTGTAGTCCTACGACTACCACTGAACTAGCTCTCTTGCACGACTTAAGCAGGTGCAACTGCCATAAACGGATCCAAAGGCTAAAGGAGTGCGCTGAACTCCGGACGAATTATAGAACCATCTGTTCTACTCGTCAAACTCGGGCTTGAACACGACTTAGTGCCCAAACGACACACCAACCAATGCACCTCAAGCGCCACTACCACCAATTCCACATCTTACTACAAATGGGGCCAGCAAGGTCACAACCTCAAGTGACAAAAACTATGGCTAGGCATACAAGGGCTCAAAAGTCAAACAACCCTATCTATGGCATCTCATCTAACTGAAGTCTCACGGCCTACTCTTGCATCTCCACATGATGCTCTACAAAACTCTGGCCGGCTCTCTCGACATGCAGCAGCTAACCCTACTTAAGGGGCTCACCATAAGAAGAGTGCTCAACTCTACTAGACAACTGAGGAAACCACCAACGGATCAAGTTCGATGGGTACTGCTCGCTGCACCCTTAACCACAGGGTTCCGACTTACTGGTTGCAAAACAACAACAATTTACAAGAGAACAAAGATGTCTCTACATCCTTCTCGAAGGCTACTAACTCTGCAGCCAATCTCTGGGCAACCAAACAATCTGCTAA
Organism: Sicyos edulis; assembly: GCA_036507275.1. Classification (NCBI taxonomy): domain Eukaryota; kingdom Viridiplantae; phylum Streptophyta; class Magnoliopsida; order Cucurbitales; family Cucurbitaceae; genus Sicyos; species Sicyos edulis. The sequence continues at coordinate 37,854,307 of CM071848.1, read as the reverse complement.
AGTTCAAGATCAACACTTGAACTACCCAGGCAAGCCACACTGGGACCTGCTCCACAAGCATCAACATGAGCAAAGCCATAGCTAACTCCTCTCCTGGAGTGGTACTCCAGGGTAAATCACCTCCACCCTCTCTCTAGGGGAAAACTAACAACTGGGCCACAAGTGGCCTACGGGAGTCTAATCTCTACCTCCCCCTGGGACAATGTCCCAACGGTATCTGAATCTATCTGGATACCCTGACTAGCTGCTATCAAACTTCTTACACTGCGGGAAGTTGGCATGATGGTGCTCTAGACCCAAACCAACAACGAGTCATAACCTGCTCGTCTCCGCTCCACAACACTAAACAAGGCATACACTAGATGAAAAGTATTGTAAATTCTTAACCCTTTTCTAAAATCAAACTTAGGCGTACTGATGATCTGCTTGAGTCTTGATGATCATGGAAAAATGACCTACAACAAAAGGTGAGTCTACAGAATCTATGACTCTAAGCTCTGATACCAACTGTAAGGACCCGACCCGAATGGGGTCCTAAAATAGGTCTTTACCTCAATGCATGCATTCAAAACTAAAGTCAATATGCAAGAATGGTTTTTCGGATTCTATGTGAAAACTAAAACATACAAACATCCATTTAAAAAGTCAACATAAATTCCTGAAACCTGTCCCTGTTTCCAAGCACCTGTTCCAAGACAAATACATTTCAAAAACTTACTCTGATCAGAGATTTATTTAAAACATTCAAAACATCCAACAGTTACAATAGTGCTAGAATCCGGAAAAGCGATCGAAAAAACAACCTAGGGCTCCGTGCCCAGCTACATGCATTCAGAGGAAAATAAGACATAAAGAATCATAGATAAAATTCAGAGTTCAACAGCTGGTTTCCATGATCATAGCTCCTTCTCCAGCCATTCTGTCTCGCACCATGGTTACATGTGGAAAACCACAAAATAAGGGTGAGTAACGAATTACTCAGTAAGAATCCCCAACCGGGGTACAATACGATATACATGGTCATCTAGCAGAATGGTATGAAAGCTATGAATATAAAACACAGAAGAGAGCACATAGCTTAAATCCACACATAAACCTCGGATACCATCTCAGGGTCTACTTCGGAATATCCACCACACGATACGATTCTATACGAGAAACAAGCTCGGCCTCAGCCTGTCTACTATCGATAAGAAAGGTGCACTGGCTCACAATACCAAGGAGCTCTCCTATCGGCGTTATAATAAGCGTATGCGCGCACTACATGCTACTGCAAACCATGGGGGGTGTCGGGTCTAGTGGCAAGCTGCCCAGGTCCAATCACCATGCCTAACTAATCTCTGGATCGATGTCACTGACATAGGGGTGTGAGACCTGGACACATGAACTATGTCAGCCTGAACCACCGCACCTGAGGCTAACGAACCGGTCGTGGTACGCTTACACTAGGAAGCCGTCCTTGCCCTATCAGGTGGCAATCAAGGGCTACTGCTGAACACGCTGAGGACGTGCCGACTGCCGGGGACAAGGCAATGCCATGTCATCATCCTGACCGTTGGGGCATTTAACAGTCTGCCATCCTCACCCAAGATTGCAGGGCCTGCCATTAGGGTTAGCTAAATCCTAACGATGGATCAGGGACGGAGTACTGCCTCGTACGTCCCTATCGAGGATGCAAGTTACTTTATGCATCCTGGCCCGGATGATGCTACCTATCTGAACTCTAAACTATAACATCAACAAGAAACAATCCAATACGTGCTCAACAGATACAACGAACCTAGCATGATACTACGAAGCAAGAACAGATAACGAGCATGCCAGAACGAAACAACCTAGCATGGACTAACATGAGAAACAACATAAGAAATCATGCCAGTCGGGAATTAAGAACAGAGCACCTGTAATGCCCCAGGTTTTCATCCTGGTCTTCCAGGTATGCACTAGGGGTATTTTGGTAATTTGGTCGGGCCGTCAGGGCCGTTTATGTCATTTTCTAGTTGCTAAAATTATTGGATGGGTTTATGTAGGTTTTTTAGGCTTTGTGGATGGGTTTGAGCAAGGTTTGATGCAAAAGTAAAAATAAAGGAAAATTGTGTTGCAGCTGGGATTCGAACCCGGGTCTCTGGGAAAGCCTGTGGGGATGCATGCCAAATGAGCTATTGAGAGCTCTTGTTTCTCTTTTCGCGACATATCTTGGTTAGCCTTGGTTCCTTGGAGTTTTGGTGCATTTGGTTAAATGAAAAAGAAATTAGGTTTTTGTTCTCTCTTCTCCAAAATTCATCTTGCCGCCCAAGCTTGTCTCCCAAGCTCCTCTAGCGGATTCTCTTCTCCCTAGCAGCCTTGAGATCCGATCGTCGTTTTGGGTAAGTTTCGTCTTCTTCTTCTCCTCCTCCGTTTGATGTGATGTTTGGCCGAGTAAATAGAAGCATGTGTGTGTGTTGTGTTAGGGTGCAGCCAGCCGAGAGGAGCCCCTAACCAGCCCGCGCCCTAGCGCTGTCCCGTCGCCTAGCCAGCCGCCCCAGTGCCAGTGCCGTCGCTTTGTCAGTAGCATTGCCCGCACCAGCACCAGCTCGCCCGGCCGCCATTTCATGTCGTAGTGCCGTGTGAGTGCTCCCGAGCCGAGCCTGTTTGTTTTGTTATATTTAGGCTTATAGATTATGATTATTATTATGGTTGATAGGTTCTCGTTAGCTAGCTCGGGATTGATCGCAGCTTAGGTTTTTGTGTGTAGAAGCCTCCCGACAAAGGTAAGGATTTCTTACCGGAGTTGTGTGGGCCTTGCGATATATTATGTGATGCTGTTTGTATGCTTGTTTGTGTTTATCGGCATGTTTAGTGATAGGTGCTCTGTTCTGAATTCCCGACTGGCATGATTTCCTATGTTGTTCCTCATGTTAGTCCATGCTAGGTTGTTCTGTTCTGGCATGCTTGTATCTGTTCTTGCTTCGTAGTATCATGCTAGGTTCGTTGTATCTGTTGAGCACGTATTGGATTGTATTGGATTGCTTGCTGTTGTTGCTATAGTTTAGAGTTCAGATAGGTAGCATCATCCGGGCCGGATGCATAACGTAACTTGCATCCACGAAAGGGACGTACGAGATGGTTCTCCGTCCCTGATCCCCGTTAGGGTTTAGCTAACCCTAACGGTTGGCCCTGCAATCTTGGGTGAGGGCGGCAGACTGTTAAATGCCCCAACGGTCGGGATGATGACTTGGCATTGCCTCGTCCCCAGCAGTCGGCACCTCCTCAGCGTCTGCAGTAGGGCAAGGACGGCTGTTAGGGCAAGGACGGTTGGCCCTTGATTGCCACCTGTTAGGGCAAGGACGGCTTCCTGGTGTAAGCCTACCACGACCGGTTCCTTAGCCTCAGGTGCGGTGGCTCAGGCTGACATAGTTCACGTGTCCAGGTCTCCCACCCCTATGTCAGTGACACCGATCCATAGATTTAGTTAGGCATGGTGACTGGACCTGGGCAGCTTGCCACTAGACTCGGCACCCCCCAGAGTCTGCAGTAGCATGCGGTGCGTGCTTACGCTCATTAAAGCGCCGACCGGAGAGCTCTTCGGGATCTTGAGCTAGTGCACCTTTCGTATCGATAGTAGACAGGCTGAGGCCGAGACTTGTTTCTCGTATAGGGCGTATTGTGTGGTGGATTATTCCGGACTAAGACCCTGAGTTGGCATCCGAGGTCCAAGTGTGGACTTAAGCTATGTGCTCTATTCTGTGTTTATATTCATAGCTTGCATACCTTTCTGCTAGATGACCATGTATATCGTATTGTACCCCGGTTGGGGATTCTTACTGAGTAATTCGTTACTCACCCTTATTTTTGCGGTTTTCCACAAGTAACCAAGGTGCGAGACAGGATGGCTGAAGGAGGAGCTGTGATCATGGGAACCAGCTGTTCATCTCTGATTTTATGTTATGACTCTTTGTCTTTTCTTTTCCTCTGAATGCATGTAGCCGGGCACAGAGCCCTAGGTTGTTTTCTGAATGTTTTTACGGATTCCATCTTCATGTATAATCACTTTGAAAGTTTTGAATGCTTTAATAAATCTCTGATCAGAGTAAACTTTTGGAAACGTATTTATCTTTAAACAGGTGCTTGGAGACAGGGACAGGTTTCATGAATTTGTATTGACTTTAAATTGAATGTTTGAATGTTTTGGTTTTAATTGGAATCCGAAAGCCATTTCTACATATTGTCTTTTACTTTGAATACATGCATTGAGGTAAAGGCCCATTTTGAGCCCCTTTTGGGTCGGGTCTTTATAGTTGGTATCAGGGCTCAGAGTCATAGATTCTGTAGACTGACCTTTTGTTGTAGGTCGTTTTCCCATGATCATCAGCACTCCGACAGTCATCAGGTACGCCTAAGTTTACTATTTTTAGAAAAGGGTTAAGAATTTACAATACCATTCATCTAGTGTATGCCTTGTTTAGTGTTGTAGAGCGGAGACGAGCAGGTTCTGACTCGTTGTTGGTTTGGGTGTAGATCACCAGCATGCCAATCACCCGCACCGGAAGAGGAGGTTCGAGAGCAGGTCGAGGTATCAGGAACGGATCTGATACTGCGGGGACATCGTCCCAAGCTGAGACTGATGGCATTCCACCAGTAGCTCCCCCTGTTGCTCCTAGAGGAGGCGTTGAGGCGACTGAGCGCCGTGAGACTGCTCCGGGAGTAGAATTTGCTGATTCTATGAGGGCTTTGATCGTCAGCCTGTTAAGTGACCGGAGGCGAGACCTGTGCCTTGTTAGCGTGGGCAATGAGGAAGAGTCCCGAGCCCGGATCGAGCGCTTGACTCGCATGTTTCAAAGCGAGCGCAGATGAGCACCTCCAGCTCCACAAGAGCAAGTAGCCCTAGAGGCAGATGTGGCAGAGGGTGCCGAGGAGCTTGGTAGATGGTTGAAGGACTTCGTGAAGTGGAAGCCAGAGAAGTTTGATGCCTCGGGAGATGCTTTAGCGGCAGCCAGATGGATTGCCCATTTGGAGTACACCTTCCTGATTATGGTGTTCCCCGATGTTCAGAGGCCGAGGTGTGCAGCTCATGTGCTAGGAGGCATAGCTAGATGGTGATGGGAGTCCACATTCAGTGAGAGACCAGCTGGGTCTCCACCTGCCACCTAGGAGTTCTTCAAGTCTGAGTTCAAGGTCAAGTACATTAGTGATGAGGCCCAAGAGAAGATGGTGGAGCTTTTCCAGAATCTGAAGCAGGGTTGTGATTCCATTGAGGAGTATGAGAGGAAGTTATCGGAGTATGGGTATTTTGCTCCGCAATTGATCGCCACTCCTGAGTTGAAGATTCGGAAGTTCATTTATGGTTTGAGGTAGGGTGTTTCCCAGGATGTCAGGGCTCAGGCTCCTGACACTTATGCTAGAGCTGTTCAGCTAGCCACCATTTATAATGGGAAGTATCCTGTTGAGCGGATTGTTGCCGCTCCGGTTCAGCGTCCTGTCCCAACTGCAGTGGGGCAGAAAAGGAAGTTTGATTTCCGGGGAGGCGGCCAGCATCGCCAAAGACAGTTTCAGAACTGGGATCAGCGTAGAGTTCCGGCCCGGTTCCAGCCTCGCCAACAGGGCGGTCCCAGGCAGGTTCCCGCATGTGCTATTTGTGGGAGAGCCCACACTGGAGCTTGTCAGATCGGGCCCAGGTTGTGTTTTCGATGTTGTAGAGAGGGGCACATGGCCCGTTTTTGTGATAAGCCAGCTATGGCAGGTTAGCCAGCGCAGCAGCAGCAGGGGCGGGTGTTTGCTACGACCCGTCAGGAGGCCGAGCATACGGATGCTGCTGTGGCAGGTACGCTTCTTGTTTTAGATCACTGCGCATTTGTCTTGTTTGATTCTGGTTCTACGCATTCATTTGTATCTGTGTTGTTTGCTGAGCATGCTAAATTGAGATTAGAGCCTCTAGGTTTTGAGTTGTCTGTTGCAACTCCTTCGGGAGTTGGTATGTTAGCTAGAGATAAGATTAATGATGGCCGGATCGAGATATCCAGAGAGTTGCTTGTGGCTACGCTCATAGTTCTGCCTATGAGCGGTTTCGATGTGATTCTTGGTATGGAGTGGTTAGCTGCTAACCACGCGTTGATTGACTGCCACCGGAAAGAAGTAGTGTTCAGGCCGTCGAGTCGGCCCAGCTTTAAGTTTCGTGGAGTCCAGGGTGGAGTTTGCCCGCCGATGGTGTCACCGTGAAAGCTCGTCGTTTGCTAGCTCATGGAGCTTGGGGCTACCTAGCCAAGTTGTGCGGGAGAGCCGCCCTCGCCGCTGTCTGTTGATCAGTGCCTGCCGTCGTGCGAGATTTTGCGGACGTGTTTCTTGAGGAGTTACCGGGGTTGCCCCCGAAGAGAGAGGTTGACTTCACAATTGAGCTCGAGCCAGGGACCCTCCCAATCTCAAAGGCTCAGTATCGTATGGCACCAGCAGAGTTAAAGGAACTGAAGGTTTAGTTGGAGGAGATGTTAGATCGAGGGTTCATCCGTCCGAGTGTGTCCCCGTGGGGAGCACCAGTTCAGTTTGTAAAGAAGAAGGATGGTTCGATGCGATTATGTATTGATTATCGCGAGCTTAATAAGGTGACAGTGAAGAATAAGTATCCGTTGCCCCGTATTGATGATTTGTTCGACCAGCTTCAGGGAGCTTTCGTGTTCTCCAAGATAGATTTGAGATCCGATTACCATCAGTTGCGGATCAGGGATGCCGACATTCCTAAGACAGCATTCAAGTCTAGATATGGTCACTATGAGTTTGTGGTCATGTCGTTTGGATTGACCAATGCCCCAGCCGCGTTTATGGACATGATGGATAGGGTGTTCAAATCATTTTTGGACAGCTTCGTCATCGTGTTCATTGACGATATTCTGATCTATTCGATGACTAAGGAGGATCATGCAGAGCATTTGAGGCGAGTATTGGCAGCCTTGAGGGAAAACCAGCTTTTTGCGAAGTTTTCCAAGTGTGAGTTTTGATTGGAGCAGGTGGCCTTCCTAGGTCACGTAGTTTCGAGAGATGGTATAGTCGTGGACCCCGCGAAGATTGAGGTCGTGAGTTCTTGGGCCAAGTCGACTTCAGTTGCCTAGATACACAGCTTTTTGGGTTTGGCAGGTTACTACCGTCGGTTCGTTAAGGACTTTTCCGCCATAGCCTCGCCCCTCACTCGTCTGACGAGGAAGGGTGTCGAGTTTGTTTGGGACAGTAAGTGTGATGAGAGCTTTGCCAGGCTCAAGCGTAGTTTGACTTCAGCACTAGTGTTGGCAGTTCTAGAGGGGACATGTGGTTTCGTGGTCTACAACGATGCTTCCAAATTTGGGTTAGGTTGTGTGTTGATGCAGCACGGGAAGGTCATTGCTTATACTTCCCGCCAGCTGAAGCCGTATGAGCAGAACTACCCGACTCATGATATGGAGTTGGCAGCAGTAGTGTTTGCGCTAAAGATTTGGAGGCATTACCTGTATGGTGAGCGGATTCAGATGTTTACTGATCACCAGAGCCTCAAGTATCTGTTTACTCAAAAGGAGTTGAATATGAGGCAGAGGAGATGGTTAGAGTTGGTAAAGGATTATGACTGCGAGATTTTGTACCATCCGGGTAAAGCCAATGTTGTGGCTGATGCTTTGAGTAGGAAGAAGTCGCACTCCGCTGCGTTGTTGAGTTCCCAGCCCAGATTGCGGAGAGAGTTTGAGCGGGCCGAGGTTGCAGTGTTGTTGGGTGAGGTTACTGCCAGAGTGGCTCAGCTGACAGTTCAGCCATCGATTAGGCAGCGGATTATTGATAGCCAGCTGAGTGACCCCGCACTTAAGAGATTGTTTGACAGAGCTAGTGCTGACGAAGATTTTGACTTCGTATATTCACCAAACAGTGGGTTGACTTACAGAGGCCGGTTGTGTGTTTCGGATGTTGCAGGATTACGAGCAGAGTTGCTCTTAGAGGCCCCACAGTTCTCTGTTTGCTTGGCACCCCGGGGGTACCAAGATGTATCAGGACCTTAAGCAGACATTCTGATGGATGGGTATGAAAAGAGATGTTGCGGAGTTTGTCAGTCGGTATCTCACTTGTCAGCAAGTGAAGGCACCCAGGCAGAGGCCAGCCGGTTTGTTGCAGCCACTGAGTGTGCCTCAGTGGAAATGGGAAGAGATCTCCATGGACTTTATTTCTTGGTTGCCGAGGACTCCGAGGAAGTTCTCTCAGATCTGAGTGATAGTCGACCGTTTGACTAAGAGCGCACACTTCATTCCCGGTAGAGACACTTATACCGTGGAACAGTGGGCGCAATTGTTTTTAGAGCAGATCATTCGTTATCATGGTGTGCCTGTGACGATTGTATCTGACCGTGACTCGCGGTTCACTTCTTGTTTCTAGAGAGCACTCCAGAAAGGTTTAGGCACTGAGTGCAGTTTCAGCACAGCTTTTCACCCTCAGACAGATGGACAGACTGAGAGGGTGAATCAGATTCTCGAGGATATGTTGAGGGCTTGTGTGTTGGACTTCCCGGGCAGTTGGGACCAGTATCTGTATCTGATGGAGTTTACCTATAACAACAGTTATCAGTCAACGATTCAGATGGCTCCATTCAAGGCTTTGTACGGTAAGCGTTGTCGGTCCCCTATGTTTTGGGAAGAGGTTGGTGATAGGCAGGTTTTGGGTCCCGAGTTGCTGCAGTTGACTAATGGAGCAGTGCAGAAGATTAGAGCTCATATGTTGACAGTTCAGAGCAGGCAGAAGAGTTACGCCGATGTTCGGCGTCGAGACTTGGAGTTTGAGGCTGGACAACATGTGTTCCTAAAGGTTGCACCGATGCGAGGCGTTTTGAGGTTTGGTAAGCTTGGAAAGTTGAGTCCCCGTTTCGTTGGTCCGTTTGAGATTCTAGAGAGGATTGGTAGAGTTGCTTATCGGTTAGCTTTGCCTCCGTCATTGTCAGCGGTGCACAGTGTTTTTCATGTATCGATGTTGAGGCAGTATGTGCCGGACCCGTCACACATTGTGGACTTTGAGCCTTTGCATCTGAATGAGGATTTGAGCTTCGAGGAGAAGCCAGTGGGGATTCTTGCCTTTAAAACAAAGACGTTGCGTAATCATGAGATCCATTTGGTAAAAGTTCAGTGGAGGAGTCATGTAACGGCCCAGTTTTCTATTCCGGTTCTCGAGGTGCTTCCGGTTCAGATTCTGTTTTTCAGTTGGGCCGTTACAGCTTTTTAACCCTTAGGGGTATTTTGGTCTTTTTGCTCCCCAGGCAGGATTTGTGGATTTTTAGGATCCCGAGGTCGTTCCTGCTTTTGTCGAGGCTTGTTTGTTGTTTGTTGCGAGTCCCGAGATGTTTGGGCTATTCGTTTGGAAGTTCAGTTGTGATTTGGGTTTTGGCAAAGTTATGGTTGGTTGAGTGCATCCTTTGGGATTCGAGCCCGGGCCCTTAGTGTTGATTTGGGAGTTGGATTTAAGTGAGTTTTATTTATTGGAAAAGGTTGCTTTAGTCGGGTGTCGAAGGAGGAAGCCGGGAAATGGGATTTTAAGGATTTTAAGGTTTTAAAAATGGATAAGGTTGGAAAAATAGGATAAAAATCCCATTTTTCACTTTTTTTCCCATTTGTTTTTTATTCTCTCTCTCTCTCTCTCTCCCCCAGCCCGAGCCATCCCCCCCAGCTCGCCCAACATAGCCGCTTGACCCTAGCCCACCCATCCCGCCACGCGCGATCGCGAGGCTGCCACCCCGAGTCGCCGCCTGCCCGGTCGCGTCGCACACCCGCGCCGAGCCCCGCGTTGCCCAGATTCGTGTCGCCCAGGCCTCTCCGCGCCAGATCGCCCTGCAATGTGCCGCGTCGCGCGTCCCTGTAGCTCGCCGTACCGAGTCGCGCGTCCTGTAGCCCGTCCCGTCGCGTCACCCCGCGCGCGTCCCTATAGATCGCCGATCTCGTGCCCGCGTGCCGTTCCCTGTGCCGAGCCGCGCCGCGCGCCTTCGCCCAGCTGAGCTCGAGCCCGCGCTTGCGCCCAGTGCTTCAGCGCCTGCGCCCAGCCAGCTTCTGTGTTGTCGACAGCCTGCCCTGTTGTGTGAGTTTGCCCAAGCCTTGTGGCTTCTCGGATGGTATTTCCCGAGTCTTTTCTTCTTTGGGCCCTGATTTGTTGGCTGGTGATTATTGATTTAATTAGGGTGTTTTATTTAAATGCTTAGGTTGTTCGGGTTCGATTAGAGGCTCGAGGGTCGCTTGTTGATTTTGTGATAATTATTTTCTGCTTGTTCCAAGTAAGGATTTCTTACCGTGGTTGTGTGGACCCTGCGATATTATCATGATGTGCCTTGTATGCTTGTTTACTGTTATGAGCATGATAGTGATAGGGCAGCTTTGATTGATCTCTTGCTAGCATGTTTGCCCGATTGTACATGTTAGTGCCATGCTAGGTTTCTTCTTCCAGCATGCTTATGATTCCTGATTTAAGGTCGTAGTATCATCCTAGGTAAGCGTGTTTGATGTCGATTATTTTTTGCTAGCCAGGAATCATTTTCTCTGTACTCTTAGTTAGTAAAGTAGGGTTTGTCATCATCCAGAGTGTGACGAACCCGACCCAAAACATAGGTCCTAAACTGGGGTTCTCACTCAGCATGCAAGTTAAATATGATAACAAGCGGTTTAGTGCTCATATTTAAAAACCTTTCAAAACATATGAGAAGGGGGAACCCTTAAAACATAACCATTAGTTTTTATTTAAACAAACCAACGAAGTAAAACAACCTGGCCAGTGTTTATAAAAATATACAATACAATTTAAACATCTTTTAAACAATGTTCCCCTAGGACTCCTGTCCATCTACATGCTGAATAAACAATGCAATAATAAATGACAGAGTGCCGGCGGCTCCCCATGATCAATCAGCTCCCTCCGCTAGCCATCCTGGTGTTGTCCCAAGTTACCTGAAAGATAAATAAGGGTGAATATAAACATACTCAGTAAGAATCCCCAACCGGGGTACAATACGATACATCAGTCATCTAACACCTCAACATGCAAGCAAACAACTATCAACACAGATCATAGCTCAACGAGCTCACAATACAAGATCTGGAGCCATCGGAAGTCTCCTACTTCCGGCCTAATGATTGGTTATCCTGACCAATCCTGGGACATCACCGAGGTATCTTTCACTCGGGGGATTGCTCAGCTCAAAAACTGATCCCAAAGATGTCCTCAAGGGCCTCCTTGCCCTTGCTAATCTAGACTTACGGGAGAGTACCCGAAGTCTGGCTCTAAACTGGAAGGAATGGTGTACTCAAGAACATTAGCCCGGGGGAGCTCTCCGAACCGGCGACTAACGCGTGTGCGCACACACCGCATGCTGCTGCAACCGGCGTAAATGCGGGGGCCAAAGGGCAAACTACACGGGCCAGGTACACATGCCTATGACTCGGAAGCGGTGTCACTGATCACAGTAGCACGAGGCCCTCGGCGCTTATCTTTGCAGCTTGAAGCACCGACCTGAAGCTAAGAACCGGCCAAGGTAGGCTTACACCGTTGGCAGGGTTCCGCTCTAGCAGGCTACAAACTAGGCATACGCCAATGAGGTAGCTAATTCTCATTGGCGGCCGGGAGGGGGGAGAAAAAACAATGTATGTTATGCTTTGCTCTATTTCCGACCAGTGGGGACAAAGTACGTTATGTCCGCTCTCAACCCCTGAAGCAATGCTTCGCTTTACTCCCGACCGGTGGGGACAAAGTACGTTATGTCCGCTCTCAGCCTCTGGATGATGACAAACCCTACAACTCTATCTAAGAGTACAGAGCAAATAAATGATTCCTGGCTAGCAAGCAATGACCGACATCAAAGACGCTTACCTAGCATGATACTACAAACTTAAAGCAGGAATCATAAGCATGCTGGAAGAACAAACCTAGCATGGCACTAACATGTACAATTAGGTAAACATGCTAGCAAGAGATCAATCAAAGCTGCCCTATCAATATCATGCTCATAACAATCAGCAAACATACAAGGCACAATCATGATATATCGCAGGGTTCACACAACCACGGTAAGAAATCCTTACCTGGAACAAGCATAAAATAATAATAAATCAACAAGCAACCCTCGAGCCTCTAAGCGAACCCGAACAGCCTATACATCAAATAAAACACCCCAATAAATACAATAGCCAACAGCCAATAGATCAGGGCCCAACGAAGAAAAGACTCGGGAAATACCATCCGAGAAGCCACAAGGCTCGGGCGGAAACCAACACACCGGGCAGTCGCGCGCAGGCGTGTAGTCGGCCGGGCGCAGGGGCGAAGGCGCAGGCACGGCGCTAGGGCGCTGGGCTCAGGCGCAGGGGCGAGCTGGGTCCAGTCAAGGGCGCGCGGGCGCGGGCTCGAGCTCGGCTGGGAGACGGCGCACGGCGCGGCTTGACACAGGGGACGGCCCGCGGGCGCGAGCGACACGAGCTACAGTGACGCGCGCGGGCGACGCGACGCGACGGTCTCAGGGCGCTCAGGATGGCACGACGAGCTACAGGGCGCACGGGCTCGGCACAGTGCAGGGCGGCACGGACCTGGGCGACGCTGGGCCTAGGCGAGGCTGGGCGACGCAGGGACGGCCTGGGCGACTCGGGCTAGCACTGTGCGCGGGTGGGCTGGGCGACGCGACACAGGGCGAGCAGGGGCTTGGCTCGGCGCGGGGCGAGCTGGGTGAGCTCGGCGCTGGGGTCGGGCGATCTGGGTGGCCAGGCTGGGCGACCATGGGGGCTGGCTCGGGCTGGGAGGGGGGTGCTCGGGTTGGAGGAGAGAGAAAGGGAAAAAAGAGAAAAAAGGGAAAATGGGAAAATAAAAGGAAAATGGGGATTTTATCTTCATTTAAATCCATCCTTATCCAAATAAATCCAATTTTATCCAAACTTAAAAATCCTTAAAATCCTTAAAATCCCATTTCCCGGCTTCCTCCTTCGAGACCCGACCGAAGCAACCATCTCCAAAGAATAAAACTCACTTAAAACAACCTCCCAAATCAACACTAAGGGCCCGACCTCGAATCCCAAAGGAAACACCCAAACAACCATAACTTTGCCCAAAACCCAAATCACAACCGAACTCCCAAACGAATAGCCCAAACACCTCGGGACTCGCAGCCACCAACAAACAAACCTCGACAAAGGCAGAAGCTGCCTCAAAGCCCTCGAAATCCACAAATCCTGCCCGGGGAGCCAAAAGACCAAAATACCCCTAAGGGTCAAAACAGCTCTAACGGCCCAACCGAACCACTAAATCTGAACCGGAAGCACCTCGAGAACCGGAATAGAAAACTGGGTCGTTACAATACTCCCTCCTTTTAAGACTTTCGTCCTCGAAAGTCCTAAGACGAAACAGCTCTAGGAAATCTCCACCGATTCCTAGCCAACTGAACTTCTCGGCTAAGACAACACCAACCTTCTTCGGAAACCAACCCTCTTGGGTTCTCAAAGGCTCAAAGCCACAATGCTATCTAGTCTTCCATAACTATCTCAACAAAGACTGGGCAAAGCTAACCGAAAGGCCACTGCTCCGATCCGCTCAAGGATCTCAGAAGGCCCTACAAACCAGGGGCTCAATCAAAACCCTGCTAATCCAACACGGAACACCTCTCTACGGTGTTACTCTCAGCAAACTCGCAGACTGGGCACAAGCTTCAAAACTCAACGCCACGCACTGGCGTAACTTCTCTGAAGCCCACAGTTGTTAACAAACAGCCTCAACACTACACCATGCTTACCAAACAACTGAACCTCTCAGGTTCCAGAAACTAAACGGCCTACTCTACTTCGCATGCAGCCAGCGAACCACAAGGCTTGCCTACAGCCTTAACGAAATCCAATCGAACCACCAACTGGCGATTGATCCAAAAGGCAAACTTTTCCAACTAGCACAAGCTGAAACTTCAGCTACGGCCAACCCTAAATTGCCAAAACCAGGCACAGGCTCCACTCGACCAAGCCAACAAACTGGAGCCTCTCAATGGCTGAACGCAAACTTTTCCATGCAAATCTACTAGCAACTGGCCGAAGAGAACATTGCCAGGCAAGGAAACAACCAACATTCCTCTCATGGAAAAATCTCGGGTAGCAAGGACCAAACCATCACAGGGCTACCTGCAACTCAACAGCTTGAGGAGAACAACTCAAGGGCTTTACCAACCAAAGCCACGGCACCTCTGTGCCAACTCTCTCAAATGTGGCTCAGCTAATCGCCAACTGCGAAAGCACAATAACCAGGAACAAAGCCCGAGAAAGGCTTGCTCTGCAGAACTTAAACCAAGCTCATAACGAGCAAAGCTCGCCTCCAAGCTACCACTCAACTCTTAAGTTCAACTGGCTACTCAAAGGACTTCCTCCTTTTAGCCAAGGCCTATCTCATCTTGCGACTAGAACTCCACACTCGGAACATCGCAAGGAATAAGAACTGACGAGGCTACCTCCAAGATAATACTCGAGGCTGGCATCCATGGTGCAACTCAACCACCACAGAGACTAGGGGTTCTCCAAACCCCAAAGAACCAACAACTTTCCAGCAAAAGCTCAACTCTAAAACTGGCTGGCCTCCTCTCTTGCGGGGACAAACAACTTTTCGTTTGCTAACAACACAATGCAGGGACCCTCTCGCTGGGCTAACCACTGCGCTACTCTGATCCACTACACAACTCAGGAGCTAAGCTGACTCTTCAACGGGAAACGATTTCCCAGCAAGCGAACTCTGAAGGGCAGCGAACATCACACACGCTCGCTGACTAGCTCAAACCCAAGGGCAACAACAACCAACTCTCTTGGAAGCAACACCCAAGGGAAAACTCAATCGATCGGATCACCAACCCGAACTAGCAGAACTTACTCAACTGCCGAGGGAGGGGTCAACTCCCAAAACCTCCTGACTAGAAACAAGTCCACAGGGCAACGCCCTCTTGCTCGAACCGAGCTAGCTCTTGAAACAACAAGAGAACCAAAACTTGGTCAACACCAAGCACCAACTAGCCACCACACCTGAACCAATCCGGACTCTACTCCAAACAAGCACTAGCTTGCTAGACTACCAAGTCTGCAAGCAACTCACCCAAGGAACACTGCCTGGGTCTGACTGAGCTCTGGAGAGGCTCTCCACAACCTGGGGATCCTCCGATCACCCTCCGACACACAACGTCGTCAAACGGTCTAACAGACAACCGACTACACGGGCACAACTCTCTCCAGCATCTCAACTACGCTGGCCAACTCCAACTACTTGGAAACCAAGAGGACCGGAAAAGCTACAGAATGCGTCATCCTCCTACTCAAAGCATCAGCCACAACATACTTTCTGCCCAAGGTAAGGATCCGAACAGCTCTCTTAGCTATGACGATCAGAAACAACGCGGCTTTGCTACCACTGCTCTTGTTCAGTTCCAACTGAACTCTGACCAGGGCAAGGACCAACTAACAAAACTTGCTCAAACAACAGCCCGACAATGAGCACGACATCCTTACAACCAAAGCTGGGGCACTTGCCAAAAACTAAAGCCTAGACAACTCAAAGACTGAGCACTGGCTCCTCAACACGAACCCCTCGTGGTTCGCCAAACATAAACCACGGAACGAGCTACACAATAATAGTACACCGGCATGTACAGCTCCAACTTGATCCCTTAAGATCCAATGCCAACAAGAGTTCTCACACAGGGCAACGTTTGCCTCCAAACAAAGCCACTCATCAGAATAAAATTTCTGCCAGTTTTATTTAAACGAAATAGTTTAAAAAAAAAAAAAAAAAAAAAAAAAAACTCTCTCTCTCTCTCTCGCAAAACCCTAACCCTCACGCCCAACACCCACGCCGCACGCCCTGCTCGCCACTGCCGCGCCCCACCAAGCCGCCTGCCAGCCCAGCCCACACCGCCGCCGCGCGCCACAGCGCTGCGCCGCACGCACCGAGCCATCGCCAGTCCAGACCGCGTCGAGCAGCCAGCTCGCCCAGCCGCCGCACTCCCTGCTCCGCCCGACGCTGCTCGCTGCCGCCTAGCCCTGCCGCTCGCGCCCCAGCGCACCGGTCGTGTAGCCCGCCTCCGCGCCCGCACGACAGCACCCCAGCGCCCAGACCGCGTCGCTCCGCTCGCCCGCGCGCCGTCCCAGCGTGTCGCTCGTTCGCGCGCCAGCCTCGCAGCGCGAGTCGCCGCCGCGCTGCCGCCGCCGTCGAGCGCCTTGATAGCGCGCCCGCCCGGCGTGTCGGCTCGCCTGCTGCGCGCCCGAGCGATGCCAGCGCCCGGTGCGATGCAGCGCCCCTGCGCCCAGCCAGGCGCGCCGTCCTTGTTTGCTAGCTGCGAGACGTGTGCCTTCTCGGTTGGTAAATTCCCGAGCCTCCACCCTTTGGACTTCCTGATTTTAGATGTTGTTTATTAATTAGGATATTTTATTACTTGCTTAGGTTGCTCGGGTTCGCTTAAAAGCTCGAGGGTCGTTATTTGATTCGGGATAGTTAACCTCCACTTATTTCCAGGTAAGGATTCTTACCCGGGGTTGTGTGGACCCTGCGAATAGTTGATAGCACGCTGATTACTGTAATTATATGAGTTTCTAGTGATAGGTTACATGTTTTCTTTTGATTCATGTTCGTGACATGTTTACATCCCGTTAGTTCCATGTTAGGCTTTCCTATCTTGATAGAACCATGCCGCCATTTGTATGTTTGCTAGATCCAAGTTACGGTTAGATGTGTGATGTATAGTATAGAGGACCGTAGATGCAACTAGTTTGGGGTCCCGCTCGGGCAAGACCCGATGGACATCTGGAGGTGTAAGGCCCCATGGGCATCCTAGGTGTGTAAGGCCCACTGGGCATCACTGATTCTGGAGGTGTAAGGCCCTATGGGCATCCTAGGTGTGTAAGGCCCACTTTGGGCATCACCGATTACGGAGGTGTAAGGCCCTATGGGCATCCTAGGTGTGTAAGGCCCACCGGGCATCACCGATTCGGAGGTGTAAGGCCCTATGGGCATCCTAAGTGTGTAAGGCCCACCGGGCATCACCGATCTCGAAGGTGTAAGGCCCGATGGGCATCCTAAGTGTGTAAGGCCCCACCGGGCATCACCGTGTCCTAAGTGTGTAAGGCCCCACCGGGCATCACTTTGTGTCCTAAGTATGTAAGGCCCCACTTTGGGCATCACCGAGTCCTAGATTGTGTAAGGCCCGAAGGGCATCCAAGCGTAGGACCTAGGAGAGGGTGTTGATGGAAGCCCTTGAATAGGCTCGCCTAGAAGTAGCCCATAGCCTAAACCAACCGTTTCGCTCTAAGTCTTTGTATGGTTGCATGTCTGTGTGTGCTAAATCGGATGATTTCGTATTGTACCCGATTGGGGATTCTTCTTGAGTAACTTGTTGCTCACCCTTATTTTCTGTGGCTTTCCACCGTGTAACTTGAGACAGAGGCTGGATGGCTAGGAGGAGGCGGCTCGATGATCATGGATAGTGACCGACTGAGTTGCACGTTCTTTTAATGTTTTCTTTGATGATTTAGCATGTAGTGGGACTTGGGTCCCTAGGAAAAGCACTCAAAAATCTATTTTATGTTTCTCGTACCGTTTCCCTTGATTTGTTTTTAAGAAAGTACTGATCAGTCATCTACCTGTTTATTTTAAATGGAATTATATTTTCTTTGTTTTGAATGTGCTTACTTCAAAGATTTAAATTTCAAACTCTGAATGACGTTTTACATTCCTAATCATGCATGCTAAGTAAGGACTTTAGGATAGAGACCGTTTCTTTGGGTCGGGTCCTTACAACTACTAACCAGGGAGCAACAAGAGTCCAAACCCACTCGGGGTCGACTCACCACAGAAAGCCACATTGGCCAACTCACTCTTACAAGAGCATATCAACACCAAGCTAACATACCTTAAACCAATGTGCTCACTAAACGTGCTCCGATCAACCATCCAACTCATGGCAGTAACACTGGATCAATCACGCATCCTCGATGCCAACACTACCCATACTTTGGTAACTCAAAGGGTAGCTGAATCATGCTACCAACAAATAGGCTCACAAGCTCACAACACAGGCGCGAGAACTCGAACGCGCTAGCTCTTAACAGCCTACAACATCCTTTGGACCCAACTCTCGGTGACCCTGGAAAGCTCCTACTTTCCCTCGAAAACCTCATACTTGTAGTCCTCTGACTACCACCGAGCTAGATCTCTTATGCAACCAAACAGGTGCAACCTCAGGAAATGGGCACAAGACTAGCGGGAATGCTGTACTCTGGGCGGCCATGGAACCACCTGCACAACAGTGCCAACTGGCCTGAATCTAGGCCTCCTCTCAAAGCTAGGTGCCAACAGGCACTACATCCGTTACAACACGAATCAGCCCTAAACGAGCTTTATGCCCCTCTGAGGATAGGGAAGGTCACACTCCAAGTGACGGGGCAATGGCACTCAGCACATGAGTCCAAACACTCGAGCAGCCTAATCTCTGGCATCTCGCC